>CM060081.1:44748061-45230561 GCA_030533445.1 Cyprinodon diabolis | reverse complement strand
ATCACCAGGGAGGCATGTTGCTATAAATATTTAGTAGTGGTTCCTAGAATGGGAGGCAGATCTTTTAGTTATCAGGCTCCTCTCCTGTGGAACCAACTACCAGTTTTAGTCTATCAGGCAGACACCCTGTCTTCTTTTAAGGCTAGTTTTAAACTTTAACTTTTGGTAAAGCTTGTAGTTAGAGTGGCTCAGGTTATCCTGAGCTATCTTTTTTTTTACGGCACTAGTAACTCGTTTTTTCGACAGTAAGCTGAGAGGAAAGGTGGTATGAGAGGGGGAGAGACATGCGGCAAAGGACCACAGGTCAGATTCAAAATGGAAAAAAACAAAAAAAAGGGTCGGCCGCGTCAATGACCAAGGTTTCCGTACATGTGTCGTGCGCGCCAACCACTGCGCCACCTGCATGCCCATCCTAAGCTATCTCTATAGTTGTGCTGCTATAGAGTCTGCCATTCTGCCTCATTCTATTCTACAATTCTAAATAATTTTTAAGTTCAAAGTCTAGCTTTATGTTCGTTCTGCTTTTTCTTGCTTTTCTTGTTATAGTGGCTTCATCTGGCCTGACGACCGTTATAGAAATCTGCCACCGACACCCACCAGGTTGGCCAGGGCTCCATGGATGAGCCTCTGATGCTCCTCCGCCTCTTTTTGTCTCTGTTGGAGAGCAGCCAGTCTTCTCATGTTGGCCTTCCTCTGCAGCTCCTCTTCTTCCTCTGCAGCCAACACCAACCGCGTAGGAGCCTGGTCTTTCACATCCTCTTCTTCGCTAGAGGAGGACTGGCTGCATGGAGCAGGGGCAGGACGAGGAGCCGCTTGCTCCTCTTCATTAGAACTGCTGGATGAAGCTTGATCTTCGGCTGCAGACATTTGTTTCTCCTCTTCCTCCTCATCCTCTTCACTCCCAGAGGAAGATTCCCCCTCCGTGTCTCTGAGAACATCTTCCTTCTTCGCTCGCTTGTCGGTTGTAGAAGTTTCCCCGTTTTGCTCAGTTTCCTCTGAGACCTGCAGAGACTTTGATGGTACACCTTCTGTTTTTCTCTTCTTTTTCTGTTCTGCTTTTTCGTCGCTGCTGCTGCTGTCCTCCCCCAGGATGGAGGCAAGGATCTCGTCGGGGGTGATGGCTTCCTTGTGTGCAGGTCGATCAGGGATCCTAGACTCCAGTTTCAGGCCTGTTCCAAGGATGCTGGGAGCTCTGGTCTCTGCCAGCTTCTGTAAGTCGGCCAGAGAAATCCTCAGATGGGTGGAGTTAGGAGAAAACAAGGCTGGGAAATCAAAATCTGAAGATGAGTCGGAGGAGCTTCCATCATCTTCATCACTCTGTGACTCTGATGAGTCTTTAATTTCTGCAGCTGGATTCTCCTTCTGCAGGGAGGATGAAGGTTTACTAAAAGAAACCTTTGCAGGTGTATTTTTTCCTTTTGTGTGTTTCTTTTCATCTGCGCTTTTTGCTGAGACGTGTTCAGGTGTCGGTGATGGAGGTTTATCATGCAGGCGGGGAGCTGGAGTTCTCCTGGATTCAAACAGTTCATCCGTGTCAGCAGAGTCATAGTCCTCCTCATCTCCTGGATTCATGCAGAGAAAACAGATTATATTGATGGTTAATTACTCATTACTTCCTGTTTCTAGGTTTGCTTTTTAAAGAACTTCAGTAAAACCTGCATCAGTTTCTGGATTTGGACAGAAAATCTGTTTCCCTGCAGTTTTCCTTTGTTCTAATAATCGTATTCCTTTTAACACTTCAATGACTTTCACTGAGGATTAATAACCATAAAATTGCAAACTTCAGGGTTATTTTGTTCAGTACTTCCTGTTATCTCATATTTAAGCTGCATGTGGTTCCACCAGCTGCTGATGGATGGTGGTTCTTCATGTATGGCTTCCTCAGGGATCAGAGATAGATTCCTTCCATTACCTGGGATGAGTTCCTGATATTTTACATTTTTAGAATATTTTTTACCTTTGGGCCCTGGTTTCTCCAAGTAGTCGACCCCCACCACCTCCAGGTTGTCATCCTCTGCATCCTGCTGCAGTGCATGATGGGAGCTCTGCTGCGCAGCCACCAGCCTGCGGATTTCCTCGTCTGAGTCGACGTCGCTGTCAGAAAACCTCCGTCCGTTCCACTGAGGTGCTCTGTGATTGGTTAGCAGGTCTGAGCCGTTGGTGAGCTGATGGACCACGATGTTTCTGTCAGAGCTCTGCTGGAATCTAACAGAAGAAGAAGAAAACAAACATTGGTTATAAATCGGACCCTGCATATTTCAAGTACTTTGCCGGGTATGCTTGTTCATCTACCAGAGGACTAAAACCTGGAAAAGAAAAGAAAATTTTACTGAATAGTAATTAATAGGGCCTTTGCAGCAAGAAGGTTCTGGGTTAAAATCCTGGCCCGGGGTCTTTCTGCATGGAGTATGCATGTTCTCCCTGTGCATGCGTGGGTTCTCTCCAGGTACTCCAGCTTCTTCTCACAGTTCAAAAACCTGACTGTTCGGTTAATTGGCTTCTCTAAATTCTCCTTAGGTGTGAGTGTGTGAATGGCTGTTTGTCTCTGTGTTGCCCTGCGATCGACTGGAGACCTGTCCAGGCTGGACCCCGTCTCTCACCCATAGACAACTGGAGATAGGCAACAGCACCCCTCGTGACATCGCTTGGGATAAGCGTGACGAAAAATGGATGGATGAATAATAATTACATTTAATCAGCAGGAACATGATAAGCAATACGTATTGGTCCTGCTGTGTATAAAGCCTTGAACAACAATCCTGCTGCTACTAGCCTGGCCTATGCCAATATATAATATGCATGGTTGTTTTTTTGTTTGCTCTGCTGTCTGGACCACAAATGGACTTTCGGGACAAAAAAATGTAACAGAATCAGAATCAAGTTTATTGTCAAGTAGGTTTGCACTTACAAGGAATTTGTCTTGGTGTTGGTGCAGAGAAATTATATATATATATATATATACAGAATACAGAATCTATAGCTATATACAATATAAAACATACAATATACCATATAAAATATATATAAATATTTATTACTTGACATTTTTTCTCCTTTAAAGGCTGATTTACACTTCGAAACCAGGTCTTCTGCGTGTTTCGCAGTGAACTTGGAGACATCCCCGCCCCCTCCGCAGCACCTCTCCCAAATTGTAGGTGACCGCAGACAGGAGGCCTCTGATTGGTCAAATCTACATCCGCTCTACACTACGCGTATTTCCTGTTTGGTTCATTACCGGCTTGCTTTGTTTGTATGACCGCCATTGCAGAAAACGACTCGGGAAGTTGGACCAGCAAGAAGAGCGAGGCGCACCAGAACACTGCGACTGCGACTTTTCCCACCTGGATTCCCGCTCTTTTTGGCCCTCATGTCCTTCCGTTCTCGCACAAACTTCCTCACCGCCTCGGCCGGTCTAGACCCACAGCTAGTTGTCCCTTTTGCGTTGTGGTGTGGAATAACATAACACAGACCGCGCTTCATAATGGGGCATAAATCAAAAATGTCTGCGTCATACCTGCGACAAGCTGACTGCGACACACTGCTGCAGGAGGATAACCAGCCCTTAACAGCGTTGGAGCCTCCAGAGAGGTAAACTGTCCTGCATGATTTATACCTTTTTCACTCTACCTGAAAAACCAGAACACCAGAGCCGATCGACACGCTTATTTACGTGACACTATTGAACGCAATGTACGGACGTCAACACACCGAGCCAGTCGCTTCTGATCTAACAAGCCGTAACAATTCTGTTTACATTCGACAAACATGGAGCAGCACTGGTAAGAGGGATTCATACGAATAAAATAGCTTATAAATAAGGAATACTGGCTGTGCTCTGTCTTCCTTCAATGTTGCTCTCCATTATTTACTTCCCTGATTTCCGTTGCACTGTCGACATCGTCAATGCTCACCCAGTGCGATGCAGTCATGGGACAGGGACTGTTTCTGAATTCACAACAACATGAGTATGGACTCGTGTTCTCGCCAAGAATGTTCTTGAAAAGAACACAGGAAAGTCTGGACTCGGGGAGAACGGGAACACGCAGCATAAAAATTGATCAATTGGAACAAAAGTGTACTGATGACATCACCCCATGCTCAGCTCGTCTGGAGCTGCATTTAAACTCCTGTTATTAATAGTCTCTAGATAATAATAAATGACTTTTTTCATTTATTGGGGTAATAATGATTAACTCAAATAAACATCAAATGAACATTTTTGCCATAGCCGTATGCCATTGACATACGGCTATGCAGAGAGAGGGCTGCTGCAGACGGGCTAACGTTAGCCCTGGCTGCAGTTACCCTCGGAGGTCCACTGGTTGCTGCTGTCCTCTCAACATCGGAATTGTTTTTCAGAAAATGCACTAAATCGGTAAATCTGCCATATAGTGACGCATAAAAGTAGAATTTTCTTGCCACAACTGATCTTAAGGCGTACTTTTATAGAACAACAGCAACAGAAAAGAGAACTTTCAACTTAATACGCTCACAGAGCGTACTTAATACGCTCTATGAGCGCTAACCTGGAAGCTGCTGCTGCAGCAGTGCATGGGTAAATAGGGAGGGGCAAGAACAACGATCTGCCTGTTCTTGTAAATTGGAACAGTACTAGGGTTGAGGCTGATGGTGTTTCACGAGCACATGAGGAGGCATAAGTAGATATATTGAGAAATAGACACGTAGTGGTGGGGGAGAGCAGCCATGCAGCTTTCCAGCAGGGGGTCGGACTTGGCTTTTTGGTCAAATGGGAAAAGAGACAAAAGCCGATTATTAGCGGGTCAACTTGGTGTAGAAAAACCCGGGTTTTCATTGGTAAAACGGCTTTAGATTTCCCCCTGCTTTGGAACACCTGATTTCAACTTATTAATGGGCTTTTGCTGAACTTGAATCATTTTAACCAGGTGCTAGTAGAAATCTTAAATCTGGATTATATACATCAATAAAAATGCAAAACAGAAACATAAAACGGTATTCATCAATTAATTTTCGTACATAAGAAATCACAAAGGATTACCTGCTTCTGCTAGAAGTGTTTAACTTCAGGGAGTCAGCTGCATCTGTCCGACTCTTCTTGGTTTTGATTGGCTCATATGAGGGGAACTCACCCCTCCTCTTCTTACTGATGTCATCATCCCCTCCCTCGACTTCCCAGGTGAGCTGGGTGACTGATGTAGTCTCGTTTGTTTCTTTCTGGTCCAGCTTGCGGATGTTGTGACTATACTTTGATGGATCGTACTTCAATGTTCGAGCTTTGTTGCCTTTCCGACATCTGAGCTGCAGCACAGGAAGGACTCGACCAAATTTACTGACAACCCAGTCCTGAAAGCAGAAAACAAAATCAAAACCTCTACCTACAAACACAAAACTGCTTTTCATAGAGACAAATGGGGATGTTTTTTTTTGTCATCAGCAACAATGAAGTCAAAACCAAATACGGTTGAATCTGCACACAGTGAACTCTACAGACATGGAGAGACATTAGATTGTAGTCAATGTCCGCTTGTCTCCAGATGAATTGGATAATACCAATATTTTTAACCTGGTAAAAGATTCTGGAATTAATCAATTTCATTCAAACTCAAACTGGAAAGACTAATGACAGAGGAAGTTGAACAGCTTACTTTGTTGTGTATCTGTTTCAGGTTGAACACCAGATCACCCTTAACAGAGTGAATTTGCAAAATGTATGTCAGTTAGAGGGAAAAACCTCAATATTATTTTAAAACCCACCCCAGCATACTGTGTGCACATCATAAGGTAGGATGAGAGAGTAGTTCCTAAAATAGAACCTAAAATAGAGTCTGTTTTAACCAAAATGTAGCAAGTAGAAATTGGAGTTAAAACAAAGTACTTCAAAAGATTGACTAAAAGAAGTCACACTGATTTTGGTGGATCCCTGCGACCCAGTACACCACTCAGTAGATTAACTTTGGATTCATGACCAACCATCCATCTTCTGATCTGAATCTTTAACTTCCGTTGGGGGCCAGGAAAGTCATTAAGCCCAAACATGTCTGACCAAGCACCAGACGCCAAAGTCTACAACTTGAATACTCTTAATTAGGTTACGATAAATTTCCCCAGAATCCCCAAAAGTCAGTTTTAATGTGTCCACCCTTTAATGAAGGAGTCTCACTCTGGCCTGCATGCGAGTGCTGCATCCATATTCAACCAATTAAAACCTTCACTTGAGAAAGAGAATTTTTAGATGCAGATATTCAGGACTCAAGCATAAATGATTATCTGTACGAGGTAGAACATTGTCTCAAAGACTGTCCTTTCTCTTTATGTGAGAAATTCATGCATGGCCCAACACAGAAGAGCGACTTCCTCTGGACAAGACTCTGCGGTACATCTACACCTTATGGACAAAGGACATTCTTTTGAGGATGTTCACATTTTGGACAAAGAAAATAGGTTATGTTAAAAAAGACAAACCAACCTTAAACAGAGGGGGTGGACTCAGATTTCAGCTTTCAAAAACCTAAGATGCAGCAATAGAGTTGATCCCTTCCCGCTATCATTGCAGCTCCAGCCCCTGTACAGGAGAGCGGAAGACCCCACCTATTCAGCCAGGTTAACAATTCCCTCTAACGACCCCCTTTCAGACACTTAGATGGGTATGAGGCATTGCAGGCTAACAAAAGAAGCTAAACGAAAACCATTACAAAGGGGTGGACCCCTTCGTCCGTCTCACTTTGCATGTTTTCAAAACACAAACAAGGCTTTGATGGGCTACCTTATAGAGGCTCGAAATCAACGCTATTCCTGACATTTTGAATTGAAAAAGCTTCCTGGATGGGAAGCAAATATGAAAGTAAATCTGTGCCACTGGGATTTAAATTAAAAATGTCACTAAAAATATAAATGTTGTATGCATTTTCAACCTAAAAAAATTCATTGTCACTCTATCTATATAGTTGAAATTTTATTTATTTTCACTTCAAGGTAAAAATTCACATTACTATTTCACAGTTAATACATTTTCAATGCCTGTTTTTTTTTTAGTTTGACTTTTCAGTGTTAAAAAAGCAACATATAAAAAAAAAAAATCAGCCTTTCAAAATTTAAACAATATATTTTCAGCAACTGAGATTCAACTGGCCTAATTTCACTGTGTTCAATTCAGCGTCTAAATTCAATGTAAAAAGGGAAGGGTTACTTCAGGTCACAGACAGTAGCAATGGATTGTGGTGTCCAACACCCAGCCAATCCCGTTACAGTTTCTTAGTCACATGACAGATTGTGGTGTCCAACACCCAGCCTCTTTGGTCTCAGCAGCAAGAGGAGCAGTGAGGAGAGAGACAGTGGGAGAGCAGGTATTAGAAAAGCAAGATACTGTGCAATCAATGAAAGTCAGTTGTGCGAGAGCAGGGAAACCTCTAAAGGCACAGGAGGCTGGCTGGCTGACTAGTTGTTTACTTTTGTGACAGTGCTTCAGCAATAGCGCCCCTAGTGGCCAAAGGTTACACGGTGTGCCTTTATAAGAGTTCTATTTCATCCCTACTGAACGCCAGAGGGCGGTGCTGAAAGTACTGAATGTTCCCTTCGGGCATGCGCAGTTCGAGTAATTATACCAACAGAGTCACACCTGTGACACCGGATGACCACTCAGAGGCTATATAGCCTGGTGTCATCCTTTGCTCTGCTCCTTTTTTCTTCTCGCAAGCGGTTCGCTAACTTCCCCGTTGTCTGAAGCCCCTGTCTCTTGACTGGAGTTGCGGTTATTCTCCGCCCTCCCAGGGCTGCAACGGGTCGATTCTAAGGATTACGGAAGGTAAGTGAGTTGTTTGCTGGTGATGGTAGCGTCCGCGCCCCCTCTCCCGGCTTTAGCTTTTTACCTACAGCTTCGTGCTGTTTTGTTTCGAACTGGTGACGGCAGCGATTTCGCCCCTACTCCCAGTGTGAATAACTTCACTGCCGAAGTTATATACGGCTAACGTAGTTAGCTTCTTAGTTTGTTGGCGTTATACCTGGTGACGGCAGCGGTTTTCGCCCCCTCTCCCAGTATATTTCCTACTTTTGCAGCCTTCTTCCTCGGTCTGCTGTGTTATACCTGGTGACGGAAGCGGTTTTCGCCCCCTCTCCCAGTATATTTCCTACTTTTGCAGCCTTCTTCCTCGGTCTGCTTTGTTATACCTGGTGACGGCAGCGGTTTTCGCCCCCTCTCCCAGTATATTCCCTACTTTTGCAGCCTTTTTTTCACCGGTCTGCGCTGCTATAATTACTGACGGCAGCGGCTTTCGCTCCCTCTCCAAACCAAGTGTGGTCAACTTCGTTTGCCGAAGTTGGAGACGGCTAACGTTGTTAGCCTTTTTTGGTTTGTTTGCAGCCTTCTTCGTCGGTCTGCTTTGTTATAAATGGTGACGGCAGCATTTTTCGCCCCCTCTCCCAATATCAATCTTTTTTGCAGCCTTTTCGTTGGTCTGCTCTCTTAATTGGTGACTGCAGCGTTTATCGCTCCTACTCCCAACTTAACTTGCCATACAGCTAACGTTGTTAGCTTTTTTTGTTTATTGCTTTTATACCTGGTGACGGCAGCGGTTCTCGCCCCCCTCTCCCAGTATCGGCCGCCTTGTGTTCGCAGCCTCTCTTAATTTATCCGCTATAATTGGTGACGGCAGCGTTTGTTCGCTCCTACTCCCAACTTAAGTTCCATACAGCTGACGTTGTTAGCTTTTTTTTGGTTTATTGGTCATATACCTGGTGACGGAAGCGGTCCTCGCCCCCCTCTCCCAGTATCGGCTGACTTGTGCTCGCAGCCTCTTTCGTTTCTCTGCTGTAATTGGTGACGGCTGCGTTTGCGCCCCCTCTCCCGATTTTCGATAACTTTCTGTTCTTTAAGCCTTGACGGCCTTCGACATGGATGGCTCTCACAGCTGCATGGATTGCGGGGCTGCCCTGCAGGCAGAGGATGGCCACGACCTGTGCCCTACCTGCCTTGGACATGAGCACCTTTTGGAGGCGCTGTCTGAGAACCCCTGCATGAACTGCAGCTTTATGCCCCATGCAGTGAGGGTGGCTCGGTTGGCCCAGTTGTGCCCCCAGGAGGGCTCGGACCTTCCGCCCTCTGGGCAGGTGGTTCCCCCCAAGCGTTCTAAGCGCCGTGTTGGGACCACAGCATCTGTGTCCCTCCCCCGGACGAAGCGGGCCAAACCTGACCAGGGCCTGTCCACAAGGGTGGAGCAGTTGTCAGCAGAGCTGGCAGAGATGAAGTCCTTGTTGCAGACACGGCAATCTGATCCCTCGCTCCCAGTGGTTGGGCTCTCTTCCCCACCAATGCCCGAGCTGGTTGTAGAGGATGACGTTATCTCTCTGGCTGCTTCTGCTTCCCATTTTAGAGATGAGGAGGAGGCAGGGTTCTCTCAAGCCTCTGAGGCTGGTTCATTTTCATCTCAGAGTGCGGTTGGAGAGGCCGGTGACGGTTCCATGCGGGAGGTCAATGTCGGGTTACAGATGACTTCCTCTGTAAGGCGTACAATGCAGGAGCGCGTGCTGGCCGCCTTGGCAATTCCCTGGTGCACCTCATGTTGCCCTGTCTGCATCTGTTCAGGACACTGGTGGTGCAAGTGCGGCGGTTGGTTATAGTGACGCAGCGCTGCAGGCCTTCACGCAGATGACCAGAGAGCTTGGACGGGTCATGTCTTTCCTTGTCCAAGCTCGTAGACAGGTCTGGTTGGCACAGTCTCCTCTGACTGAAGCATGCCGTAGGACCCTCAGGGATGTCCCGGTTGTACCAGGGGAGCTGTTTGGATCAGCTGCCTTGGAGGCGCTGGAACGGACTGCTCACGCACGTCAGACTAGCCAGCAGCTTTCCGGCCTTCGCAGGAGCATACCTGCCTTTCCCCAGCGTTCGGGCCGCCCTGCCACTACCACCAGCGTTCAGCCCCGACCTCAGACTGGTGGCAGACCTGTTGGTTCCTATCCCCATGATGTGCGACAGAGACCGAGAAGGGACTTTCGTGAGCCAGTCTGCCGCCCTGTTAGACAGACCCGGGCCTCAAATCCCAGACGCCCTCCCCCCAGAGCCCCCAGGGGCCGTGGGGATAGAAGATGATGCCACCGGGCCAGCCGTCGGACATTTTTCCCATCAGCAGCTGAATTTCTGGGCTGCTCATGCCTTTGTTCCATGGGTGGTTGCCACCTTAACCAATGGCTACAGGCTCCAGTTCCGACGGCGGCCCCCCCTCTCACACCGGGTCAAAATGACTGTCATCACAGCTTTTCCTATGCTATGGGGGTCCAAGGTTAGGCTGTCCTCTTTCTAAACAGCGTCTGTCCCATTGGATTGTGAGTGTCATCTGCCACGCCTACGCTGCAGGTCACTGCTCCCTGCCAGTCGGTGTGAGAGCACATTCCACCAGGAGCGTCACCGCTTCCTGGGCTGCTTTGAGAGGGGTTCCGCTGGAAGCAATATGTGCTGCTGCTTCATGGGCTTCCCCAACCACCTTCACCAGGTTCTACAGTGTCAATGTGGCTGCCCCTCACCCCCTGGTCAGGTCCTTTTACAAGGTTCTGCTGGGCCTCCTCTGTGAGGTATGTGCTCAGGATTCCTTGTGACATCGTTGGCATTAGTCATTCAGTGCTTTCAGCACCGCCCTCTGGCGGTCAGTAGGGATGAAATAGAACGAAAGTTACGTATGTAACTACGGTTCTATGAATCCCGGATGACCGCCAGAGCTTCTCTGTCACTCAGAATCCTTGCTTTTGCGAGAAGATTCTGTAGGAGCAGAGCAAAGGATGACACCAGGCTATATAGCCTCTGAGTGGTCATACGGTGTCACAGGTGTGACTCTGTTGGTATAATTACTCGAACTGCGCATGCCCGAAGGGAACATTCAGTGCTTTCAGCACCGCCCTCTGGCGGTCATCCGGGATTCATAGAACCGTAGTTACATACGTAACTTTCGTTTTGTTGCACATATTTGAAGTATTGTATAAGAACTCATATAAATTATACTGGAATGTATTTATGACTCATTTCTAACCACTTAGATGCTTCAACAGAAAGATGATGTAAAAATCAATTCAACAAGTTTAGAATGTCTGAAATGAATGACAGGGAAGAGAAACGATAGGCAGAAGGAATCAGACCCAACGGGTTTAAGCTCCACCTCTCCCTAAAACACGTCAGTAAGTGAAGAACCAGTTTCTCATTCTGATCATTCAGACCAAACTAGCAGCTTCCTCTGAGTGAGTCCAGCTGCAGGAGAGAATAGTGGAAACCTCCAACACTGCTGCTTCAAGCTGCTCACACTCCACACACTGAAGGTGAGTTGGACCAAGAACACCACTCAGAGTCACTTTGAGGGAAGTTAGTAGAGGAGGGAGGGGAGCCATGACTGACTGGACCTTCTGTGTTTTCAGCTTCACTCAGAGACTAAATGGCTTCCAGCTTATAGGAGGATCCAGTTGTTCTGTCATGTAGCCACAGTTTCTGTAAGGAGTGTCTGAAGAACTGGTGGAGAGAGAAACCAGTAAAAGACTGTCCAGTTTGTAAGAAGAAACATTCAAGGATGGATGTTCTGAAGAACCTGTATGAGACCTTCTTACAGCAGAGAGAGGATCTCTGCAGTCTGCACTCTGAGAAACTCAGACTCTTCTGTCTGGACCATCAGCAGCCAGTGTGTCTCGTCTGCAAGGATTCAGAAAAACACACCAATCACAGATTCAGACCCATCAATGAAGCTGCTCAGCAACACAAGAAGAAACTTCAGGAAACTCTGGAAGCTTTGAAGAAGAAGCTGGAGGTCAGGAAGAAAGTTCGGGAGGAGTTTGATCAAACAGCAGAACACATGAAGGTCCAGGCCCGACACACAGAGAGGCTGATTAAGGAGCAGTTTAAGAAGCTTCATCAGTTTCTAGCAGAGGAAGAGGAGGCCAGGCTGGCTGCACTGAGGGAGGAAGAGGAGCAGAAGAGAGGGATGATGAAGGAGAAGATGGAGGCCCTGAGCAGAGAGATAGCAGCTCTTTCAGACACAGTCAGAGCCACAGAGGAGGAGCTGAGAGCTGAAGACGTCTCATTCCTGCACAACTACAAGGCTGCAGTGGAAAGAGTCCAGCGCTGCCCCCTGCTGGAGGATCCACAGCTGCCGTCAGGAGCTCTGATAGACCAGGCCAAACATCTGGGCAACCTGGCCTTCAACATCTGGAGCAACATGAAGAACATGGTGTCCTACACTCCTCTCATCCTGGACCCAAACACTGCTGGTTCAAAACTCATCCTGTCTGAAGATCTGACCAGTGGGACTTTTGGAGGGAAACAGAAGCTTCCTGATAATCCAGAGAGGTTTGGGTATTGGTCCTGGTCTGTCCTGAGTTCTGAGGGCTTTAACTTAGGGAACCACAGCTGGGATGTTGATGTTGGAGACAGTAAATACTGGATGCTTGGTGTGTTAGAAGAGTCTGTCCAGAGGAAGGGAATCATAAAGACTGGATTGTTGGTTATATGGTTTAATAATGGTGAATACTCAGCATTGTCTCGACCATCTCCTCCCAAATGTCTCTCAGTTCAGAAGAAGCTCCAGAGGATCAGAGTGAATCTGGACTGGGACAGAGGAAAGCTGTCCTTCTCTGATCTGAACACTAACACACACATACACACCTTCACACACACCTTCACTGACAAGGTGTTTCCATACTTCTACACTGGGGGTAAAATAAAAATCTTACCCATGAAGATCTCAGTGAGCAAACAGCAGCTCTGATGTTCTCAGCATGAAGAACACAAAGTCCAAATGAAACCTTATTGATCTGATTGAAACTCAGTGTTTGAAACAGGAAACTGGAGATGATCTGATCTGATCTGACTGATCATCTGGTTGTTTTCAGGTCAGTTTCAGATCTGCTTCATAATCTGTCCAGATGCTACAAACTAAGACATGAAGTGGATGATGTGGAGTTTAGTTTGGTTCTGACAGCAGATCCAGGTGTGCTGATCATGAACAGGGAACAGGTGAGGTTAGTGGAGACATCAGGACCCTGGAGAGCTCTGCTGATGGAAACAAACTGAGATCCAAACATCCAGACTGATGAAGAAAACTCAGGTTTTTTCATGTTTAGTTCACGAACGTCTCAGCAGATTTCATCTAAATAGAAGCTGGCAAACAAACCTTGTGTCCTGGTACTTCAGATCCTGGTACCGCAGCCTTCATTGTGAAGTTTTCTACTCCAGCTTTGCTCAACGAGTCCAGAAGGTTCTGTTTATTTCCTTTAACTGCAGATTTATGAAGCTGATGCTCTTCTGCCTCCTGACGCTCCTGAGCCAACCTGCAACACATTTATTTAATTATGAATCCATGTTGGAGCAGTTTGAAGCACTAATGACTTGCAGCATGACGGTCCTGGGTTTGAATCCCTGCTTTGGTGTCTTTTTCAGAGTTCTTCCAGATTGTGCTTAAAACATTTAATATTACCTAAAATTATGGGATCGTTTAATTGATGATTACTTAGTGCTCAAATATTTGTTATTATCTGGTTAAGGAAGAGTCCTTTTTCTAACTGTGAACAAACAGCTTGAATAGTTTTAATGATTTCCTATATTTGGAAGCATAAGATTCTTTCATTAAAATATGATTGTCTGGCTGCACACCTTCTCTGTGAATCGCTTTCGGCTTTAATGTGGGTCACTTTCCCTTTACTTCAGGCTCCTCTCCTGTGGAACCGACTACCAGTTTAAGTCCGTGAGGCAGACACCCTGTCTACTTTTAAGGCTAGGCTTAAAACTTTCCTTTTGATAAAGCTTCTAGTTAGAGTGGCTCACGTTATCCTGAGCTATCTCTATAGTTATGCTGCTATAGGCTTAGACTGCTGGAGGACATAGGGACCCCTTTTCATCATTCTGCTTCATTCTATCTCTATTCTCCCACTCCGCAGAATCTGTTAGTTCAATCTCTAACGTTCTGCTCTCTCTGCTTTTTCTCATAGTAGCTTCATCTGGTCTGTTCCTGTTTAGAACAGACCAGATGAAAGAAAACTTTAAATCAATTTGACTATATGATCTAGTGAACTGTAAAGTGCCTTAAGATGACTTGTGTTGTGAATTGGCACTATAGAAATAAAATTAATTGAATTGAACTTTTGCTTGCAGCCTCCTAGCTGTGCTGTGAGTGGTTTCCGCCATCATGGAAATGCATGTATTATGTTTTTCTATGTCTTTGGAACAGATTCGATCTAAATCTGAAATAAAACCAGAAAAACTGAGTTAGTGTTCAAGTTTGTGTCAAAGTGTTAAGTGTTTGTTCTATTTAACCAAAAATGGGTTAAGTTTAAGTCCATTCTATTGTACTTATAGATGTAGATATTTTGGGTGTGGCTAAAAGAATGGTGCTGTGACATCATGCAGATGAAATGTATGAACAATTAACAAAGGAAGGTGCTTTGGAATGGGCGTAGTCAAAGTAAATTAAAGTTGGCTGCATTTCATTGCAGGAAAATTTTAATTACTTAAGAGTTTTTGATCATCCAACTTTAGCTTGGTGATTAAAGACAAATATTTCTGTGGTTTGAATTCTGACACTACAATAAAAAAGCAAATATCAATGATAATCTCTTATTTACTGTTTTGCAGCGGTTTAAAATTTCACAGAGAAAATCACATATGGGCTGCTCAGTGGAAGTGGGTAGCAATGCTGCCTTGCAGCAAGAAGGTTCCGGGTTCGATTCCCAGCCCAAGGTCTTTCTGCATTGAGTTTGCATGTTCTCCCTGAGCCTGTGTATGTTCTCTCCTGGTCCTCCGGCTTCCTCCCACAGTCCAAAAACATGACTGTTAGGTTAATTGGCTTCTATAAATTCTCCTTAGGTGTGAGTGTGTGTGTGAATGGTTGTACGTCCTGTCTGTCTCTGTGTTGTCCTGCGATGGAGTGGCGACTTGTTCAGGCTTGACCCCGCCTCTCACCCGAAGGCAGCTGGAGTTAGGCACCAGCATCCCTTACGCCCCCAGCAGGGATAAGGGTGTCAGGAAATGGATGAAAATTAAACACATTCAGGGATCTGCTGGATTGTAATGATTATTTATTATGTTTATTTTTTCTATTTTTTTTTTTTATTTCTAGATTTAAAAAAAAACTGACGTTTTAAGTTGACTTTCAAAGTTGTTTTTAACAGCTGATTGATTATCTGACTAATGATGGAAATCAGTTTATGTTTAATCCATTCTGATCAGTGATCAGTTTGTAAAATACTGAACTACTGATTTCGATTTAACATTATTTAATGAGTCAAACCGAAAAAAAATCAAACTTGTCTTGGTTTGCTGATACAAATTTCTTGTTGCTCTGAAAAGGCTGGTAACCTTTACTCTGGTCTGTAGTGATGTCATTCCTTCATCTTCTTTAGGACTCATTATTTAATTAAACCACACACCCAGCAGCTTCCTCTATAAACATGAAGTTCAAAAATAAAACAGACCTGTGGAGGAAGCTCTCTTTGGCCGTCTCAATCTGCAGCGTTCCTCCTTTCCACTTGGATTTGTTCAGAACCGTCAAACCTGCAGGAGAGAAACAAATATTAAAACTAAATCACCAACAGAAAGACTGGGAGACAAATAAAAACCTTCTATCATAAAAGCATGAAGTTCCAGGACTTCATGCTTTTATGATAGATATGGGAAGTGAAGACTGGAGGGTAGTTAATTGGGCCAAAGTTTGAAAACTTCATTAAGTTCCTTTATTTCAAAACTTAAATAAAACTCAAAGTTTTAATTTATACTCAAATTTCAAGCCTTTTAAAAAAATAAATAAGCCATCACTGTTTTTTGTAGAGATCTTTATGTTTCAGAGGAAACCTCAACCTGAGGTCTTTTAACTCAAGACCAAAATCTAATTTAATAGCTTTGGTTATTTCTTCCCTTAGGTCTAAGAGTGAGATGAGAAAAACACCTTTGTTTCTAGATGTTGGAGCTTGGCCTGTTTTTCAGTGTAGTCCTGTTTCTCCAACTGTGACTAACTGGATGTTGTCTCCTCATCCTCTGACATAAGAGCTGCCTTGGAGCTCAAATGCCTGGCTGTGTGTTTCCCCAGACAGGGCCACCTGTGGAGCTGGTTTACAGTTGCTTTTTGTATCTATGCTTCTTTTTCTATGTCTGCTTCTGTCTCCTTGAACCCCAGTCAGCCTCAGCAGATGGCCGCTCACACTGAGCCTGGTTCTGCTGGAGGTTTCTTCCTGTTAAAAGGGAGATTTTCCTCTCCACTGTCGCTACAAGCATGCTTAGTGTGAGGGATTGCCTTCGAGTCAATGAGTCGATGCAATCAACTGGTTTTCCTTAGATGGAAAACTTTGAATCAATCTGACTGGATGATTTGGTTGGTGCCTTGAGATGACATGTGTTGTGAATTGGCGCTATAGAAATAAACTGGATTGAATTAAAGCTAAGATCAGTGGATTTAATATGACTTTATTAAATACTCAATGGGAATTCCTATTTCTGTTGTTTGTATTTCAAGTATCGGTTGTCAATGCTCAAAGGACACACCTTTAGGCTTACTCTTGTTAATTCCAGTAAGGATGCTGAAATCATTCTGATAAAAAAAAAAAACTTTCCATCTTCATTAATTAGATCAAATCTTAATCTTACTGCAATAACAGACAGAAATATGTGATTTGTGACATATGTCACTTTAACAGGGTTCCTGCACCTTTATTTACATCAACATGACCTTATAAGGGCTGATTTCCTTACATTCAAGGACGATATGCTTTGACATTTACCAACTGCTAGAGCTGAATATGTCATCTTGGGCTGCACCTAGCGACTGTTTGATTCATACAATCTAGAAAATGCCTCAATAAACGATTTTTGAACATTTACTGAACATCTAAATGGATTGTACATGGTTAAAACAAGTAAAAAATTAGGTGTTCTGGACAGAGCATTACAGAAAAACAAAAGAAAAAAATGCTGAATGTTAAAAATGTCATGCCATGTCAAGTCTCTGCATCAAACTGACCATATCGATGCTTTTTTTTAACCTCATGGTTTTTTCTCTCACAAAGTTTACATTTAATCACTCCTGCACTTTAAGAAATGGAAATGTCATAAACCCTTTATAGGGCACTCAGTGAAATACTTAAAAAAATCTAAATTGCAATTCAGTTTATTTCTACAGCTTCAATTCACAACACATGTCACCTTAAGGCACTTTATAGTTCAACCAGATCATACAATCAGATTGATTCAAAGTTTTCTATCTAAGGAAAACCAGCTGATTACATTGATTAATTGACTCTTCAGCAATCCCTCACACTAAGCATGCTTGTAGCGACAGTGGAGAGGAAAAACTCCCTTTTAACAGGAAGAAACCTCCAGCCCACTGAGCCTGGTTCAGACGCATTCATCCGTTTAAATTTGCATTTCTTCTAAGCCAAAACAAGGCTTTGTTGGGCTTCTGTATAAAACCTCGAACTCAACGCTATTTCTGACATTGTGAATTAAAAAAACACTTCGTGGATGGGAATCCATGTCTGACAAACAAGCCCGTTGAATGGGATCCTACAGACGGCGCACCGCTGGTATGTGGGGGTCTGAGCGGCTCCGACAGAAATAATATTGGAAGGCAGGATGGTAATCTGGATGAACTGACTGCACTGATTAAGTTTTCAGGTGGATTTTCCCACTTAAAACATAATAGAACTACTTTATTCCCGTTAATCACAGCAAATAAAATGGCAAGGCAAATAACGGATAGGGTAGCTCCGCCCAACGCGCGTCAGACACACTTTTGCACCGCGCAGCCAGAGCAGCAAAGCTGCTTCAGCCGCGCGTCATAAACTGGTACAAGCAGCAAAAAAGGAAGCAGCAGACGTGATTTTGCTGCTCCTGCTGCGTCCAGTTTGAAAGCAACATGATTCACTCCGCTCTGGCTTTGCTCTGCCCACGGGCTGCTGAGAGGAGGATGGCCGCGCTGGCTGCGGTCCGCTCTTCTTGCAGTCAAACACCGAGCAAATTTCTGCTCCTAAATTATTTCCGTGCACGATGTATTGCATTGCGCACTATTGGCATCAGTCTTAATAAAGTGAAGCCGCACTTTTGACCTGGGGGGCATTTTAAAGGGGTTCCACGACGCTCGCAACCAGTTCACAACAGATACACATGAACCCTGGCTGTAGGCGGGACCACCTGTGTATTTTTCCTGGATGACGCAATCACGTTAAGTGTTACAGCCAATCACCGAAACTTGGTACCGAAAGACGAGGCATGTTTCGATACCGAAGTTCGTTACCCAGCCCTACTGATTAATGTGCTGTTAGCAGATGCTAACTATGCTAACAATTTAAAGGAAACACAAGAATGCAGTTCAGAGCAAACAAGGGACAACAACATGTTTACAGCAGACATGTTTCTCCAAGGGTTTGAACTTTAAATATTTGAAAGGTCTTCAAGGACCAATAGGAACCGTCCTCTCAACGCACAGGATAACGTTTGAGTTTTTTTCCAAAGCTAAATATCAGCTGTTTCAGGCTCCAAATATTAATTCTAGAGTCTCTTTACTTACATTTCTTCAGGTCTGTGTCAGAAATGTTGACGTTGATGTAGGCAAAGGTTTTATAAGGAACGCCTGCAGAAAAAATAAATAAATAAGGAAATGTGATGAAACAATGAGAGAATAGAAGGTTCTCTGGAAACAATGATGTATTTAAAGATGATTTAATTTTTTAATAATTATTACAATGTTATTCATTTACTGATGAAGTTACAGAAATAAAGAAACTTTTCAGTACTGTTCAGGTTTCCCATAGCTTGGTTAACACCAAACTCATTAACTTTTAAAGATGTGCAGCAGAATTTACCTGCTTCAAGTATCATCTGTAGCTACTTTTACATGGATGCATGTAATCTGAATAATTGGACTAAAACCATGAGATGTAAACATTAGCAGTCAGACTATCCTGAGTGGATCAGCAGGATCAGAATGGAATGTAATTCTGACTGAGATGGAGAGTTTATGACGACTGAGAATCAAATCAGCATGAAAACTAAAACGCTTCGTAGGATCAAATTATCCTGAAGGAGCTGAGATCAGAACATTCCAATCGGTATCTTTGTGGGACGCATTCTTTTCGGAACGTCTGTTTCATGCTTCCATTTTATCCATATAAACCGTACAATCTGATTTTTTCCCTTATATTTCAATTGGAAATGTTGTGCATTGGAGAAGCTAATAATTGATTTTAGTACCATGCAAATTCCTAAAAAAATATGGGAGGACATGGAGGATTTTGGATTGTAATTAATAGAAAAGAAAAGGGAATGTGCAGCCTAAATCCTTATTAATAATACTGATTGTTACATTATACACTCACCGGCCACTTTATTAGGTACACCTGTCCAACTGCTCGTTAACACTTAATTTCTAAGCAGCCAATCACATGGGTGCAACTCAGTGCATTTAGGCATGTAGACATGGTCAAGACAATCTCCTGCAGTTCAAACCGAGCATCAGTATGGGGAAGAAAGGTGATTTGAGTGACTTTGAACGTGGCATGATTGTTGGTGCCAGAAGGGCTGGTCTGAGTATTTCAGAAACTGCTGATCTACTGGGATTTTCACGCACAACCATCTCTAGGGTTTACAGAGAATGGTCCGAAAAAGAAAAAACATCCAGTGAGCGGCAGTTCTGTGGGCGGAAATGCCTTGTTGATGCCAGAGGTCAGAGGAGAATGGCCAGACTGGTTCGAGCTGATAGAAGGGCAACAGTGACTCAAATAACCACCCGTTACAACCAAGGTGGGCAGAAGAGCATCTCTGAACGCACAGTACGTCGAACTTTGAGGCAGATGGGCTACAGCAGCAGAAGACCACACCGGGTGCCACTCCTTTCAGCTAAGAACAGGAAAATGAGGCTACAATTTGCACAAGCTCATTGAAATTGGACAATAGAAGATTGGAAAAACGTTGCCTGGTCTGATGAGTCTCGATTTCTGCTGCGACATTCGGATGGTAGGGTCAGAATTTGGCGTCTACAACATGAAAGCATGGATCCATCCTGCCTTGTATCGACGGTTCAGGCTTGTGGTGGTGGTGTCATGGTGTGGGGAATATTTTCTTGGCACTCTTTGGGCCCCTTGGTACCAATTGAGCATCGTTGCAACGCCACAGCCTACCTGAGTATTGTTGCTGACCATGTCCATCCCTTTATGACCACAATGTACCCAACTTCTGATGGCTACTTTCAGCAGGATAATGCGCCATGTCATAAAGCTGGAATCATCTCAGACTGGTTTCTTGAACATGACAATGAGTTCACTGTACTCAAATGGCCTCCACAGTCACCAGATCTCAATCCAATAGAGCATCTTTGGGATGTGGTGGAACCGGAGATTCGCATCATGGATGTGCAGCCGACAAATCTGCGGCAACTGTGTGATGCCATCATGTCAATATGGACCAAACTCCCTGAGGAATGCTTCCAGCACCTTGTTGAATCTATGCCACGAAGAATTGAGGCAGTTCTGAAGGCAAAAGGGGGTCCAACCCGTTACTAGCATGGGGTACCTAATAAAGTGGCCGGTAAGTGTATATTCACAATGTTTAGTGATGCATGGTTGCTGGGACCTTTAACCTGTGAAGCAAATGTGTTTCGAGCTTCACTAACTAAAAATTACTTTTTTTTTTTTAATCCATGGACGGACACAATTGGCAATTCACCAATTCACCTGTGAGCGGATCAGGAAGGTCAGTTCTGTGATTGGATGCCCTCTGGACTCAGCGCAGGAGGTGGGAAATAAAAGGATCCTAAGTAAATTAACATCTCTCTTGGATAGTGTCTCCCAGTCCATGCATGAAGCTGGTGCTGAACTGGAGAGCTCCTTCAGTGACAGACTGAAGTAGCTGCACCCTAAATGCACCAGGGTTTGTTATCACAGATCCTTCCTCCCAACAGCTGGAAGACTCTAGAACCACCACTGTTCCCTACAACCTCAATCAGTTGTTACATTCATGCTGATTTTGCACAGTTTCTATCTTAGTTAAATAACATGCTGCTGTCATTTTGCACATCTCTGATGTTGCTGCTATTTTCAAATATCCATCACTGTCCAAATGTCCATAGCTGGATACTGGTTATTGTGGGACAATACAGGGATTTTCTATTCTGTTCTATTCTAATTTATTCTATTCTATAAGATTCCACGGACTGCATGTCTTTTTACACACGTTAGTGACGTGAAGGCAATGCTAGAATCTGACTGATAAAAAATGAAAGACAGGTTGACAGCTGTTACCCAAATTTACATTTCAGAAAAGTTCATGTATTTCAAGGACCAATTGAAACCTGTGTATTTGATCGATTGTATTCTGCTGTTCTGAATGATGACCTCCAGCAGATGGTTTTATTACGAAAGGATCTTAACTTCTATAAGAAAAAAACTTTTTTTCCCTCACCCTCCTCATCCCTCCTGGTTCGTAGCTCCACGTCCAGCACCTCCCCGAACTTCCCAAACCGATCCTTCAGATCCTTCTGGGTGACGGTGTGGTTCAACCCGCCGACGTAAAGCCGCCGCATTGCTTCAAATCCACAAAAACAAAGTCCCTGAAAAACAGCAGCAGCCATCAGCATCCAAACATCTGCTTATGTGTGAAAAACAGGATTAGAAGAAAAGAACAAAGGTTAAAGGAGGTGTTGTTCGCTTACAGATGATCATTTCTGCTTTTAAAATTACAATTTAGGTTTGATCATTTCCACTCATCGCTTCTTCAAAAACCCACGGCGACTAGTTTCTAAAGTTTATGTAAACAAAATTTCCCGAGCTGGATTTTTCATCTTACATGATATTATCTGAGGTTATATTTGTTGTTTTTTGAGGTTTTGTGAATTATCCAATGGTCCATGATTGACTCATCAAGTAGAAACAAAAAATATTCCACATACAAAGTGATTATAAGATGGCTGAAACAGGATGCTCCCAGTGAGAGGTGAAACTAAGAAAGTACAAATATTCTGTTTTATACTGTGACCATTTCCTGAGATGTGTCAATGATTGAATTATCAGAGCAAATTAAACAGAGCTGAGAGCAGTTCTTAGTGATGATCATCGGCCGACTGTAACCTCTGTACACCCAGATAATGGAAAGACCCATAACATCACCAATAAGGTGTGAGCCGTTTCTTTTTGTGATAAACTGCTGCCCCCTAGGTGCACAAAGGAGTGTTACTGCAGATCCTTCCTCCCAGCAGCTGTTAAAACTATCACTGCTCCTAATAAACTTTCTAAGTGTTTAAATCTCTTCTTTTCTTTATAAAAAATAAACATCTTTAGGTTTTGAGCCTTTTTTTTATTGTCTTAATCAGATGCAGATTTATTCATCTTCTCATGGAAATTTAAAATATATTAATGGAACGTTTTAATCCTATGATTAATAACTCTGTGGTAGTTTTTATGTTTGGAATGCATCCCTAGTGTGTTTCTTATTATGGATCTTTTTTTGCATCAGAGGTACACTGATGTTTGTGTCCTTTTCTTGTATCGGCGATATGTTCATGAATTGGCAATTTAGTGCATTCAGCAGACATGTCTTCACATTGCGTGCAGCTGCTTTAACAATCCCTTCAGCACGTCTTTTTGTTTAAACTTTTTATTGTTGTTTCATGTCTTCTGTGTAAATGGAGGAATAAAAGAAATATCAGCTGCAAGAATCGACCCCAAATATCAGTAACACATATCAGGTGTCAGTTTGACTGATTGAAAAAAAAAAAAACTGTAGCTGTTGTTATCTAATTAGATCATTTTACCACTGTGTGCATCTGAATAACTTGCCCGTACATTTCCTGCTGCTACAAGAGTTTCCCTACTGTAGGATGCTAAAGATTTCTATTTTGTTTAGTTTCAGACCCGTTCCTGCTCAGCATCTGGACACCAACACATCTGAACCACAGCTGTTACACTCAGGGAAGACTCCTTCTCACTGATTTTCTTAAGAGCTTGAAACCCAGACAAAAAACTACCCAGATGTTAAAGTTGTACAATATTTTAGAGATACCAATAATAACAGATGCCTGTAGAGGCTTTGCAGCATTCGATGCAGCTTTTTCCCTGCTGCCATAAGACCGTTGAACCTCTAATCAAGTCACAAATCAAGACTTAGACAAACATTGTCCTTTTCTGCACACAGAGTGTATACAAAGCAAATTTTCATTTTGTACAACTCTCAAGACATTTTCATTTCTTAAACAGCAGCAGTGATCAAATGTAAACATTGGGAGAAAAAACATGGTGCAAAAAACAAAATGCTGTGTTCAGTGTGATGCAGAGACTGTGGTATGATTTACAGATTTGTCAACATTCATCTTTTTTCAGTTTATTCTTTTTTTCTTCATGTTTTTTAAACATTCAGCTGTCTGAGTTCTGGAATCTGCTGGACCTGCATCGGATGCTGCAGAGGGCAGCAGGGAGAACAGTCCATGGTGGGGGGGTGAGGGGTCACTGATGATGTCAAGGGCTCAGGACACACATCACTGGGATGAAATGTCTTTAATGGAGGGAAGAGGAACCCCCATGATCCTCTCTGCTGTTCTCACCACTCTCCTCACCTTCTTCCAGTCTGAGGCGCTGCAGCCTGGAAGAAGGTGACTCTGCATCACACTTGTAAACATATTTATACTTCATGGAAAATTTTCCAATCCTTTTAATTGAACTCAACTCTATGTTCTACTGCATTTTGCACCATATTTATTTATTTATTTTGCACTGCTCTGAACCTTCCCTATCAATGCCTTTTGCACCATGACTTTAAACTGTTTTTCTCCTACAGTGTTTAAATTTTGATCACTGCTGCACTTTATAAATGGAAACGTTAATTTCACTGCTAAGCTGCTCATTAACTGTTGAAAAACTGCATGCATTATACATATTTCATTGTCTATTCAAAAATGAGAGTTTGTCTGAGTCAAACCGTGGCACTAAACAGAATTTAACTGGACAATAATGTTCATATCAGACATCCAAGCAGCAAAGCCTGAGATATTAAATACTAAGATGGTGTTTAGATCAGTCACTTCAGTCACTCTATATCTATATCCATACATCTGTCAGCTATACCCCTTAAAATAACTGGAGGATTTTTAAAACTACTGGATTTGTTTTATAAGGCAATGCAGCACGTTTCATTAATTATCTGATTATAAATTAAATGCTTAAGTCTATCATATAAATCTAATCTTAACGCAAATATTTTAAACATTTTAAGGTTACTTTAAACAGTTTAACAGTAAAGATGAACATAAAACAGGTGATTAAACTCGTGTTTGGATGTGATGATTTAATGTTAAATATCCGAACAGATCGCAGACAGACTCGGCTAAAGAGAAACACATCCTGTATTTAAAAAAGAGGCTAAGATCCCAAATAAAAACCCGTTATAAAATTCGCATGCTACCAGAAATATAGAAAAAAAAAAAAAAACTCAGATGTTTACCTCACATGTATCCAACCGGTGCTACTTTCTTCCGAGTCCGGGTAACATCTACTTCCGGAAGTCTATATGAAAAACGTTCCGCGTTCCATTTTCATCAGGAAACAACTTATCAAATCTTTAAGTACATAGACAAACATTTTTAAATGACCTTTTCTATATACGAAAGCTAAATGGCATTACTCTGAGGAAAAATATCAGTTTGTTTTTTATTTTTCCGGTGTTCACTCAACTGTGTCGAGGAGGAGGGATGTTTAATCTGTTTCAGACTGATTAAATTATATTTTAGATCAATTAACAACAATGAATTATCACTGTATGGCAGTAGGGTGATTGGATATTCATTAGGGTGGTTCTTAGATCTAACAAAAACAGCAGGTCCGTTTTTAAAGCATTCTGCATGCACGCCATCTCCCCACTCCTTTGGAAGGAGTTGGTTCGGTCCAGTGAGCGGGAGGCTACAAACAGCGAGCAGCTGCAACACATCAGCCAGGTAAACAACATACATAAATTAGTCTTTAAATGCGTAAAGATAACTTTAAACTCACCAACCTTACAAACGTAACATTCTCCTTTTATGTGCCCGTTTAAATTATATAATTAATACGGCATGTTATTGTTTTTAGTTGGTTATTTTTACAAAACATGAGCTTCTGTTCGGCTGCCTGATATAAATGGTTTCCTTCTCAGTGTCATAACATGATAACCCAGACAGCAGCAGGTGTGTCTTTGGACCGCCTGATTAATAATAAACAGAGGAGTCTGGCCTGGGGTCCTGCCTGCCTCCACTGGCAGCTAGTGAAGGGCATCTTAAAGCTAAACTTTATTGATTCTGCTGCATTGATTCTGTCTCGCAGAATACTGACACCTGCTGGCATAGGTGGATTAATGACCGGGCCTACCGGGCCCAGGCCCAGGGGGCCAGAGGCCCCAAGGGGCCAGGTCAACTTGGCCCCGCGGCCACGACCCACAGAGGGCCTGAGGTCCTAAGGGGTCAGGCCAACTTGGCCCCGCGGCCATGATCCATAGAGGGTAAGAGGCCCCAAGGGGTCAGGCCAACATGGCCCCGCGGCCACGATCCATAGACGGTCAGAGGCCCCAAGGGGCCAGGCCAACTTGGCCCCGCGGCCACGATCCATAGAGGGTCAGAGGCCCCAGGGGGCCAGGTCAACTTGGCCCCGCGGCCACGACCCACAGAGGGCCTGAGGTCCTAAGGGGTCAGGCCAACTTGGCCCCGCGGCCATGATCCATAGAGGGTAAGAGGCCCCAAGGGGTCAGGCCAACATGGCCCCGCGGCCACGATCCATAGACGGTCAGAGGCCCCAAGGGGCCAGGCCAACTTGGCCCCGCGGCCACGATCCATAGAGGGTCAGAGGCCCCAGGGGGCCAGGTCAACTTGGCCCCGCGGCCACGATCCATAGACGGTCAGAGGCCCCAAGGGGCCAGGCCAACTTGGCCCCGCGGCCACGACCCACAGAAGGCCAGAGGCCCCAAAGGGCCAGGCCAACTTGGCCCCGTGGCCCCAAGCCACAGAAGGCCAGAGGCCCCAAGGGGCCAGGTCAACTTGGCCCCGCGGCCACGACCCACAGAGGGCCTGAGGTCCTAAGGGGTCAGGCCAACTTGGCCCCGCGGCCATGATCCATAGAGGGCCAGAGGCCCCGAGGGGTCAGGCCAACTTAGCCCCGATCCATAGAGGGTCAGAGGCCCCAAGGGGCCAGGCCAACTTGGCCCCGCGGCCACGACCCACAGAGGCCCCAAGGGGCCAGGCAAAATTGGCCCCGCGGCCATGATCCACAGAGGGCCAGAGGCTCTCAATCATTATTATCAAAGCTAATTCTCAAATTGGATGGATCACACAACCTCACTCACATATTCTTTATCAATTATTAAAGGTTGTTTCTGAATTTTGATCACAGAACTTAATGCAAATATTCTTGATTGATTGACAAAGCACATTCTCAAATTTTGATTACACAACCTTACTCTGACAAATTATCATTATCAAAAAGCTCTATCTCGAATTTGGATCACAGAATCTCACTCAAGTATTCTTAGCTGTGCCCCTCCCCCATCGAGTCTTTCATAAACCGGTCTGTTCTTTTAGAATCTCCTCATTTGGTATTTTGAACTCGTGAGAGACTGCTCAAAATTTGGTTTCCTTTCCCTCAGTTCAGACTCAGAGATAATTTGAAATAATTCAACAAGAAGTTTAACGTGCGCGCACACACACACACACACACACACACACACACTTGAGTTGAGCATTACTTGGAAATTCTTATATTTTCCATTTTGCTGTTACTATCAGCATCTTCCCATTTTGTCCTTTTCTTTCGAAAAAGTTTACAGTCTGACATTTGTCACTGCTGTCAGTTAATAACTTTTTGGTCTTTGACCCATTTTGTCATTATCTCGATTCGATTGTCACTGACCACTCTCTCCTGTCTGGTAGACATCGTTGCTGCCATCATAGCTAGCAAGCTGCCTGCAGATAGCAACATTTTGGTGTCCTTTGTGAAAATATTTAGATAGAAGAAAAAAGTGCACAAAGTTGTACAATTATTATCTTTTCAAAATATTTGTTTCACTGTCAGTGTGATTGACCGACTTTGCCGCTAGATTTCGTGTCTTTTGGCCATACCTGGCTAGCGACTAAAAACATCATTTAGCGACTTTTTGGTTGTGAAGATAAGTGGTAAAAGCAGATCTGCCTGTTGGTCTTCCCACATTTTGCCATTTGGTACTTTGCACTCTTGTTGGTCACTCCAAGGCATTTGTCCCTGCCTTCAGCTAGTCACTTGGCTCTTTTGGAATATATTTCACTGTAATTGGCTCTCTCTCTCTTTCTCCTCAGTACAAATCAGTCTGTTCCCTTGCCATTTAGACATTTTCTTGATTCGATCATCACTGACCACTCTGCTCTCCTGCTGTCTATCAGACGAATCAGTTGATTCTCTGCTCTCAATTGTCTATGCTAGTAAGCTGTTATTCTCTGCTTTGGAGTGTTGATGCTGGGTTGCTAGTTTTCTAAATCACCTCACACACTTGAAGGAAGCAGCACCGATCATAAACACACAAACAAACTCACACACACACACACACACACACACACACACACACACACACACACACACACACACATAGTTGGTTTATCTGTTGTGATAGGCAAGAGCCAATGTGCAAAGAAAGAAGGGAAATATGGATCGTAAACGTTTAAGTGGAGGAGCTAGAAAAAAAATTCAGCAAGAAAAGAAAAAAAACGAATCAGTTTTACTTGAGTGTTCCAAATATCTCCAGCTTCTTCAGTACAAAGACATCTGCTGAAAGCAATTCTATAAATGCTACTGCAAATTCAGCTAAGGTTAGCAATGCACCTGAGCTAGCATGTAGCTCCCAAGATCCTGAGACCACTACAAGTGTAGACACTGAACCAAATGCTTCTGATGCTTATGATTCAACCAATTCAGCAGTAGCCAGTTGCTCGGATGAATGTGAGGTCACTGCACCTCTGGACAGCATAGAAAATGAGCTGAATCTTTCTTCAACACCATCTACAGTGACAACTCTACCTAGTGATCCCGCTAAATGGGCTGAGACCCTCACTGAGTCAATGAAGGAAGTTCTTATTCAAAGAGGTGCAAAATCATTTCACAACCGTCACAGCCATTATCCAGCTTCTGTGAGGAACAGTGGGCTAGGAGGCAAAACCCGATGCCTAAACAATGAACATTTTACTTCACACTTGCCCAATGGACAACGAGTACAAAGAGAGTGGCTAATGTACTCTCCCTCTACTGGTAATGTTTACTGCTTTGCATGCAAACTGTTTTCCCCAAAAACGCATTCTTTTGTGACAGGCTATTGTGATTGGAAAAACTCAGAAAGATTTGGTGAACATGAGCGAAGTGCTGAGTACATAACCTGCATGCAAGCAGTCTTGAACCGCGCCAAAGGTGCCACAGTTGATGCAGACCTGTTCAAACAGTTTCAGGCAGAGAGCAGCTATTGGAGGCAGGTGTTACAAAGAGTTGTTGCAGTCATTAAATTCCTTGCAGAAAGGGGCCTTGCATTTAGGGGTAAAAATGAATCGTTAGGGTCTCCTCTCAATGGGAACTACCTTGGTATTCTGGAGGTCCTGGCTGAATTTGATCCCTTTCTAAAGGATCACATCAGAAAGTTTGGGCAGATGGGTCGAGGTAATACCTCATATCTGTCCTCCACCATTTGTGAGGAATTCATTGAATTGATGGGTGCAAAAACCAAACAGGCTATAGCAGATGAACTGCAAGCAAGCAAATACTACTCTATCATTGTGGATTCAACCCCAGATTTATCTCATGTGGACCAATTGACATTCATATTCCGTTTTGTTAGCAAAGAGGGCAGTGTTGTTGAACGCTTTGTGGGTTTTGAGCCCATTACTAGCCATACAGGTGAAAGTTTGGCTAACTGTGTTATGTCTGTGTTGGAAAATCTAGGGTTAGAGCTGTCAAATTGCAGGGGGCAGGCTTATGATAATGCCAGCAACATGTCAGGGAGGTATAATGGGTTGCAGGCTCACTTAAAGAAAAGCAACCCATTAATACACTATATTCCATGTGCAGCTCACTCTTTGAATTTGGTGGGAGTCAACAGCATTGACAGATGTGGAAATGAAGTCTCTAAGTATTTTGACTTGATTCAGTCTATTTACAACTTCACAACTGCATCCACACACCGATGGGACAGGGTATTTGGCAATTCCAACATAGATCTCACACTTAAAGCTTTATCCAACACGCGTTGGAGTTGCCGTGCAGAATCTACCAAAGCACTGTGGCAGAACTACAGTAAAATAAAAGCAGCACTACAGGTTATTTCCACTGATGACACAGAGAAACGAGACACACGAACTGAAGCTGACAGTCTAGTGCGGAAGCTGGATTCACTTGAGATGGCCTTCATGGCAGGCTTTTGGGACACTGTTCTGTCCAGATTTCAGGCCACAAGTCTGCAACTTCAAAAAGCAGACATGGACCTTGGTACAGCATTTAGATTGCTGGAATCTCTGCGCACCTTTGTTCTCTCCCAAAGAGATCTATTTGATCATTTTGAGCAGAAAGCCTTAAACATGTTGGGTGGCACCCCATCTTACAGGGCTGAACGGACGAGGAAACGTAAAAAGTTTGCTGATGAATCAGCATCCCCAGATGTTGTGCTTGAGGGAAGGCAACTGTTTCAAATAGAGACATTTATTGCCTCTATTGATCAACTGAGTTCAAGCCTTAATCACCGTCTGGAGGCCTACAAACATCTGAACAATTTGTTCAGTGTCCTTTTCTCTTTGGATACAGAGTCCAATGCTTCAGTCCTTCACAAGGCCAAGATTTTCACTGAATCATACCCATCTGACCTCAATGAAAGTCTTGGACAGGAGCTTATACAGTTCAAATCTTTTATACAGCTCAACAACACTGATGAGGAGAGGACCCCTTCAGGACTGCTCAAAACAATAATACATTTTGGACTACAGCCTACGTTTCCTAATACATACATTGCGCTACAGATTTTTCTCACTCTACCGGTCAGTAACTGTGAGGGAGAACGCTCATTATCTCTTTTGTCAAGAGTAAAAAATGAGCTGCGCACAAGAATGACTCAGAAAAGATTAAATGCGTTATCTCTAATGGCAATTGAGAGTGAGCTGACAAGAGAGTTGGACTTCAATGATGTGGTGGATGATTTTGCAAAATTGAAAGCATGAAAGAAACCCCTTGCTTAAAGGTGCACTGTGTAAGATTTTTAGGTTATTTCCAGAATTCACCCATTCACTAATGTTAGGCTACCTGTTTTCATGAATACTTACCACCACCATAAAATTCTAAGTATCCATTATGACTTGGAGAATTGCACTTTCGCCATTTCTGGGAAGTGTCACCTGGATTGTGAAGATAGGATTGACTTTAGGCAGAAGCTTGGTGCTTTCTCTGGCAAACTGAACCTCAAGCTTCATTCTCTGCAGCTTTGCATTCTTGTGCAGACTTTCATCCACAAGGAACTTTTCAACTTCCCCACTATCGTGAAGGGGCCATAAAAAGATTTCAGTGTGTCCAGCATGTCTAGTCTCTTACTCTCCTTTCTTTGAGCCATCTCTTGTTTCTCATCTGCCCTACTCTCGAATTTTGCCTTCATGAATTTACTCCAGTTGAGTTCAACCTCCCTTTTTGCTTGTGCTGCTGCCTTGAAACCTCTGAAGCTCCTGGCACTTCTGTAAAATTATTGACCTATTGACTGCGTTCAGTGTGCCCAACTTCTTCAGTTTGTAGTCCACCTTGCCACATTGTCTCTCCATCCCAATGTTGTGCACAGGGGTGCCATCAATGTTACTAGCCTGTTCACTGACAGGGTCCATTGGGAAGGTCTCCTCATCCATCCTCTGCCTGGCCAGGACAGTCTTCAGATGGGGCAGCATGTGATCTGTCAGCTGCTTCACTTCATCCAAGTATTCGGCAGCCACGTCTGAAACTGAGTTCAGGACATGTCCAGTGCCTGTCCAGCCACTATAGCATTCTTGGAAATGGGCTATCTTGACCTGCATGCAGCCCTTGTACCATGAACTGGCCTACACCTTTCTTTGTGGTGCTCTCCGATGCATGTTATCATTTTACCTTTCTCCTTCTCCTCAAGCTTAACCACAAATAGATACAGACTTTGAGCCTCAATTTGCTGCACAGCTGCCGTTATGCCAAAGTGTTTTCCTAAGATATTATTTTATTTTTAATGATAGAAGGGAGGAAAAGGCAAAAATCATGTCCGATTTAGTTTTTTGGGTGGGGTGGGGGGTTTATTTCATGATAGCTACCAACTTCCAATACATAATATCTCTCAAATGACCCAATGCACCATCACTGAAGTGGGCATAATCATTTTCCAAAATGTTTATTTTTAGGCCATTTATCCCCTCCCCCTGTGTCTGTGTGAAACCTGTGCTTGTCAGTGTCTGTGTGGTATACCTAATATTGTGTGTGCAGTATGTGCACTCTTCTGTACAGGACAGTGTGCATGTCTGTTCACAGTATACAGTATTTCTTACATAGTGCGTGCGTGTGTGTGCGCCCGCAGGCGCGGGGGGTTGAGGGGCCAAGACCATGTCAGGCCCAGGGGGCCAAAATTTCTTAATCCGCCCCTGCCTGCTGGACATTTAAAGACACTACAGGCAGCTTATTGGACAGAATAAACTGAATAGATTTGATGACCTAGTACAATGATTTAATTTAAGTTATTGTAGGTTATATTATTTCATATCTATGTTTAAATTAAAAATATCTTTGATATTTTTAGAATCAGCCAATAAATAATGTAAACATATATCTCATAACGTAAAAAAATTAGGGGAAAATGCGAATGAGGATGCTTGTGGACTAGGATTTTAAATCATAATTTTAAAACAATAAGTTCTGTAAAAACAGTAAATAAACTAAGATTCAATTTTAAATTATCTTATTCAGGAAACCTGAATTATAACTGAGAGGAAAATAATGACACAACGAGAAAATTAAAATAAAAACGCAACGGCTGAAACGTTCCTATTCTTTTTAGGCTCCAAAATTATTGACAATTTTAATGATAAACTGCAAAAGATGAGACTCTTTTTTAGCAGATGCATCGTGTTGACAGATACGTTTTTAAACACAGTTTAGTGAGTCAGTCAGTTAGAAACAACTCTTGCATTGGTCACATGACTTTCTTAAAACGATGCAGTGTTTTGCTCTATGGGCTCGATGCATGCACTGACACAGGGCTCCAGTACGTTATGGATCTACCTGGGAATCTCCTGTTTATGTCCCATTTTCACAGTGCCCAACCAGTATGAATTATAATCAGACTGCAAACACATGCATCTGACTGCTTTAGGTATGGATGACCTGGAGTTCCACCTGTTGAAGATTAGTTTATTAAATTAAGGAGATTGATTTACCTTTGCTGTTGTGTAATTAAGTTCTTCTTCTATTTAAGTGAATGTTTCATTGTTTCCCAGGCGGAAGGTTAAACAATGAGTGAGGAAAACTCAGCGGAGGTGAAGCTGCTGGAGGCTCAGATCCAGGACATGCAGGCAGAAATTAAAGCTCTGCAGCAGCAACATGAGGATAACTGTAAGGAGATCACCTTCCAGTACAGAGGACAAATGCAGAATGCTCTGTGAGTTTCATTCGTTTAACTTAAATCGTGTTCGATGACCGGGTTCCAGGGAGCCATCATGTTGATGCTTGTTTGTCTCTGCAGAGCGGTTCTGAGTGGACGTGCCCTGGACCAGGAGGAGACGGTGGTGTCCAGGCTGAAAGAGGAAGTGGAGGAGCTGGAGGATTCTCTGAAGCTGCAGACTGAGATTAACGGCATCAGCCTGAACAGTTGCACCATAAAGACCCTGCAGAACCGTAAGGATGCAGATCTGCCATCAGGTATTTTAGGCAAGGAAATAAGCCAGAGTGTAGAGGATCATTTTCATTAGTGTCTGACCCATTTACAGCTCTAATAAAATATAAGAATACAGTGAAAAAAGAAAATCCTTTTTAAAAAAAAGTCAAACTTATATGGATCCATAACACACAGACTTGAATATTTATTTTATGCCTTTCTAAAGTTGATCATAGAGAATAAAATCCCAGAATTTCATATCTTTAGAAAATGAGAATATTTCATAGAATCAATGAAAAAAAGATTTTTAACAGCTGCCTTGATTGACTTGATAAAATCCAGTAAAGCAGAACCTGCAGGTGACCTAACATTATGTTCAGTCTCCAGTCAAACCTTTAAAGCTCCTTCATATTATTCAGAGGATTTTCTTTTTTTTTTCCAACTATATTTATTGAACAGTTTTTAAAACAATAACATACAGAGTACAAAATATAAAGATGACACATTTAGTGGCACATCTGTATGTAAACACCCCAAAACAACGCCCAGCAACACCAACCCTCACCTTTACAAGCGTTCTTGACCAGACAGACAGAAGATATAAGCATTCACACACAAACACGCATCTTCTGCCTCCATTTATCTGTTTACTACAGTGTGTTGAATTCATGTTAATGTGGATTTAAAGACATTTCAATTCAGGAGGGAATATAAAAAAAAAATAAAAAATGAATCAACCAAAAGTTTCGCGACCCCCATGCAGTGCCTCCGAGGACCCCCTAGGGGTCACGGACCCCCTGTTGAAGCCTCTGGTTTAACACATAAAAGTACTGTTTAAACGTTTGTTGTTGTTTTTTTTTGTTTTTTTTACAAATAACTACTGTACTTTACTGTAAAATAATATAGTTATAAATAAATAAATAAATAATAATTTTAATCATCAATACGAACTGAAGGGTTAATATTGCGTTCATCAGCACCGCCCCACCGTGACAGATTGGAACGGGAGAAAATGAGAAAGTATTATAAAAAAAAATACAAAGTACAGTAGGACAAATAGTGACTCACGTGTTTAGTACAGTACAGTTTTTTTCTTCTAAAGCCTGCGGTGCAGGTGAGTGTTTTTTGGAGAGAAGAACATAGTTATCGGTAGCTGTTGTCTTCTGGGCCAAAAGATCCTTATAAACCGACATTCCCCCATCGATTATGTTTGACAATAAAGTTTAACAATGCATGATGCAAATCCGTGAAGTGGCGAGACCGTGAAAAGTGAACCGCGTTATAGCGAGGGTTCACTGTATACACATCAGAACGTCATAAACAAACAAACAGATAAATAAATAAAACTCCGTCTCTCCTACTCAATCCCCAGTTCTTGAGAATTATAATTAAGAGATTCTGTGCGTCGTAGAAAAGGTTCCCAGGTGGAATTAAATGATTTCACCGAACCTTTAAGTGAAAATCTGAGTTTCTCAAGCTTCAGATTATAGATTACATTCAGAGGATTTTCTTAACAGTCCTCCTGAGGCTGCTGTTCATCCTGCTCCTGGTAGACTTTTTCTTTCCACTCAAACATCTATAAATATGCTGGGTTTAATACTCTGAACGACTACAGTAGCTTCTTTAGTTATGACCTGTTGTGGCTTCCTGTTATCTGTCTAGTCAACAGTCCTTCCCGTGATTATATGGAACATAATAAGACAAATTCATAACAATCGTACACTAAAAATGTTTGTTTTTTAAAGTTTAGCTTTTTTAATAATATTTTTTGGAGAAATTCACCTCTGCGTTTAACCCATTCCCCGTGGGTAGCAGTGGGCTGCCATTGTGTGGAACCCAGGGAGCAGTGGGGGGTTAAGGGTCTTGCTCAGAGACCCAGAGTAGCAGTCTGTGGGAGTGAGTTTCGGACTCACAACCTCAGGATTGTGAGTTCTATGCCCTAACCACTAGGCCGCCACTCCCCTAAGAGATTTTTGATGTTCAATTTTTACAACATATTCTCATTATCAGTGCGTATGAAATCTATCTTAAAGTTATGCACACTGTTTCATACGTTTTGGACATTTTTCCTGAAAAAACCACATCAGTGCGCATGCGCTGGCAGACAGAAAAAAAAAAGCAGATCCGCGGACGGACGTAAAACTGGGAAAAACAGTGCAATAATCACTTATTCATGTCTTTAACTACGTTGCTTGCTGTTTTATATCTTAGGGTCAGGGTTAGGGCTAATTGTAATTTATATTCTATATTCGTGAATGGTGCGTCAGATGCGCATGTGCATACGACGAAAAAAACGTCCAAAACGTACGAAAAGACGAACTCATAATGAGAATACACTGATTTTTAAGACATGTATTTAGTGATTACCGCTATAATATAGTACTTGAAATATTTCCACTCTTTAATAATTTATATAAACTATAAACTAGTAGCCCATCAAACATTGTTTTATTGGGCTACTGTATAAAGCCTCGAACTCAACGCTATTTCTGAAAGTTTGAATTGGAAAAGCTTCCTGGATGGAAGAGAAACGTCTTCAAACTTAGAAACAAAGTCCAGTGGATTGTTTTTTAACTTTTTTGAAAATAACCTGGATGACTGAGAATCTTCACCAGCATCTAATTAGTTTTATATGTACCTTTAGGTGTTAAATATGTTGTTCAGCTTAAATACTCTTGTTAAATGTTTCTGGGTCCGTGCTTGCTCTAATATAATAATAAAAAAAAAAGCTGCTTTCATCATATATCGTCTTGGCAGAATCACGTGTCCTGTTTGTCCAAACTGATCTCGTCTTTCTGAATTCTAGTTAACATTTCTCCCTCTGTGTGTTTGTTATAAGGCCCAGAAATGGTCCAGCAGATTTGTTTGTCATGTCGCAGCTCTGAGCTCAGCTTCCAGGTGGAGTTCCTGCTGTCTGAGGTCAAGGTAAGTCATTCAATTGCGGCTGTTTTAGAGAAGCAGCTGATGTTCATAGACCGCTGGATCTCTGATGTTGTTGTAATGTTCTGATCTTTTATTAATTTGCTAAACCACCTCTATAATGTGATGACCAGAGCTGACGTTAACACCCGTTCATATAGTGAATAAATCTCCTGGTGTTCAGGTCTGTGAAGTGAACTCTTCATGTTTGTTTTCTAAACTTTTAGCCAAACTTGATCTAGAATTCAGTTTAATCACACATTTCAATCTGAAATAAAATCATGAATCCTGGTTTGGGTTTGAATATTTTCCTAAAAAAATTCTAGAGTTTCTACTGTTACTTTAAATCAAGACTAAAAACACATTTGTTTAGGATTGCCTTCGACTGAAACATCATTAGTTCAACTTTTTTTATTTTCTGTAGTCCAACTGTTTTTAAAATTCTTTTTTGTTTCTGCATTTTTATTTTATTTTATTATTTTTTTCCCTACTTGCTTTGATTCTGTTTTGATTTCCTATATTTTAATCATGTAAAGCACTTTGCATTGTTTTTGTACTGAATTGTGCTATACAAATAAATGTGCCTTGCCTTACCTTACGTTACTGAAGAGGAGTTCACATCTTTAGCCAGCAGAGGGAGACAGAGAGCCATAAATAGGTCACTGGTTCTCAAACCTTTGGAAAAAATGAATAATATCACTATGATAGATATTAGTAAGAGACACAGATGTCTGGTTGTTACCTCTGATTTGTTGATAAGGGATGTACTAGTAGAAATAACTGAGTTTAATTTGACAAAATAAAAAAAAAATAAAAAATCCTAAGAAGGTCTGATGAAATGCACCAAAAATTGCAAAGAACTGCCATCATTATTAGGATGAGTGATTGCTGCTAAGAAACATAATAAATATATAATAATCCAGTTAGTTAATTAAATCTGTAAGTTTGAAATCAGATACACGGACCTACATTATTAATCATGTTAGTGTTTAAAAAACAAATAAAGACAAAAACGTCTAGTTAGAACTGGTCATTATGTGAAAAACTGTTTACTTCATGCAGGCATGGATCTGCTGTCATCTGCAACCCTCTCTACCTTTCTGTGGTGGTAAAGCATTTTACCGCCACCTAAAGGGCTGGAGGGGAAGTTAGTGTCTTAATCTAGTTAAATATATTGTGATTGAAAAGCAGTGACTCTGATTTGTAAATGGTGTTTTGTTAATTTGCCATTATATTGCAAATTAACTGCCCAGCCTTACACTGAACAAGGGCTGCAACTAACGATTATTTTAGTAATTGATTTATCTATTTTTTTTATATAACAATTTAATAATCAGATATTTTCTACAAAATTAAACTAGGTGAAACTAAAACTTTTCCAGTTGAGGATTTCTGGATAGAGCAGATTGACAGACAATAAACAGTTTTTATTGTCCTAAATGCAAAATATTTATGTATATTTTTTATAATCTTTACATTTTTTATATTTTCACAATCATCCAAGTGACATCTAATGTCAGAAATAAAATGTCAGATTTATAAAACATGCAAATTGTCCTTTTCAATTTGCATGTTTTCTAAGCCAAAACAAGCTTTGTTTTCGGTCCAATTCATTAGCTCTGTGGAACATTTTAAAACTTTCACATCAAAAACTCCTCTGATCAGAAAGCAAAGTAGTTTATAAAGAGTTACAGTTGGACAATAATTGAATATCAATATATAACCATATTTGTTATGACATTTTAACAGACATTACAGTGTAATTAAAGCATTTGTTGTCGACTGAACTCACAGGTTACATCTAGTTTTATGTGTTTTGTGCTTAAAAGCAGATAATCATCAAATTTTTCTTTAGAGGAGTTTTATAAACTCATAACCTTTTAAACAGTGCAAGTAAAATAACCCCAATCAACTGCCATGTAGTCTTTTCTTAGCTCTCTATTGTGCAGATATTTTTATATTTTTTATCTCCTATTTTGTACCATATACATGCTTTATTTTTTTCTTTAATGGCATATTGCTTTAACTCTTTGTACTCTATATAAGCCACTGGGACCAGAATTTCCCTGAAAGATTAATCCCAAGGGATAAATAAAGTATAAACATGCTTAAATAATTCTCATAAGTTTGTACAGGATCCTGTTGGTGCATTTTTTAAGTCTTTATGAGGCTTTAAATATGTAAACTGTATTGTATCAACTAAGATTAAGAAATATATTGTTAGTTTTTAGTCATATTGCCCAGAGCTGTTTGGAGGTGATTTAATCTGTAAGTTCAGTCAGGTGGTCAAAGCGTCTCCTCATCTTGATGGTTTAATGAGAGACTGGGGTCTCTGGTTTTAGATAAGACTCCACATGTTTGGCCTCCATCCATCCCAGAGACCTCCTCCAGCTCCTCCTGGGGATCCCAGCTTGTTCCAGGGTCAGTCAGGCTCTACAGCTCCTGCAGAGAGCTTCCCCTTTTAGAAAAAAAAAACACTGACCTTCTGACCTTGTGTCTGGTCTACTGTCCTCTGATGTTTGACTGATGTACCACCAACACAGAGGGATCCTCATTAAGTCCTAATGGAAGCAACAGCAGGGCTGCATGCTTACATCTGCAGCTTCCACATGTTCATCAGTTATTATCCGTGTTGTTCCAGACAGTGTAAACTTCCTGCTGGAGCAAGCTGGATCATTTTGACTTGATGCTGTTTTATGTTTGCAGCATGAATCAAGCGCTGAGCAGAAAATTTCTGACCTGAACCTGGTGCTGGACTCCGACGACCTGCCGGACCTCAGCAGCTTCCTGTCCAGGTACCAACCTGCACCAGTAATGAATAAATCATGTCAAACCAGAGGTTAAGGATCTGATAATGAAGTCCTGGTGCACGAACCAGTAAAAAAACCAACAAAACATGCAGGAGTGATGATTTTGTTGGTTATAGATAGGATTGGGTATTTTCCCCAAAGTCCTGTATCGATTCGATTTTGATTCATTCAGTTCTAAATTGATTAACTTCGATTCGATCTAATGAAAGTGGTTCAACTGTGTTTGAAAATACTCATGTATTTTTATTTTTCTTCCTGTCATATTAAACACAAAGTGCTACCTTGTAAATCAGACAGTTTAAACTTGAGATGTGAACAAAACTGTCTCAAAAGAGCAAACTTGTTTGTAAAAAGTGAAAAAGTGAAGCCTCACTCGAGCGAGCAGACGTGACACAGCGGGGGCACAGCAGACATGCATGAGCTACATTATCTCCACTGTACAAACCATATGTGCAGCGTTGTCTGTAACAACTCCAAGGTGTTTGCTGGTCAGCCCCCATCTGTCAATGTCTTCAATCAACATATTTGCTATACCTTGAGAGCATCTTTCCTGCTCATTTGAATGTAAACGTCATGCGTGTCACTATAAAACAAATCAATCTACTTTCCTAGACATCGATTTTGCAAAAATGTAAAGGAATCGATTCATAATTGATTCCTTTACCCAGCCCTAGATGAGAAGAGGAGCAGCTAAGATCGGATCCTCTCCAAAGTCTTTCTCGACATTGTTTGTTTTTCTAAAATCATCACAGCTTCTAATTGGAGACAGAGGATGTGTTATTGGTTGGCTGAAATTTCTTTTATTTTGTTATTTAGTGGGAAACACAAAGTCAGGAGCTCAGAGATTCACTTGAAAGTATAAAAGCTATTCCATCCTAACTAACGGCATAACAGGTTTCGCATCCATTTCCGTTTTCCCCTCAAAGTCTTTTGTTTCTTTGTTTATTACTGGAAGCTTCATATTTAGTGTCAGCTTTAAAGGTTTGTTGAGGCCACAGAACAGGATTAAATGAACGGCTATTTATTAAATTTTAATTCAGTCTATTTCTATAACGCCATTTCACATCATGTCATCTCATTTCAATTCACCAGATAATCCAGTCAGATTGATTTAAAGTTTTCTATCTAAGGAAAACCAGTTGATTGCATCGACTCATTGACTCAAATACAATCCCTCACACTAAGCATGCTTGTAGCGACAGTGGAGAGGAAAAACTCCCTTTGAACAGGAAGAAACCTCCAGCAGAACCAGGCTCAGTGTGAGCGGCCATCTGCCGAGGCCCACTGGGGTTCAAGGAGACAGAAGCAGAGATACAAAAAGCAGCTGCAAAATGTGGCCCCGTCCAGAAAACACGCAGCCAGACAGAAGAGCTCTTAGCCAGCTCCCATGTCAGAGGATGAAGAGAGCACATCCAGTCAGTCACAGTCAGAGAAACAGGACTACACTGAAAATCAGGCCAATCTCCAACATCTATAAACAAAGGTGTTGATGGAAGCAGCACAGCTGATGTTTCTCTCCAGGATGGAGTCACAGCCAAACAGGAACAGACCAGATGAAGCTACTATGAGAAAAAGCAGAGAGAGCAGAACGTTAGAGATTGAACTAACAGATTCTGCAGAATAGGAGAATAGAGATAGAATGATGAAATGGGGGTCCCTATGTCCTCCAGCAGTCTAAGTCTATAGCAGCATAACTATAGAGATATTCCGTAAAAATACAAAAAATATCCACTGGACTTGGTTTTCAAGATTTGAAGACGTTTCACCAGAATGACTATGACCTGGATGACTGAGAACCTTCATCAGCAACTATAGAGATAGCTCAGGATAACCTGAGCCACCCTAACTATAAGCTTTATCAAAAAGGAAAGTTTAAAGCCTAGCCTTAAAAGTAGACAGGGTGTCTGCCTCACGGACTAAAACTGGTAGTTGGTTCCACAGGAGAGGAGCCTGATAACTAAAAGATCTGCCTCCCATTCTACTTTTAGAAATTCTAGGAACCACTAGTAAACCTGCAGATTGAGAGCGAAGTGCTCTGTTAGGAACATAAGGAACAATCAGATCTCTGATATCAGATGGATTATTATCTCTCTCTCACCAATATATTTTGTCTATCAGCTGCATCCTGTTCCTGGAATGATCAGACTCTGTTTTTAACTAGAATATTTGCTAAGGTTGTTGAAGCTGAATCATCTTAGCGGCTGTTAAAAAAAAAAAGATGGAAAAAAATGTAGTTCGGATCTAGTCAGAGCATCAAGGTGGTGTGTGGATGAGTTCTTTCATTTAGGGAAGAAAGACATCACAACAGAAACCATTTCTGCACTTTAAACTGTTAGTTAAGATTGTTCCACAGAGGAGAACATCTCAGACAGCTTCCAGCTTCGGGGTGGAGCAACAGGAAGCTCAGAGAAATGAACAGAAACCCAAGAGCTCCACCTCAGGCTGGACAGTCCTCCATTAGCTGGATAAAGGTTACCGTCCCAAACACAGCAGATGATCTTCTCTAAAGCAGAAGGAATAGAAAATCGTGGTGATAGAAATGGCCTAGTCAAAGTCTGAGTTTGTTCTGATTAAAACGCTGAGTGAAACTAGAGCTCCGTGATTCATCACAGCTTTATTGATTCAGGGATCAGTAGAGTGCTGAGTGATTTCTGTGCTCTCTTCATCCTTTTAACCACAATCTGCTCTGAAGTGTCTGCTCTGCTCTGATTTGCTCTGAATCTGAGGCCAAACCACATCTGGATCGTATGACCCAGTCTGCAGAACCTGGCAAACAGTAGATGGAAAAATACTGAAGATAATGATTCAGCTGGCGGCTGCTCCATCAGGACGTGTGTGTGTGGGGCTGTGTGTGAGAGCTGAACAGCTAGTTTTTACTCTCGGACTCAGATGGATAATCAAATGGATAATCTTTGGTAAACGTTCAGTTGATGCAGAGGAGTATCCACAGTTAGAGCTGCTCAGAGCAGAGTCAGTTTTCCACTAACAGGATTATTAGATTTCCAGCTTCTCCAATTTATTCAGCCTGATGTAAATCCAGCTTTAGTCTCTGTCACTACTGTGCAGCTGGGAAGAAGAAAATATTTGTCCTGTAAAGCCTTTAGAATCAACTTTTCAATCAATTAAAGCCTTTATTTTTAAACACAGAAAAAACAGAAATCTGAGTAAGTCAAATTTTCTTGAAATCGCTTAGACTTAGATTTATTTTGTCATTTTGTATACTCAAGTGTAAACAAAAATAAATTTCATTAAGAGCAGCTCTCTAGACAATTAAAGTGCAGCCTTGAAAACAGTAAAAAATACATAAAACAGTAATATAAACATATAGCTATAATAGTATAATTACAGTTTTTATTTTTTCAAATAAGTGGATTTTCCTTTGAGTTGAGTAAATAATTAAGAAAATTAGCCAATTAAATGAAGCACACTGGAAAAAAAATCAAAATCTAGATAAGTCATTTTTTTCTTAAAATAAGTGCATTTGTTCTTGAATTGAGGAGGTAAAGAGACATTTTGCCACTGGAACAAGACAAGTTACATTTAAAATAAGAAAACACAATTGCATTGTCTTATTTCAAGTACAATTTGTCTAATTATCTTATTTTAGGAATAAAAATACTCATTCCTTTGGCAGATCATCTCATTTACCTACTCAATTTAAGGGTAAATAGACTTAATTTAAGAAATTTTTACTGGTTTCTAGATCATTTTTCCAGTGTATTTATGCTTAAAATGAAAGGAAAAGACTAAATTGTCTTATTTTAAGTATCCATCCATCCATCCATCTTCCTCCTCTTATCCGGGGGCGGGTCGCGGGGGCAGCAGCTTAAGAAGGGAGGCCCAGACTTCCCTCTCCCCACCACTTCTTCTAGCCCCTCAGGAGGAACCCCAAGGCGTTCCCAGGCCAGCCGAGAAATATAGTCTCTCCAGCGTGTCCCGGGTCTTCCCTCCTCCTCCCGGTGGGACATGCCCGGAACACCTCACCAGGGAGGCGTCCAGGAGGCATCCTAAACAGATGCCCGAGCCACCTCAACTGGCTCCTCTCGACGTGGAGGAGCAGCGGCTCTACTCCGAGTCCCTCCTGGATGACCCTCATCATGACCATAGATGAGGGTAGGAACGTAGATCGACCGGTAAATCGAGAGCTTCGCTTTTTGACTCAGCTCTCTCTTCACCACGACGGACCGGTACAGCGCCCGCTTCACGGCAGACGCTGCACCAACCCGCCTGTCGATCTCCCGCTCCCCTCGTCCCTCATTCGTGAACAAGATCCCAAGATACTTAAACTCCTCCACTTGGGGCAGGACACCCCCCCTGACCCGGAGAAGGCACTCTACCCTTTTCCGGCTCAAGACCATGGCCTCTGATTTGGAGGCACTGATTCTCATCCCGGCCGCTTCACACTCAGCTGCAAACAGATCCAGCGAGAGCTGCAGATCACGACCTGATGAAGCCAATAGGACCACATCATCTGCAAAAAGCAGAGATGCATCCTAAGGCCACCAAACGGATCCCCTCAACACCTTGTCTGCGCCTAGAAATTCTGTCCATGAAGGTAATGAACAGAATCGGTGACAAAGGGCAGCCCTGGCGGAGTATTTTAAGTAGTTTGTATTTAATTATCTTACTTTAAGGCTAAAAATACTCCTTCCATTGGCAGATCATCCTGTTTACCTGATCAAATTAAGGGCAAATACACATTTAATAAAAAAGTTGTTCTCTTTTTAGATCAGTTTTTGAAGAAAAACTGTTTTTTAAGGCTTTATTGTGCTTTAGGCCTTTTATTAGACCACGTTTTGACAAGAAAGGAGGTGGAGAGAGAAGAGGAAGACTGGTGGCAAACGACCTGAGAACCAACGTCTGTAGGTCTGCAGCCTTTCTGCTCATGAGGCGCCTGCTATACAGCACTGATAAAATAAACTGTTTTATTTGAATAATTTAGGTGAACGATTTATGAAGTCTTAGGTCAAAATCCTTTTAAATGAGTTTGGTTTAAAAGGAGCCATTTTAAAGCTTCTAATCTAATCTAATCTGCTTCAGTGAATTAATAGTTTCAGCTTTCAGAATCTCTTCATCTTTCTCCTCCTGGAGGTCTGAGGATTTACCAGGAGGAGGATCAGACCCAGGAACTCTGTGTTGATAGGAATGTGTGGATAGAAAAGATCTCCATCCTTTGAACTGCATCGCCTGGAGTTTTAATCTCTAATCTGGGGATATTTCCTTTATCAAACAGCCAGTTTTAAAGTCTTTTCAAGTTTCTTTTTTCCAGGGGTTATAATCCAGTAAATAACACCTGATGGGGTCATGTAGCCTCCTATTACTGGACCGTTACTTTCCAGCGGTGGGTAGGATTTAACCCTCCTAACCCATCTCACACGAGCGACCAGAGGAGGTCAAAGTTGAACGGTTTGAGTTGGAACGTTTTCATAGCTTCTCCTTCCAGCTCACAGACTGGCCTATGAGGTCGTCCAAAAAACGGAGCCAAGCATTGGTCTGAGCCGTCTGCCGTCAATGTCTGTGTTGTTTTCATTTAAAATGTCTCTTTTTAATTGGGCAAAAATTAACAGCTTATGTTTTTGATACTTTAATAATTTTCTCTAGTTGTAAAAAAAGGTTTTCATTGTGTTTTTTTAAAACTGAAAGGCAGAAAAAGTTTTCCAAATCCTCACTTCCCCTTAGAATAAGCTGAAGATTAAACCGCTCAGTGTTTTCATTTTATTTTTCATTTATTGTTTATTTGAAAGGGGACAGTGTACATTAATCAACATTAAAACAATGTAAATATACCCGAGTTAGCTAAGGAGTGCTAATTTTCATCGGTAGTCCCCCAGCCAGGTATAAAAAAGGCAACCTTAAAAATAAACACAAGTATAAAATCACAAGATAAAATTACAATATCAATTACATAAAAAAACATTATGGTTAAGAAATACAATTCATGTAAAATAATTAAAAATTAATTGTAAAATTATTTAAATACACACAGAAAACCTTAGTGCCCACAAATTTGGCTCTCTATAAGCCTTTTTTTTTTGCATTCTTTTTGAATGAAAAGAATGACAAAGAGTCCCTGATGGTTTCTGGCACTGTGTTCCATAGCCGCCGTGCTTTAATTCATTCCACACTAAAGATTTCATCTTATCCAGGACCAGTCCGACCAATCGGGTCCATCTGGTATCAAACCGGGGATCTGTCTGTCTCTGTCTGCCTCTGTGATAGTGCTGCATTAGACGTTAGGCTGCTGCCATGTTTCCATCAGCTCCATGTGGAATTACAGTCATCTGGAAATTCAACCTGGCTGCCGTCTAACCCTGGGCCCCCTCGGAAAACTCTGGAAATCCTTTACCAGAAGGTCCCAGGCTCTGTCACTCAGTGGGCCTGACCAGAACATTTTTGCCTTGTCATTTACTGCAAGTTTCAGTGAAGAAAGGGCGTTTAGTTTTTATTTAACTCTGGATGATCCAGAGGTTTATCAGTTTTATCTAAAAATGTTGAAGACTGGTGAAGATTCTCAGTCATTCAGGTCACAGTCAATCCAAAAAAAGTTAAAAAACAATCCACTGGACTTTGTTTCCAAGTTTGAAGACGTTTTGCTTCCCATCCAGGAAGCTTTTTAATTTCAAAATGTCAGAAAAAGTGTTGGGTTTGAGGCTTTATAGAGTGGACCAGAAAAAAAAACCTTGTTTTTGAAAACATGCAAATTAAAACGGACAAACAGGTCCACCCCTTTAGAATGGGGGTCCTTTGGCTTCTTTTGTTAGCCTGCAATGCCCCATACCTGTCTATGTCCCTGAAAGGGGGGTCATTAAAGGAAATTGTTGGCCTGGCTATGACTAGTCCCACTGGATTGGCCATAGAGGCCACCTGGGGTGTCAATGGTCATTAGGGGGTTCTGAAGGGTCCTTAACTTTGTCGTCGGATTGGTTTCGGTCACGTGCCTCTTCGAAGTGTTAGTCAGCTGATGGAGGGTGAGAGGTGAATCTCTTGGGTGTTGTTCCCAAAAGTGCGAGGGGAAAATTAGAGGGGAAAACGTCTAGAAAACATTACGTCCACTTTACTAAACTGAACTTTTCAACTATGTTAATGTGCAAAAAAAGGAATCTAATCTATTTTTCATCACTAATTTCTACAATTATTTTTTTTTTTTGTCCTTTTAGATCCATAACATAGACTCACAGGGTTGCCAGTTCAAAAACACAACAAAAAGTAGCATACAGTGGGGCCAAAAAGTATTTAGTCAGCCACTGATTCCTACTTCTTGGAATAATGAGAGGTCTGTAATTTTCATCATAGATACACTTCGACTATGAAAGAGAAAATGAGAAAAAAATCCAGGAAATCACATTGTAGGATTTTTAAATAATTTATTTGTAAATTATGGTGGAAAATAAGTATTTGATCATCCACAAACCAGCAAGATGTCTCCTTCTTTAGCTCTTCTGTCCTCCACTCATTACCTGTATTATTGGTACCTGTTTGAACCCGTTATCTGTATAAAGACCACAGCGTGACCACAGTCACACTCCGAACTCAACCACCGCCAAGACCAAACAGCTGTCGAAGGACACCAGGCTGGGTAGAGGGGATCTGCAATAGACAAGCAGCTTGGTGTGAATTGTAATTGTACAATTGCAATTGGAAGAAAATCGACGAAATACAAGAAAAACTTAATCTGTGTTTAATTTGCTTAAATTTTGTTTTTTGTGTTGAACACAACAAAAACAGGACACGGATATGATCTGCTCTTCCTTTTTTAAGCCAAGTTTTATAACTTGGTGCCCCATCATCTCCTTTTCAGTGTAACTCACTGTATGGGTCTGATCCTTTTTTTATTAAGTTAAACTTTATGTTTAATGGCTAAATTTAGTTTTAATTAACCTATCTTTCAAACCATGTTTACATCATCGTTTAATTCATGTGAAGGGTCTCAGAATCATCCTGATGGCTGCATTTAGAAGCTGGTGGCTTAAGGTGATAAAACCGCACTGAAAAAAAAATCTAGAAATAAGTAAATATTTCTTAAATTAAGGGTATTTACCCATAATTTAAGTGGGTAATTGAGATAGTTTGCCAATGGAATGAGTATTTTAAATCTTAGAATAAGATAATTAGATAAAATGCACTTGAAATAAGACAATGCTATTGTGTTATTTTAAGTGCAAATTGTCTTGTTGAGTTGGCAAAATGTTTCTTTTAGGGCTGCAACTAACGATTATTTTAAAAATCGATGAATCGACCGATTATTTTTTCGATTAATCGATGAATCGGACAAAAAATATTTTTTATATTAACCTCTTTATTCCAAAATAAACATTTTAGAAAGAACAAACAAGCACACAAGTACAGGTTGCTCATTAACTGTACTGGTGCAATATGAAAAATAAATGTTTGTGTTAAAACTATGCAAACTTACAGGAGAAATGTAGCTGTACATCCACAAAATATAGGGTACTTTGTTTCATAAAGCGCAAAAAAAGACATTTTTGTTTTTTAAAGCCCCTCAGGGGTTCAAACAATAGGCCCCCCCCATTTCAACAAATGAGTTTTTTTTAGACTAGAAGAGTTCAGCCTTTTAAGACAGGAAAGTATAGCAGTTAAAGTTGCTACTTGAGAAAATAATCAACCATAGAGATAAAAATAGCCCTGTGATTCAAATTATAAATTGTATTTGAAATAAAAATGAGAGAACTAGGGGTGCTAAAAAACACATCGTCCAAAGACAGATATTTAAATGGGAATGTGGCAGATAATTAATTGACATATTACTGATCTTGCTGGATTTTATTCTGCTTTACTTCCATAAATTGCAGGATCTTCTTTACTTTATCTTTGCCAGAAGATTTAAACTTTAAAAGCCTTGCCCTCATAATTTGCAAGTTAATTTCTTTATAAAGAAAATATAAACGCTGCTTAAGCTAATTCAAATGATATTAAAAGTAAAATAAGTAGCCAACCTTATCACTGTCTGTAACCTACTAACAAGGTAAGGAAAGCATCAGATGAGCTACCTGAGAAACTAACGTTACGTTTCCCCACTTTAAAATGAAACAAACATGGTCGCTCACCCTGCTGATCAGCTCTCTTCACCGCCATCGAAGGCTCCAACGTGTTTTCTTTTCAGGTGCTGCGTCATAAGAGTGGTGCTTCCGCGCCATGTTAATTTGTTTTTACAAAAGTTGCCTGTTACGACTTTTTTCGCTTTACAAAGCGCAGGCTATTTTAATTATTGTGATCAATTTGCGCCGTCAATCCCGGCGCATGCGCACTTCATTTGCAGTCTGGATGCTGAGGGTAAACATCCTCTGACTGCAGCGCTGAGAGGGACTCCTGCGGGAGCGGGGTTGGGATGGGGGACGCGCCCCACAGCAATGACGACGGCGGCGGATGACGCATTAATCGCGCGACACAACTAATCGATGATGAAATTCGTTGCCAATGCTTTTAAAAGTCGATTTTTATCGATTCGTTGTTGCAGCCCTAGTTTCTTTTACTTCCTCAATCCAAGAACAAATGCATTTATTTTAAGAAAAAATAACTTATCTAGATTTCAATTTTTTCCAGTGCGGGACAGGATATAGTGAGGACTACAGCAGTGTGCGTCTGCAGCCCATCTTTATTTTAATAAAAGGGTGAATGCATGTTTTATTCAGGGAAAATACTCGTGTGTCTCCAGCAGATTGGCAGACCATCACAGCTGTCAGCTGCTAGTCTTATTAACATGTGGCGCTAACATTTACGCCATCTAGCGGCCGTTCAGGACATGTTCAGACTGGTTCATTACCCCTCCTTTACTGGTCTGCATAAGACCGAATTCTTTCTGTCGGCTGCTGATCGGGGGAACTGTCTGTTTCAGGCTCTCATCTATAACCGCCTAATATACTGAATCTAGTGTCTTTATTTAATTGGTTCTGATATTGCAGGGGTCAGAGGTAAACTTAGCAGTTAGATGAGTCATCAGTGGAGGACAGCTGTGACTCAGCATTTCTGGAAAATAGGGACTAGTCATGATGAGCTCTATCATTCCAATATCCAGCCCCAGTGTTAAGATGCAATTACTTCCTGGTTTGGTTCAGCCCAGTTGATCGTCATTGTCACAAATGAGACACAATCAGCCTGTTTCTGGTTGCCGTGGTGACATGATACTGACTTTGAGGATGATGTGATTTCAGGGTAGAGGGCACCCGGGATCTTCCGCTGCTCTTCAGGACCATGAGGACTTTCTTAGACAGAAGTGACGATCGGACCAGAACCTTTAAGCATTTTCAGGTTAGTGAAGACCCGGTCTGGGAGTTTACTCCTCCGTTATCTGTGATGTAGACTTTAAAACAGCAAATATGTGAGGCTGGTAGAGGCGTCCTCCATCAGCTTAACAGCTGCTGATCTGTAGATGTAAAGTTTCCTTCTCTGGTTCTACAGAACAGTTTGGGCTGTTTTATTAGTGACACATCTCTATATGATTTTGGTGAGAGAAATCTTGGTCCCAGGAGAGAAATCAGATTTTCAATCAGCCAATTGATGCACATCTGCTCTGATTGTTTATGCTTAAGAGGGTTTTATAGTAGAAACCTGCTCCAGGGTTCTGGATGTCTAAGGATGGAGTGTTGTTCAAAATCTGCAGAAACAGCCCAAGCTGGGTTTCTTTCAGCCACTTTTTGCTCTTATCTAACTTACTATGAATCCTTCCTATTAAAGGAAAAGTCTGGTCAGCAAGAAATAATCAATGGATCATTATTTATACCTAAAACTAATATGTTTGTGGTGATTTAATGAATTTAGCTTTATTCAGTAAAAAAATGTAAACAATAATTTTCGTTGTAATCACTGAGTCTGGGAGCGGCCATTTTTGCCCAACTATAGTAGCCCCTCCCTCCTGCCATCTTCCAGCAGTGACGTCACAGTGCGGTAAGCCTAGCGCCATTCTCCCCGCTTTACAAGCAAAATCAATGGGAACTACTAGACACATCTGCAATCAACAACAATTATTGAAGATTTCCAGAGGACTTCACCATTGAAATTCACCAGAGCTATAGTGAAACTGACAATGCCCACGTGCATGGCAGCTGGATGCTGGAATACATCGGGTAAAAGAGAAAAAAAGAGTTATTCCACCTTTCTGATTCCTGATCCTCCACGGACGGGTTGGTCGTTGGATCGCCAACTTGAAGAGGGAGGATTTGCCATCGAACTTCTGGCCAGAGAAAAAACCCGTAATATGTAGCCAACATTTGGAAGAAGAATGTTTTCAAGATGACTTGGATAATAGCGCGTTGTGACAAACACCAGATACAGCACTGGGACTTGATCAACAGCCGATACCGCACCGTGACGTCACAAACCAGTAGGTGGCAGTAGTGTTCTTTGACAAACATGGATGCCTCCAGTAAAGCACATTCACATGAAAATTACTCTTAATTAAAAACACTGATCATTTATTGAACAGTATGTAATAATTTCATATTTAAAGTACTTTCAAAAGTTTGAATTCTGAATATGAGCGGACTTTTCCTTTAAAAGTTTTCTGTGAAGGTTGAGCAGTTTGTTTTTAATCCAGAGAGCTTCTGCAGAAGCTCATATCATCCGATTCCCCAAATGTTGAGAAGGTAGCAGCAGGAAAAGGCCTGTAGGTGTTATTTAGTGTGGGCGGACGAAATGTCAGGGTGGGACACTTCTTAACGGTTTGCAGTAAAATGTCAAATAATACATCAAGCTGCAGCGGCAGTATGGAACATATTGGCCTATTTGCTGGGAGAATGGGCCTTCAAACCAAGTTGGCAGAACCGGAGGAGGATTGACACACATTTTCCATGCTGGTCTCTGTGCTGCAAACACTTTATTTTTGCTGCTTCTGCATCTTTTTCAATGTTCGTGTGGAAAATGTCATTCCTTATCGTTAATATCCAGCTGGGATTTACCCCATAGCGTTTTGACACCCAGACAAAACAAAAGCTTAAAGCAAGTTAAATAAACAAACATAATAGGTGAATTATAATTAAAGTTGAATGTTTTTTCTTGCCTTCGAACCGCAGCGTTACACAAGCTGTCAGTGTTGGTTACATAGAAATTTAGGGCAAATACAATTTTAAAATATTTTATTAATCCCAAGGCAAGGCAAGGCAAGGCAAATTTATTTGTATAGCACAATGCAGTACAAAGACAATGCAAATATTGTCAGAGCTTATAGGTTTTTTTTTGTTGTTGTTACTTTTTACTGAATGAGTTTTTCTTGATGTTGATAGCTTTATGTAGGAAAGATCTTCTGTAGCGGTCAGTTTTGCACAGAATCTAGGGAAGTCTTTGACAAATGACACTCAGTTATGTAAAGATTTTTTGAAGAGGATCCTTACAGTTGTATGGAAGCCCATTTCCGCCACAAGAAAAAAATGGCAAGTAGAATGTCACAATTATGAGATTCAAATTCTTAATCTCGACTTTTAAGTCATAAATATTAGATTCAGTCATAATTTAGCCCTTGAAAGTCATAATTATGACTTAAAAAGTCATAATTATGAGATGCAAAGTAAGGATGGAACGGTTTATGAAAACCGTCCGAACCGTTCGGTTCGACTGTCTCTGTTCGATTCGCGTGTGTTGCGTTCGGTTCATGCGCTGCTCCTTTTTCTCATAGGCGAAGCGTTTACACTCCAGAGCAGAAGGTGGCGGTACTGCGACCAAAGCCAACCACCAGTAGTAAACAAGAAGAAGGAGCAAAGCAGTGTAGCCGGGTGTAGCAGAAAAAAATCAGTTGTTGTGGAGAATTGTGTGGGTATGGCGAGTGGGAAAGAACAGGAGTTGGAAGACGCGCCAGCAGCACTTTATAGGTCTGCTGTATGGGACCGCTTTGCATTTAGAGTGACCTACGATGACGGCGGAAAGAAAGTTGTGGATAAAAACAGTGTGCAGGCATTGTGCAACATGTGTTGTATTATACAAGACATAATAGATTTTCCTAACAACCAACATATACCGAACCAAACTGAAAACCGTGACCACGAAACCTTAAACCGAACCGTAGATTTTGTGAACCGTTCCACCCTTAATGCAAAGTCATAATTTCGACTTTTTAAAGTCATAATTATGAGATGAAAAGTCATGATTTTGACTTTCAAAGTCATAATTTCGACTTTAAAAAGTCATAATTATGAGATGAAAAGTCATAATTTTGACTTTTTAAAGTCATAAATGAAAATGTGTTTTCTTATTTTAAATGTTAATTAGGTGGTTACACTGGCAAAATGTCTCTTTTACCTCCTCAACCCAATAACAAATGCACTTATTTTAAGAAAGTAGATTTTTTCAATGCAGTTCGAAGTTATGGACCTAACCTAAAACAGATTATATAAAGAAGGGATCCTGCTCCCACATTTTCAAATTTGAAATATCTCCATTGAGAACAAATTACAGATTAAGACAGATTTCTTGTATGAGTTAACCAACCTGGTGAACAAAGCTGAATTGTATCATGTGATTGCTCTTTAAGCAAAACATTTTCAACAGCCATCAGTTTTATTTTTAACAATCAGTGTTGTTCCTGCTGTCTTGCTGTCCTCATAGATCAAAATCCACCAATAAATTCAACACAGTATAAAAATAACAACTTGCTGGCTTCTCACCAGAATTTTTTTTAACAAGCACAACTGTAACTTTAAAAATGACAAAATATTCATGCATGAATTCAGGTCCTCTAACAGACAGGTTTCACATGTATATGTGTAATAAACAGGTAAAAGTGTTAAAAATCACAGTTTTCACTACAATTACGCTCATTAAAATGTATTTTAACGACCAGTTAGAAGAATACCGTGATGCAGGTGCTGCTATTTTTACTAAGTCAGCCCCAATGGAATCTAATAAAGTCATATTAAATCCACACTCCTCAGGATTAGGTTTACCAACCACAAATGTCAGGTTTAGGGTATTATATTAGGCTTAAGCATCCATCCATCTCTCATCATATACATCTCTACTGACAGTAGGTTGGTGTCAAAAAGCTGGGAATTAGAGTATAAATTAAAAGTTTGAATTACCTAAAGTGAGTGAAAGAATTACACAATGAATATTTAAAAATTCTGCAGAATTAACCAAGTTCTAGTGTAAACTTCTGGTATGGATAGTAAAAATGACTCCTGTCATTAGAGGAAAGTACTGTGATGAATAATCCAAACATGTTGTAATTAAAAACAGTTTATTAACATATCAAATATTATACCTCCTTCTGTACACCTCCACTTATCTTATTCACATCAGTTATTATAAAACAGGTTTAATTAGCTGGAAAAGAAGAAACAAGAGAGTAACTTTCACATTCCTAAAGCTCATTGATACATGTTCTCCAGCTCACCTGGACTGGACTCTATAAATTAGAAACAAACTGAAGTTAAGTTAGAAAACACCACACAGCCATTATCATGATCATCACCATCATCTACAGGCCATGCAGTCGCGTCGGATGTTTGATCCATGCAGCTCATATATCAGTGGTTAAAACGGAGCAGATCTCTCTGGTAAGTAACAATAAAAATATAGATTTTACTTTAATTTGGAGGAGAAAACGCTTATGTTACTCTGGGTATATCTTAGAGGTAATAAAAGAGCCATGAATGGATGGAAGTGATCTTATGATTAGCAGGAAATGTTCATCATTTAAAGATTTGAACCATACAGAATAATTTTCCTTCTTGTAAAACAAACGTTTTTCTATTTGCCTAACGTCTCTATGTTAATAAGACTCAAACGTTTTGTTGGTCCGATATATTAGACAGAAAGTCCAGATGGAGACCGACCGGACCGTTGGGATGTGGGTAGACCCATTTCTCCGCGTTAAGAGTACCAGGTCTGGTTTGCTTGTGGAAAAGGTTCTGTTCTGCTGAAGAGGCTCTATAGTTAGTCTTTGTGGTGTTGCTCCTGTGTCTTCTTCAGCGGTACCGTCCCACAGGCAGTACGTTCATACAGGTGAAGCTGTCTGGGTACTTGGAGAGCACGACCGGGTTCCCGTCCATACGGACCTCGGAGAGGCTTGGGCGTAGATAGTAGGAGTTGTCGGACTTGCAGAAGGTGTCCGTGTTGACATCAGTGATGTTGTTTTCCTAAAAAAAGATAAAGAAATCAAATCATCAGGAAGTTGTGACCTGTAGGAACTAGGGATGAAAACCGTCCGAACCGTTCGGTTCGACTGTCTCTGTTCGATTCGCGTGTGTTGCGTTTGGATTTTGTGAACCGTTCCATCCCTAGTAGGAACAGGTATTTAATTTTGTATTCTGCAGTTTGCTCAGTGAGAGCAGATGGAGAGAATGTGTTTTAATCTCTTTTAAAGTCTAGCCACAGATTTGTCGTTAAATATCAGGTTTGGACTTTGACTAGGCCATTCAAACCCATTAATCTTCTCTGACCTAAACCCTTACTTTATCTCAGGGTGGTTCTCCTGTTAGAAGGTCAACTCTCCCCTCAGTCTCAGGTTGTTTGAGGGCCCTACCATCAGCTCTGACCAGTTTTCCTGTACCACAGGATGATCCTGCCATCAATGTGCATCACTGGATGGTGGTATCATGTTTTATTTTTATTTGCAGGGACTTTAAAAAATTGTCCCAAAAGCTTCATTTTGCTCCCCTTTGATGAAAGCAACTTTGTTAGCATGTCTGCTATGTCTTCTAAAACATTTATTCTCAAAGTTGTGGTTGTGACCCTCTTGGGGTCCCTGCCCAACCAGTTCTTGGTCGTGAGATAAGCTACAGAGGTCAAAATGAACAATAAGCATTTATGATATGTTTAAAGAAATAAATTCATTAGACCCCGGTCAGTATTACCGATCACTGATCACAGCATCAATCCATAAATTCTTCAGCTGCTGTGTCATGTATATCGACATTGTATTATCAGGTATCAAAATGATCGGAGATGAAACAGTATCATTAATTTACTGCTGTTTTAGTGAAGGAGGCAGCAGAGACTAGCTTTCTTTAATCAAAGTGGAAGATAGAGAAAATATTGTTGATAAGGAATGCTCTTAAGAGGTTTGTAGGTGGATTTTGTGAAAGCTGTTTTGATTTAGACCTAGAAGGACTGTTTCGGGGTCCTACCTCCTAACCGACCAGAGGTCACATTCTCCCCTCGATATGCTGCGCTCTCTGCCAACCAGGTCCCTCTGATCTCCCACTATCATTCCTCCCACCTCAAGCAGTCTGCCTCCAGAGGCTCCATTATCTTATTTCAATTGCATATTATCTAATTATCTTATTTTAAGAGTGAAAATACTCATTCCATTGGCAGATCATCTTATTTTACCTAATCAAATTTAGGGGAAATATGTTTATTTTAAGAAATTTTTATTTATTTCTAGATCGTTTTTGCAGTGTAGCACTGTTTCTGAGGTGCTCCTTTGCTCTTGAACTGCCTTCCTTGTGTCCCTGCTCAGATCTAACGATGTGGTTCCTTAGCACCGGGGGAGGGGGGGTGGGGGTTGGGGGTCACAGCTGGCCCCCTCATCCCAGTTGTGGTGCTGTCTCTACCGGTGTTCTCACAATGATACCCCGATCATTCTGTCTGAGGTCAGAATGCTGTCTCCCCTTCCCTCTGTTGTTGGAAGATTTGGGCACTTTGACCAAAACAAACATGGACCAAGTTCAGGTAAAAGATGCACGTCTGCTCAGAGATAAAATACTTATCATCAACACAACGACCAGCACTTAGAATTGGTAGTCTTCATAATGACCGGCTAGTTGTGGCCGATCTTGTAAAAAATGGCTAATTACCGAGCACGGCCAATAGACCGGTACAGATCTAAAATTCATCACTTACACTGATTCAGCAACCAAAATACTGGGTCCAACAAACTACTTTGGTTGTTGAGGTTTTCTTTTATGTTATTACATCTGTTGTTTATGGATTTGTAGAACTATTTAGATACTTAAGCAATCATTTACAGCATTAGTCAACTGTGGTATTATTTTATGGATCAGAAACTGAAATATCTGGAAGCCTCAGTCCTAGAGGACATGTAGGTAAAGTGCAAATGGTATTCTGGCTCTCTGTTAGCATATTTTCCACAGAGAAAACCTTCTGCTTATGTTCCATGGCAGGAACTAAATCCCTTAAATAAGCTGAACCAGAATTTCCTCTCCGGTATACACACAGCTGGACTCTGGTTACTAAGTAGTTTCTTCTGATAGGAACTGGTTGGCTCCATTTTGTTTTAGGGTTTCGTTTAAAGACTCGTGAAACTAACGAATCATCCTTCTTCCCTTTCAGTTACAAACTTCTAGGTCTTTGTAATGAGACAAAAGGAGAAGTCAAAGCAGTGGGAAAACTTTTGTTCTGTATTTCTGTTTAATGGTTCCATACCTGGAGGTGAAGGATCCGGACGGTCTCTGGGATGAATGGGACGGCCTCCAGCTGGTTGTGGGCCAGGTACAGATTGGCCAGTTTGGTCAGTTTCTGTCATGAAAACATTTGTGTTAAAAAACGGTGTAATGAAGCTTTTCCCCTCCTGTTGGATTTAAAGCCTGTTTACAAGTATGGATGTCCTGATATCTTTCTGATATCAGCTGAAAAACAAGTTTAGTGGTTAGAGCATTACGCTTGGAATCCTGAGGTTCTGAGTTGAAGCCCCACTACCACAGACTGACACTCTGGGTCCCTGAGCAGGGCCCTTAACACCATACTGCTCCCTGGGCGCCACACAATAGCAACCTACTGCTCCCCAAGGGGATGGGTACATTTCTCCGGTATTATTATTATTATTCAATTCAATTCAGTTTATTTCTATAGTGCCAATTCACAACACTGTCATCTCAAGGCACTTTACAGTTCAACGGATCATCGTCAAATTTTCTATCCAAGGAAAACTAGCATCGACTCATTGACTCCAATGCAACCCCTCACGCTAAGCATGCTTGTAGCGACAGTGGAGAGGAAAACTCCCTTTTAACGGGAAGGAACCAGGCATTTAACTATTTTGGCCTGCAAATCAAATCTCCAATGTAAGCACATTGAGTAAAACACTGCTCCTTTATTTCTAATTATTAGTGCTTCCTAACAGAGCAGCAGAAGCTAAGCTACACGGTTAGGAGAGATTTGTTTTATTTACTTGTTGACTGTTTTTTTAAAAACAAAACAGATATTGCAGCTGACTGTTGAAGTTTTCGTGTCTTTCAATTTATTGAATTTTATTCAATGATAGAACATTTGGTTAACAATAAATATGGCAGTTTTTCCTCATACCTATTGTTGTTGACTGTTATACTCTGTTTGTAATATCACTCTATCAAACCATTCCTATTGTGCCACACTACAAAACTATAATTGAAGTATGATTTGTGATGATATTGGATCAATATTTATATCGTTCAACACTAAAAGCTGCAATATTTTATCTGTCTTTAAGGCAGTGGGTGTTACAGACATGTCATGAGAAACTCTCTAAATGTTCAGATGTTTTTGTTGTTAATGAGATAAGATTCAATAGTTATTATTATTGAATTGTTCAATGTTTGGATTTCCTCTCTGATCCTTTATTATTTCTAACCGACAGATTCTGGTTCTTGTGTGGACACCAGGGATACTGAAGGTCCATCTAAGTGACCAAATAAGTCATTAGGATGCAGAGTGTTGGCACACTGCAGCTGAAATAAAGCAACCAATAAACAATTACATATTAGCAGACAAATTTAATTTATTTATCTTCAGCATTTTGACTGTTTCATCATCTTTGTTTCTGTTGGATGAAATATTATTATCATACCGACGTACCTTGAAAGCGTTGGCTTTGACGCCCTTGGTTTTGAGCATGTTGTGGTTTGCGTTGAAGGAAACGAGCTTGGTCGGAAGCGCGGGAAGTTTGACGAGTCTGTTCTCCGCCAGAGAGAGTTCCTCCAGGAGGGTCAGCTTAGAGAAAGCAGCGTCATCGATCTCTGAGATCATGTTTCCTGTGAGATCTATTCTCTTCAGAGTCACTGTTGGCAGAAAATGGGACACAGACAGGCAACTGTTTATTTTACAGTAACTCAGAGCGTGGATATTTTACTGACTCATAACATCGGATACAACATTTCTGATTAATTCAGGTTTTAATTAGGGTTGCACCAATACCAATACCAGTATCTGACGGGGCCCTGATACTGCCCTAAAATGGTGGTATCGGTATCGGTATCGGCGAGCACCAACAAATGGGGCACCGATACCATTTTGAGAGCCATAAGTTTATTCAACAATTGTCACCCATTCCAGGTAGGCAATAAAAAGTTCTACTGGATTCACTTTGTATTAGATTTTTTCCTGCTTCACAAAGGTAAGCAGCAGCTTGACAAAGCCATGATGGCAATTATTTTACATTATTATTGTATCGGTATCGGCCGATAATGCACAGCCAGGTATCGGGTATCGGTATCGGGGCCAAAAAAAATGGCATCGACGCAACACTAGTTTTAATATGAAAAGGCTACATCTGTAAGGACCAGAAGGACTCAGATCTGCCTCCAGGTCTGACCAAACCTTGTGTTCGGACTTCTAAGACTCACCGGTGTCTCCAAAGTCGTTTCTGCCGATCTTTTTTATCTTGTTGAAGCGGGCGTACAGGTAGGCGGTTTCTTTTGGCAGCAGGGGGACGGTGGTCATGTCTGGAGAGACCTCCTCACAGTACACCGAACCAGACAGGCAGACGCACATCAGGCAGGTGGGCAGATCTGCAGACAGCAATCAGAACCGGTTCACAGCGATCCACAGTTTGAGTTTATTAACTTTAAATACCTGACTTTAGACAATTATGGTTTTTTTTTTGTTTTTTTTATCAAGATCATCAAACTGCCAAACTCTGCAAAGTTCGGCTTTTTGTTTTGATTTTGTGGTGCAACTTCCTGATTATTTGGCTGATTATTACAGTCGTGGAACAGACGCCCGCCCACAACCTGCTGGACTTAAAGGTGCAGAAGAGGATTTCCGTGTGGATCATCAAAATAAGTGGTCCTCCTAACTGTCAATCATTCTGGGGTCATGGTTACGTAAGGCCATCCTATGTGCTCGTCCCCATTTTTACTTACCTCTGGTGAGTCTGAGATAGTGGAAAAATTGCCATTCTTTTGGAAATTAAGCTTGTATGAGCGACAGTAACTTTAAACAGAGCGTGCATGAGGAGGAATTGCCTTTTGCATGCTCTCGCATGTGTTTGATAGGCGTTCCCTCTCTGGAGCAGGTTATAAAGCGGAGAGGGTGGGTATTTTCAAAAATCCGCGAAAATCCTCCACTATACCTTTAACTTAAATTGATTCAAATGGACTTGGATCTTTCTGCCAGAGCTTAAAACATTTTTCCCTGCTGCTTGGTTAAATCCCGTTTTGTTCTCCAGAATCGTCAGTCTGTCAGATTGAGGTTGATCCGCTACCTGAAAGCAAGACTTCTTAATGTGAAGGACTGAGGGTGCCTTCTCTTACCGGCGCCGCTGTTCGGTGGTGCAGCGCTGGCACCTGGCTCGTCAGCAGCAGGCAGCGCCCTCTGCAGGAGAAAACAAGGCATGTTAACATAAAAGGACAGTAGGAACAGTTATCTTCTGGTAATCTGAAACCTTCCTCCTGTCACATGCCGACATGCCTCTGGGCAAGGCACTTAACCCCGAGTTGTATTAATCGTGTTTGAATGTGAACCTGTTTGACTAGAAAACATGGTATAAATTTAGAGCAGAAACTATTAGTCAGATTAATTTATTACTGAACAATTGGCAACTGTTTAATTGATTAAATAAATAGTTTAACTGAACTTTATCAACTCTAAAATATATTTAATGTAAGAACTCATCAAAGCAGTCATTAAGACAAAAAAGTCTCTGTAAATGTTTTCTATCGAAAACTTCTTAAGGGGCAGATTTATCTTCACCTGATTTTTATTCTGAAACAAATCTCCTATAAAGCACCTTAATATTTATCTGCTAATTAAAAAATAGTCATTAGTGGTTGATCGTTATTTGCAGCCATAATCTATTTACAGAACTGCGATTTTTTTGCACTAAATACAGGCATGTAAATGCGTCTATTTGGAATAGTTCCTTTTTTTCATCATCTTGAAAGCTCGATTCTCCAGAATCCACTGTTGAAGAACTTTACTGTAACCTTTGAGTGAAAAACATTTTTACTTTTACCATCATGCATGGATCCGCTGCTGGCTGCAACTTTCTCTTCCTAGACCAGCTCAGCTGGTTACTTTGAAATTCGTTACTCCAGTCTGAGCCCCTCACTGCATCTTTCACAGTGAACCCAGCCTGAACCCAGACTCCCTGCAGAGGAAGGCTCTAAGGTTCGCTGCTTCTATCAGCTCCTGACTGAAGGTGAATGTTACATCAGGGATCTGTTGGTAATTTAAAGCTTCCTGTGCTGATGCACTAGGACCACAGTCACATCAGTGAGGTGGTTGCAGAGAAAAAATAACCTTTGGTTAAACCTGGTGACGTCCAGCATCTACTGAAACCACCTTAAACTTATTTCAGTTCATCCAATAAGCTCTTACTGTGGTTGTAGACAGACGTCTCTTTGTAAGGGAGCCTGAGCCTGACCCTGCAGGACGCCTAAAGAAAAGGCTGATTCTAAAAAGATTTGAAATCAATTCTTTCTGATGTAATATAGTCCAATTTTAGCTAAGAATAATAAATGGATAAAAGAAAAACTAATAATCATTGTTTCCTAACTAAGCTGACTGAGTAGTTATGCAACATATTGATACTAGTGTTGTAAAGAAATTCATCAGCAGGTTAAAAAGTAAAGGCTGCTGTAAGGACATTGGAAAATTAATATTTTTTTAAGTTGAACATTGTTCATCAATTTTTAGGAATTGTAGGAGAATTATTTAGAATAAGAAAATCATTTTTCAGCACAGGAACTGCATATTATTGCAGGCTGCTGGAGCAGGAAATGCAAATCTTTTACATAATGTTGTTGAGGGCCATCACAGCTGATTAAATGGTCAGATGCAATCATGTATTGCTGGATTCAGGAACCACCTGTGTGAGTTTACTAAACATTGTTTTTTCTTTCTAATTAATTTAGTTTGACGTTTTTTATTTTCTTTTTGACTAAATAAGCTATTTTTAGTTCCTCACTATCCACCAACCTATACATGTGTGGCTTTGTGGTTTCATTGTTTGATGCCAGAACGCTCCTTGTCCAGAGTCCATTATCATATCAATTCCATCCACATTGAGGGAACTAAATATTTCTTAGTGTCGCAAACCTAAAAGGAAATTAAAGCATATTACATCCGACAACCCACTCAGTGTTCACGTTTCATGTAGCGTAGCTCAGCAATGACTGTCCTTCCTGATCTGCTAAATATGACATCAGTATCTTGTTATTATGAGATTATATCTCATAATTATGAGATCTTATCTCGTAGTTATGAGATAAGCTGTCAGATTTTTTTTTCTTGGGTTAATGCAATACGCTTACGTAACATCGCCAATCGCTAACGTCAAGCTTACATTTATGGTTCTGCATGCTGGCTGCAGCTCTAATTGGGGGACAAACCCAATTTATGTCTATTATGCTATTTAAATGGCAGGAGTGAGAAAGTGGGTGCCTTGCAGTGTGTTCACACCAAACGCGTCCAGAGGTGCGTCTGAGCATTGGGAGCGACACATAAGCGCGTTCTGCTGTCCAAACATTCTGTTGTCCGCACATCCCAGCGTTTGGCGCTGGAGTTCAGAGATGTTTACTTTTACCGCTGGAAGCCCCTAGCCTCAAACAATCGGAAACGCAGATTGTGCAGAGCTTCTGCATATGAAAAATAAATATAAAACAGTTGAACTCAAAAGGTTTTGAAAAAAAAAAAAAGGTGGGAGAATGGATTGTTATATTCAAGGAAAAGATGCTGAGCCTGGTTCATTATTACTGCACTGAGGCGTTTTTAATGAACTATGGCAAACCAATTACAACTGTAACTAAAAGAACCCATTTAAACACCTCTCGCCCGTAGACACCTGGAGCACCAGCACCCCTCGCCACCCAGCTTGGGATAAGCGTGATGGAAAATGGATGTTTAAACTTGCAGACAAAATACAGTTAAAACTTTTTTTTCAACTCATCAAAGTAAATAAATCCAAGCTGCTCACTAGCTTGTAACTATAGAAACGGAGCAGATAAACAACCAAAACATCGGGCATCCAGAGCATTGAAGCGTCAAAACAACTTGACCAGCATTGATCCAGCGTTTAAACAAGACCAAAAACTGAGTGTCTCTACGATTTGGAAACTGCTTTTTTTTATTTTGATTGTTTTGTTGATGCAAAGAATTATCTTTTCCCAACATTGAATCCTGGAAAAGTAAAACTGCTGTGAACAGAGTCCGAGTCATCAGACACTAAGACTCTAAACCATCGCTGCTCCTCTGAAAATGATCTGCTACAGGCGCTCACATGGCCTGGACATCCATGATAAGAGACCAAAGGAGAGTCTGGCTGTTTTTATGGTTGGTATTCAGAAAGAAGAGCAGAATCAGGACTAGCAGTGTCACCTTGCAGGGATGTATTCAGTGCAAAATGAGGTAACTGTAGATACAGTGTAGATTTATCTCTGCGTGAGACATTGAGCTGTTTGGATAGTTTATTTGCTGCTAAATGCAGAAATCTTTAGTTCCTGAACTAAGAGACCCCCAGTACCCTGGAGGGGAGAGGATCTCCATTCCCCTGTGGGAGTAGCTCTCAGCACGAAGTCAGGAAACAGAAATAACTAGCCTGGGATAACTTGGACCATCAATCTGTCACATAAACCTGGACCGGGGGTCGGCAACCCGCGGCTCCGGAGCCGCATGCGGCTCTTTAGCGTTTCCCTTGCGGATCCCTGGAGCTTTTTCAAACATTTTTGAAAATCAATTTTTTTGTTTTAATATGGTGTGCATGAGGTCAAACAAAAAATAATTATGTTTTCCAATGCTGTAAACATTTGTATTATAAATAGATTTAAACAATAATTTGCGTCATAGCCATAGAGATCAGGGATCATAACTTGCAACCAGTGCTGCGCAGTGCTAGGCAAACAAAGCTGCTGGAGTGTCTCGGACCATGGATCCCAAAGGGGGAAAAAGGAAGATAGCTGATGAGAAAAGAGGATTCAAAGTATGGACCGAATAATTTTCTTTCATTATCAATGCGGAACGATAGCCTGCATTTTTGCTTGGTAATGAGAGGTTGGCAAAAGATAAAAATAAAAATTTGGAAAGGCATTATCAGGGAAGGTAAGCTAAATAGGCAGCCGATCACAAAGGTGGGAGGGAGAGGAAAAGTGTGATTGCAGAACTTCTGGATAAATTAGAGGAGAGCAAATTTAGATTTAAGAAGTTGATTACATCTCCAAATTTCACTACTGCTGCTAGTTTTGTTGCAAGGATGGAAAACCGTCCACAGATCAAACAGGTAGTGCTCTGATGCAGGGATAGGAACTTTCTTCCAAGGAACGAAGGGATGTGGGATTTCAGGGTTAGAGAGCTCTGCTCTGATGGATGTCAGTTCCTGCTTGGTTCCTCATGACTCGATCAACTCCTCCCAACAGAAACACGTCCACCATAGAAAAATTCCTTTATCGTTTTCCTATAATTTCATCAATGCAACAAAACTTAAACCGCGCGGTGAATGGCGGTTTAGCGGTGCGTTGTGACGCAGCACGCGATGGGAGCGTTCACTGCTCCTCCATCACCTCATGCTGCTATTTGACATTATTATATATTTAAGCCCACATAGTCATTTATAGTGGAATAATACACTTAGAGCCAGTGTTTCCATACGAGGCATGTATAAGACTTTTACATTTTTGAGGCTCCAGACAGATTTATTTTTTGTTTTTTTGGTCCAATATGGCTCTTTTAGTAGTTTGGGTTGCCGACCCCTGAGCTAGACAGACTAACAGCAACTCATTTCTGATAAAATTCTGTTTCGGTTGGTTTCCAGTTCACCAGTATAGCTTTAAGGGAACAATCTGCAAAATGTGACATTGCTTTCTCTGCAAACCAATCAGAATGAAGGACTGTATTTAATTTTTTTTTACATGTAAAATAATCATTTAAATGCAAAATATTCTTTAATGCATTTAGGAACTGTTGTAAGGGCCAATAACAAAGTGAAGCTGTGATCCATGTTTTTCATCTCAGATGTCCAATTCTGGTGGCTCTTTGTGGGTTTTTCTTCTCCTGGGGGTGTTTCCTGATGGACAGACCAGACCAGATGGTGGATGTGGTCCATTCAGACAACTAATGGAGAACTGTGTGGTTTGGGATGAGTTTTGACTGGCATTAAAACCAAAGGAAGGTGATTGGTTCTGAAGTATCTGTTAGGGAGGAGACTGATCTGATCAGTCATTATCCTGGAGGAGAGATGAGCCGCCAGAACCAGGTTCAGTTCAGGGTGGCTCAGTCAGCAGCTGTTAGACAAACCCAGGCTGTTTGTTCAGGAGGATTTAGGAGCTTCGAAATCTTAACTAGTCTCTAAGAGAAAAAAATTCTGGTAGAATGTCCAAGTTTTGTTTTCTCTGCTTGTCCAAATTAACCTCAAAGTCTAGAAAAATATGTTTTTTTTGGTTTTATTAAAATTATGCAACTGAAAATTATTAGAATTGTCATCTCAGGTTATCTAATGTTAAAATGATTTGGATCCATAACTATATTAATTAATTAATTAATATTAATGTTTAAAATTATTGAAATTAACCCATCAGGATAACTAATATTAAAATGATTCAGATTTGTAACTCGGAATTATTTAATTTTAAAAGTTTTACTTTTAGTCGTTTGTAAAAATTAAAGAATGAAAAGAAAGCCCAGTTCAGAAGTCCCAGAAACACTATAAGAAAAATGATCAATTATTGAAGGAGAAAAGGTCAGATGGAAACATGAACCTTCTCACCCTTGGTCTCTTCGATTTTAAATACTCGCTGATGTATCCGTTGGGTAAAGATCCGGATCTCAGCTGTGACTCCCGCTTAAATCTCCAGGCTGAGGCTGCTGTCAGCCACAGCACCAGCAGACAGGTGAACAGGAGCGCCTTCATGCTGTCCGAAGCAGTGTGATGCCGACACACCGCCGTGCCTGGAAGAAGTTTGGCTTTCTGAGCTTCAGGCTCCTGTTGGGATCAGACAGATGACTGTATTTAAAGGCTGATCCGCTAACTTCCTGCAGACTCTTAAAGCAGAGTTTATAGAGTGCAGCACTTAACCCTTCCCTGGCCACCCACCATTCATCTCCAGTTAGACACACACACACACACACCAAGCACGAGGCATCAGATATCCAGAGTTCAAGCCGGAGTAAGCATCTATTTTTCTCTGAAATGTCCCTTAAACATGGCCAGCAAGAAATATGTGGGACAAAAACTGCAGAGAAAGCAGAAAAACTGAAAGTTGACAACTTAAGTGTGAGTGTGTTTTGTCTGGAGGAATGCCTGTGGTCTGTTGGACTATTCAGTAATGTTTCATAATCAAACCTTCTTTCATTAGGCTGGATTTTTCCTCCTCCCGTCTCTCGTTTTCTCCCAGCTGCTGGCAAAACAATTCATTTAGCCAATTCGGTAAAGATGCATATTACAAATGGTTACTGAGGATGGATCAGAACCACCTGATGTATTAGATCGTGGTTCATTATGAATACATTAATCTGTTCATACAGACTGAGAGCAGTGCACCTCACTGTTGGTTTACTCAAAGTATTTTGGTTTTTAGACTTTTATTACGGCTGCTTCAAGAAAAATGTGTTACCTGATCTTACATACATTAGTATTTTTAATTTTCTTTTACTAATCTGCACCATTAAGGTGACCTATTGAAATTTTTTGTCTGCTAACTGTTTCTCAAACCATTAGTCAAGGTAAGTGGTGCATGTAGAGTTTATAAAAAAAAATTTACACCACATATTGCGTCAACCTACTTTCTATCTTGACTTAATTGTAGAATCTAAATCATATAATAGAAATTCAAAATGTACAAATACACAAAGTGATGTAAAAAGTATTTCAATTAAACGTCACGTTCCACTTTAATCACAGGTACAATATCAGTGCTGAAACGGCTGATTTAACTTCAAGGCAAGCAAATGTTTTAAAAATAAGTATAGGGGGAGCAGAAATAATTAAGAGAGGAAATGTCCTGGATGAAGCTAAAGACAAGTGTGACGATAAATGCATTAAAAAAAAATTATAGTTTAAAGCTGATGAACACAGAATCTAAATGCTTGACCAGGGACCACTTAACAGCACTGTAGTGAAACCAAGAGGTCCTGACTCTTTCAATGCTTTATAGACCAACAGAACAGGGAACTGTTGTTGTAGACTAAGGCCTGCTGGGCTATGATTCATTTCCCGGTGTTGGTTGAGACTCTGATTGTGGACGTGGGTGTTGACATCTGGGACCTCTTGCTTTACTAAACCTAATGGACTGCTGAGGTATAACATTGCTAACATCCGTGGCACCAACACAATAACCTTTTACCTTGTTACATAAAGCCGTAGTTAAGGTACCATGTCATCTAGAGTCAGTTGACACTACTCTTATCAGGTAGTTTCCTCGACATAGACCTGATGAGAAATGCTGTAGCACTAAAATCTGAGCTGCTGGAACGTACAAGAAGCTTTATTGTTGCAGTTTAGAATACAGCCAAATGCCGTTTGGCAGCAACTTTTGCAGGATTGATGTCAGTTAGATTCAGTTGAAATATGATGCTGTGTCCATTTATTTGACTGGGAAGTAGAAGTGTTTGTGTGTTTTTGTTCTTTCAATAGAGTGAGGACAGTTTGTTCCAAAGTGGGGGTATTTTGCTGGTCCCCATCTCCTCTTTTGCTAACTGCTATTTTTAGAACTAAGGTGTGAATTTTATGCCAAATTCGGGGTTAGGTATGCTGGTAATGGGGGGGGGGGGGGGGGGGGCTTAGGATTATTGTGAGGATAAGGGCATTAACTATGTATAGCAAGACAAGAATTTGTGTGTTTCTAAAGCAGTTGTTTCACAGTCATGGGATAATATTAGAATAATTCCTAATTTGGACTCTGCCTTATCATCTGTTTGGCATTGTAATGCCTTGAATCTGCCAACATGAACTGGAGGACATTACTGGTAAAAGAAGTAACTGGGTTTCCCTCATGGACTGGTTACCTTAGATCCAGTCATCCTGGATAAGTAGCAGAATATGGATGGATTGATGGAGAAAGTATTTAGAAATTTTAGTAGACAGATTTCTGTCAGGTTGAGCTTGGCTTCCACCATCTACTGCACAATCCCGGGCCCCAAACATTAGTGGGCCAGAACCCCCTTGCTTGAGCATTGGTGGTTCTCTCTATGCATGGCTGGGTGCTTTGTTGGTTGCCATTTCATTCTGGGTGATTTTTGGGCCTGGCCTGGGGCCTCTGACCCTGTGGGTCTCTACCTGGGGTTAGTGTCTGCCTAGGCCTCAGTTATCTGGAACCACAACTGGGCCTGCCTTGGGCAGGACTGTTTGTCGGAGGACCCCTCGGGCTCATCGCTGCAGCTCCCTTGTTACTTTGCATGTACGATGAATTGTTGTGAGATTTGTAAATTCACAAACCCCAGAAAACACATCTTGCCAGCAGCCAACAGATGCATTAGCCTTGATACAGAAATATTTCGGACCAATGAAATGCAGTAACGTGTATTAGGTCAACGCGTCTACCAGAAGCAGAAGGCTAAAGCAAAACCAACATGGCTGCTGGCCCCGGGCTCTCATCTACTTATCTTGGGTCAGTGTAGCTGTCCCTATTTTTGCCCTCCCTGTGTCCCTTTACTTTGGGATGCCTTTGGATAACTTGGGCTCTGGTCTTCTCTGTGTCAACCCTGAGCTCTTTGGGGTAGGCCTGGGGCCCTTCATACCTGCTATTGGGCATATCTTAATTCTAAAGGAGCCTGATATACACAAACACACCTTTACACCACAGGTGTTTGAATCCAGTTGTTTATGGAAACAGTTTATGCTTAATACTAAGCTGCAGCTTCAACTGTATGAAGCTCTGAGTAACATGTATTTACTACATGTCCATGAGATTTTCCGTCTTTTGTTGTGGTTGGTGTGTTGTATGTTGTTTTTTTCTTTTCTTCCTTCTGGTGAAGATTCTCATTCATCCAAGTTAAAAAACAATCCACTGGATTTTGTTTTCAACCCTTAGGACGTTTCGCTACCCATCCAAGAAGCTTTTTCAATTCAGAATTCGCGTTGAGTTCGAGGCGTTATAAAGTATCGCAAAAACTTGTTTAGGCTTAGAAAACATGCAAATTGAACCAGAAGAACGGGTCCGCCCCTTAGGTATGGGGAGTTGTTTGTGTTCTTTATTGGCCTGCAATACCCGATACTGCTCTATGCGTCTGAAAAGGGCGTTGTTAGGGGCAATTGTTGGCCAGGCCGCCCAGGCTAGATGTTTTTTTCCCCTGTATGGGTGTAGAGGGGCTTGTGATAGTTCCAACTCGTAACTAATTTCTGACATTTCGAATCGAAAAAGCTTCCTGGATGGGAAGCGAAATGTCTTCAAATTTGGAAAGTCCAGTGGATTGTTTTTTAATTAAATTTCTTATTTGAAATTAATTTAATTTCTTATTGCCATAATTACAAACAAATAAATAAAACAAATAAAACAAAAATGTGATTCCCATCAACCAGCTCTATTTCTAAAGCATTTTAAATTAAAATCAGAGAGAATACGTTAATATGATATCAAAACAACCTGAAACTTGAAGCATTTGTAAATTTTAGAGAAATGGAACAAATACACTCACCGGCCACTTTATTAGGTACCCCATGCTAGTAACGGGTTGGACCCCCTTTTGCCTTCAGAACTGCCTCAGTTCTTCGTGGCATATATTCAACAAGGTGCTGGAAGCATTCCTCAGGGAGTTTGGTCCATATTGACATGATGGCATCACACAGTTGCCGCAGATTTGTCGGCTGCACATCCATGATGCGAATCTCGCGATCTGGTGACTGTGGAGGCCATTTGAGTACAGTGAACTCATTGTAATGTTTAAGAAACCAGTATGAGATGATTCCAGCTTTATGACATGGCGCATTATCCTGCTGAAAGTAGCCATCAGAAGTTGGGTACATTGTGGTCATAAAGGGATGGACATGGTCAGCAACAATACTCAGGTAGGCTGTGGCGTTGCAACGATGTCAATTGGTACCAAGGGGCCCAAAGAGTGCCAAAAAAATATTCCCCACACCATGACACCACCACCACCAGCCTGAACTGTTGATACAAGGCAGGATGGATCCATGCTTTCATGTTGTAGACGCCAAATTCTGACCCTACCATCCGAATGTCGCAGCAGAAATCGACTCATCAGACCAGGCAACGTTTTTCCAATCTTCTATTGTCCAGTTTCGATGAGCTTGTGCAAATTGTAGCCTCAGTTTCCTGTTCTCAGCTGAAAGGAGTGGCACCCGGTGTGGTCTTCTTCTGCTGTAGCCCATCTGCCTCAAAGTTCGACGTACTGTGCGTTCAGAGATGCTCTTCTGCCCACCTTGGTTGTAACGGGTGGTTATTTGAGTCACTGTTGCCCTTCTATCAGCTCGAACCAGTCTGGCCATTCTCCTCTGACCTCTGGCATCAACAAGGCATTTCCGCCCACAGAACTGCCGCTCACTGGATGTTTTTTCTTTTTCGGACCATTCTCTGTAAACCCTAGAGATGGTTGTGCGTGAAAATCCCAGTAGATCAGCAGTTTCTGAAATACTCAGACCAGCCCTTCTGGCACCAACAATCATGCCACGTTCAAAGTCACTCAAATCACCTTTCTTCCCCATACTGATGCTCGGTTTGAACTGCAGGGGACTGTCTTGACCATGTCTACATGCCTAAATGCACTGAGTTGCAGCCATGTGATTGGCTGCTTAAAAATTAAGTGTTAACGAGTAGTTGAACAGGTGTACCTAATAAAGTGGCCGGTGAGTGTACGTAGCTGTCTTGGAATTTTTGTTGGGTTTATGAAATAGACAATATTTACATAATTTCACATAGTTCTAACTAAGGACCTGAATTATGGAGAGCATAAATATTATTGGTAGTGATGCTGCATCTGTTTTAAAATCTCATTTGATGTCAAAATCCAAAAGTCCAGTCCTAGAGAGCTGCTGTTTAGATGGATCCCTGCTCCATCAGACCTTTGAAACAAACAGCTGAAATCAGCATTCAGTCTGCAGAGGCCCGATAATGATCTGCTTATCTGATCCAAGTGTTGGAGAAAGGATGCTTCTGAGAACAGCAGCTGGGAAGGACTGGACTTGGACAGTGCTGATATTTCTGCATGGGGCTTCTCCAGAAATTGTTTTTTATGGAACAGTCCAACACATGCAAGACTCTGAATGTCAAAAGATATTTAACCCCTAACCCTCAGTTTGGTTTTCCTTTCAATTAAACTTTTTTCTGGGTTTAGAAAAGTAACTCTCAGGGAGATTTGAGGTTCAGTGCTTTCCTGCAGCAAACAGGAAAGATTAGTTCCTTCAATTTTAGTGATTCACAAAAAGACTTTTGAACCACCAAAGCAAACATTGGTTTCTTATGCATTCCAAAAAAAGTTAAAAGAAACAATCCACTGGACTTCGTTTGAAGACGTTTCGCTTCCCATCCAGGAAGCCTTTTCAATTCAAATGTCAGAAATAGCGTTGAGCTTGAGGTTTTATACAGTAGCCCAACAAAGCCTTGTTTTGGTTTAGAAAACCTCTTTGGAATGGGGGTCGCTTGGTTTCTTTTGTTGGCCTGCAATGCCCCATACCTGTCTATGTCTCTGAAAGGGAGGTTGTTAAATGGAATTGTTGGCCTGGCTGAATAGGCGGGGTCTTCTGTTCCCCTGTAAAGGGGTTCAGGGTTACACAGGGGTTGTCTTTACCAGCAGTTGGTATCTTATGGTTTTTTGGAATACACTGTTTATAATACAAACATTGGTGCTTTAATGATAGGGAAATGTAGGAGTATCTCAGAAATTTAGTGCAGTTTATTCTTCCTGTTGCAAATGAATCAAGATTTAGGACTTAATATTCTTTTCCAAAATACTAAGGCAGACCTATACAGTATTGTCTTTTTTTCTGTTAAAGTTTCATTAGCCTTAAGTATATAATTCATACCTGGTCCATAAGTTCAAAGGTTTTGAAACCTCTGAGAGGAAGTCAGAGTACCGGGAGATGCGCAGGGACTCCAGTCATGCTGCAAGGCAACATTACCATCCGAAGGGGAAGATGTTTCTTCAAAAAAAGCCTTTTTATTGACTGTGCTACTCAAAAACAATATAGTCACAGTTCAGTGATTCAGAACATTGACTGTTTGATTGAAAGTATTTAAATAGAGGGAACCATTTTTCTTCTGAGTTCCTAATAATACATAAAAAAAAGACAAAATTTTGATCTGTGTTGTTTCCTCTTTTTTTATAATAGCTCTTTTAATTCAGAAAATATCGAAATAGTCCTTCTATTCAGCAGCTGAATTAGAGATGGCAAACACCAACCTTCTGAGCTCCAGGCAGCTTAAAATCATAGCTGTTTTTCGTATAAAACAGCAGATAAATACCTATTTGTTGGCTCAGTATTAAAAAGTGGAACTTCCTAGTTATTAACTTAGATTCTGAAGTAGGGCTTAGCCAACAAATTAATCAGATTAATCGATTATCGAAATAATCGTCAACTAATTTAGTAATGGATTAATCATTAACTGGAGCCTTTAGCTGACGGAGCGACCCACTTAGAGCAATAATTATACCAAAATTGTTAAGTTTAATATAAAAACTCTGCATTTAAGATTAAAATATTATGTTAATATGCTCTGTCCAGAACCAGTGTTGTATAGTAACGAAGTAAAAATACTTCACTACTGTACTTAGGAATATTTTGGAGTACTTTATACTTACCAAGAGTATAAATTTTTTGAGAACTTTCACTTTTACTGCACTACATTTACAAACTTAATTGCATACTTTTACTGCGATACATTTTCAATGTTTGGTTTAGTTACTAATTAAAAAAAAAAAAAAAAACGAGCGCGAGAGAAACGCAAAAGTTTTGACCCCACCTACTGACTACAAAGTCGGGTCTTGCCTGGGTTCGTTCATCAACACCAATAGGATACGCCTGTTTCGCAAAGCCAGTTTAATTTATCCTACACTTGGTTGTTTATATTATTTTAAGTGAATTTAACCTTCAAAGTTTACCAAAATGTAAAAAAATGTCATCCAAACTGCACTTACTTTTCACTACATTACTTGAGTACATCTATTTTTACAGTAATTCTAATACTTAAGTACAAGCCATTTCAGATACTTTAAGACTTTTACTCAAGTAACATTTCAGTCAGTGACTTGGACTTTTACCAAAGTTATAGTTTGGAGAGGTACTTATACTTTTACTTGACTCTGAGATTTCAGTACTTTATACAAGACCGTCCAGAACTCCTCAAGTGGAAAGGTTTGAGTTTCACCAGGTTTGATTTCGTAAAAAGCTTTTTTTAACCCTGTAATTCCAAATGTATCGTATTTGATACATACGGTTTCTGAAATGTTTTGCGTCTGACACCTTTTGCATAATTTAATGGTAAAAACTTTGCTCAAAATCCGATTGTACACAATCAGATATACCTGATAACAGCCAGTAGAAGACTACACAAAAAATAATCTTGACTTATCGCATAGTAATAAATTATTAATATTAAAGTGTATTTCTGTTTTTTCTTTTTACATATTTTGTTAAAAGGGCAAATAAGGAATAAAAAAAAAAAGTAATTTTCTGTTTTGTTTTATTCTTTGATCAGGCTTTAAAGGGTTAAAGAATCTTTGGCTATCCGATTAATCATTGTAAAATAATCGTCAGATTAATTGATTTGCAAAATAGTCGTTAGTTGCAGGAATACTCTGAAGAATATTGTTTCATTGCTGTTTGTGTCGATTCCCAGCTGTAATGACCTCACAACAATCAACAACATGCTGTAAACAAAGGTTAAAACACAACAAGCTCTAAACATCCGGGGAGCTTCTCCCTCCCGTCCAGACTAAGTTAGAAAAGTCGGACCTCTCGGCATCTGTTCCTCAGGTTCTAACCTGGCTGATGAGAGAGGTGGTGGGTTTTCGTGGGCTGTGGTCTCTCCAGACACAGTAAGATGAGAATCTGTTTATCCATTAGCAACAGAAGAAGACTTTCCCCGAAAAACAGTTAAATAGAAACCATGTGACAGTTGGAGCCTCCAGAAGGAGAGGAAGAGAAACAGAGCCAAGATATAAACATCCCGACAACATGAGCCCGCTCTGTTACAGGTGTGTTAGCCATTATGAGCACCTTTAAATTTTTATTACTCTGGGAAGACTGCCAGTAACTGGAGAATGTGTTTTTACTGTCACTAATTTTCTGTATCAAAGTTTGGGCTGTTGGGTTTTCGCTGGGATTTTACATTAAAGCCGTTGTAAAGGGGAAAACACCAACAACAACCAGGAGAGCACGACACGTCCCCATTAAGACCGGTTTTATTAACTGAGGTTGATATCCATCCAGATGCCATCTGCCTTTGTTTTTAATGGGGTAAACTCAGAGTCTTGGTCATGTGACAGAGATGGTGAAGCAGCAAAGCATGGTGGGAGTTGACTGAAGCAGAAAAGCAATATAGTTTTTCTCACAATGAAAAAAAGAGTGTGGAAATAAATATATATCTGCAAATATTTATATCATAAAGTAATGTAGGCTCAATTAACAATGATTTGGATTGATTTGTTTCCCAGTGGGACAAACTGGAAAACCTTTAAAGGAAGGCCTCCTGATTGAATGTCCAACAGCAGCTGACTTGTTTAAGGGTGGAATATCATTCTAAGCTCGCTGTGTTTATGCTCATCTTTAAGCAGCTAGCGATGTGTTCAACTACAGAGTCACATTTAAAGCAGCCACAATCGGTTCTAAAAGCCGTCCTCACCAAACAGCCGTGGAGCTCAGAAGGAGCAGTTAGTTTCTAAATACATGCAGATGTGCCTCCTAAAGGGTCCACAAGCATTTATCTGACTGAGCTGCAGCTTCTGGTTGCTTATAGGAAAATAATCTGCTGTCATCGACACTCAAGCTTTTGTTTTAAGCTGTGTCTTTCATCGTTGCACTAATAGAGCTGAATGAGTCCCTGCTTTGGAGATAGAAATAATTTGACAGATCTCTCCAGTTGTGGTTCTGGGGTTCATATTTTCTCCAATTTCATTTATAATTTTAAATGCAGTTTTAAAAAAGGCGTTTTTGTCAGTTTGCTTTAGAGTCTATAGGTCCATGACACTGGTCCAGATGGAGAAAAGGACACAGGATTTAAACACAAGGAGTGCTTATTTTAAGCAGGTAAAGATTCTCAGTCATCCAGGTCATAGTCATTAAAAAAAAAAGTTAAAAAACAATCCACTGGACTTTGTTTCCAAGTTTGAAGATATGCTGATGAAGATTCTCAGTCATCCAGGTCATAGTCTTTCCGTAAAAGTTCAAAAAATATCCACTGGACTTGGTTTCCAAGATTTGAAGACGTTTCGCCACCTCTCCAGAATTGAGAAAGCTTCCTGGAGAGGTGGCGAAACGTCTTCAAATCTTGGAAACCAAGTCCAGTGGATATTTTTTTTTAACTTTTACGGACATTTGAAGATGTTTTGCTTTTTCAATTCAAAATGGGATTTGGAATTATAAACATGTTTGGAAACAAAGTCCATATTTGTTTTTTTTTTACTTTCTTGGAATACTTATTTTAAAGCTACAGTGTGTAACTTTTAGCGACATCTAGTGGTCAGACTGCAGACTGCAGCAACATGAACATCTCCCCCCCACCGCTTCTCCCCCCCAACAGTACGGCGAGCGTTACGGGACAAAATGTCTTCCACGACGTCCGCATCACCTACCTTCTCAAGTGATGAGGTTTGTTTACATAGATAATTTTACAGATAGTATTTCATTAGTCTGTGTAGGGTATAGATTTCATGTAGACTTAAGATAATAAATATACCCGTTATTTTTTCTACATTGTGACATTTTGGCGATCTTGCAATCGCTAGTTTGTTGGCTCTGCGCTGCCGTAGCGCAAAGATGTCTGCCTCCATGGCTGCGAGACCCGCTCCTATGTAATTATAAATAACGAATTCTAAGGCAACGCAAATATTAAGGTTAAGAGGCTGAGCTCGTAGATGATGATAAATAACATAGTTATGTATAATATATTACATTTCTGACTGTATATCCCTGTAATTATTACACACTGTAGCTTTAAGTAAAGTTGGTTTCTGTAGCAGCTTTTAGAGAAATAAAAATCACAAAGGGTTTCACAGAGATCAGAGTAATAAAAAAATAAAATTAAGACTTCTCCGTCTAAAAATGTTTCTTAAAAAGTCTTTAGAGTCAGTAGAAGGAGAATTTCTCCCAGAGGTCTATGACCTTGGGTGTGTGGTCTTATACATTAGAGTCATTTTTTTTAAAGATAATTTCTCAAGCACTTTGTTTGCCTTGCTAACGGCCTTGCTGTTGTTTCCTGAACTGAATAGCAGGTTCGGTTAAACAAGGGAAAATACAGTTTAAACAAAATTTTTCAAATTAATTAACCATTTCCTGATCAGTCTGTAACAAAACTTTATCTAAGCTTAGAAATGTTTTCTAAATGATAACTGTTATTAACAAGCATTTTAAAAGTACTGAGAATAGATACACTGCAAAAAACATCTAGAAATAAGTAAAAAAAAATGTCTTAAATTAAATGTATGTACCCTTAATTTGAGCAGGTAAATAAGATGATATGCCAATGGAATGAGTATTTTTACTCCTAAAATAAGATATTTAGATAATATAGACTTGAAATAAGACAAAGCAATAGTTTTTTTCTTATTTTAAATGTAAATTGTCTTGTTCCATTGGCAAACTCTCTCACTTACCTCCTCAATTCAAGAAAAAATGCTCTTAATTTGAGCAAAAATGACTTTAGTTTTATTTCTTTATGAAGGGGTGTTATTTGTGATTTCATGTAGACCTTGTAGAGAAATAGTTAACTGATACCTGCTAGGTTCAGGCAGTTTCTCAAAGGTTCAAAAGGAAAAGTACAATAGTATATCATTAGCATACAGATGATGCAGCACGTTTTTCAGCATCTTAAAATATCCCATAAAAGATTTAAATATATTTGAAAGAGAATTGCACCCAAAGCTGAACCTGAAGTACTCTGAGAGACAGTGGTGCTCTATCACAGTAAACCTGATGTATGGAAACAGTAAAAGATGACATGCCAAAAAAGTGTCTCAGTGGGTTGATGAGAACAGTGTGATTCCTGGTATCAAAAGCAGATGTTAAATCTAATAAAACCAGCACGGTACAGCTTCCACTGTTCCATGAAATATTTCATAAAGTGGTCTCTGGTAAGGGGGCAGTAGAAGGAGAAGATTATCATTTTTACATCATTGAGTCTAATTCAATCAAATGCATCCACGAAATAAAATACAGGTTACGCAGTAATGCTGAAATGTCTTGATTTGACAACGTTACAGACGACTGTGTGCCATGAGAGGAGAAACATGATGGGATGGTGTAGGAGGGATGCAGGTCTAACCACGATTTTATGATGTCAACATCAACAAAAAGGGATTCTGCAACAATAGGAATAGTAGTTAAAATTCACATGACAAAGATCAGGCATTGTTGGATCCTTGTAACTCCATTATAGAGCTGAGAAATGGCTGCTTCTCAGTTTTAAAGGAAACGTCGGTCAGCAAGGAATAATCAGTGGATCATTATCTATAACTAAAACTAATACGTTCGCAGTGATTTAAGGATTTTAGAGTCAATCAGAAAAAAAATAAAAACAATAATTTTGGTTACGATCACTAAGTCCGGGAGCGGCCAGTTTTGCCCAAATATAGTAACTCCTCCCTCCTGCCATCATCCGGCAGTGACGTCACGGTGCAGTAAGCCTAGCGCCATTCTCCCCTCTTTACAAGCAAAATCAATACTACTAGTCACATCTAGCCTCGTGAGACCATCCTGATCTTGTGAGCTTTCAAGGTTTCACTCGCTAATCAGTCTGGAGACTCTCCGATAAAGAAAATTTGGAGCCGTTCACCAAACGAACGTCCAATCAGCGTTGGCTTTGAGGGCGGGTTGAGGTGTGACGCAGAAGCGCGACAGTTCAGTCTAAAGAACATGAAGGCTTTAGCCGATGAAACTAGCGTTAGCGTGGCTATCGAGCAAGTTTTATCGGAATTACAGAGTATTTCTTCACCAACATAGGCCAATCAGCTAACCAGTATTTTCGCCCCCTCCCAAAATTACTTCAACGGAAGGTTTCCAGATGATATGCGGAGCAAATCTGGAGGAGTCAGGATAAGTCACATCTGCAATCAACAACAATTATTGAAGATTTCCAGAGGACTTCACCATTGAAATTCACCAGAGCTATAGTGAAACTGACAATGCCCACGTGCATGGCAGCTGGATGTTGGAATAACATCCAACATCCAAAAAATCCTGTTCCTCCACGGAGGGGTTCGTCATTGGATTGCCAACTTGAAGAACCTTACTTCTGGCTTGAGAAAAAACACGTCATTCGTACGTTACTCTCTGCTTCGAATAGAGCACTGGTCATCCCCATCATGGATAATGGCGCGTTGTGAAAAACACCAGATACAGCACTGGGACTTGATCAACTGCCTATACGGCACCGTGACGTCACAAAATGGTAGGTTGTGCCCTTTGACAAATCCACTAAAGCAAATAAAATTGCTCTTAATTAAAAGACTTATCATTTATTGAAAACTATGTAATAATTTCATATTTAAAGTACTTTCAGAAGTTTGTATTCTGAATGTGACCAGAGTTTTCCTTTAAAAAAAGAATAACACAAAGAAGCAAACTGCGAATATCAGTAGAGCTTTGAGCATTGGTGCTGTTTTAAGAAAGCAATGTCTTTCAATAGCATTTGCAGACCTTACAATCGGCCGACAATTAGTGCTACTTAGTGTCTATCACCTTTAAAAAAACTGGTCAACTTAAGAAAAAGCTTATGAACCTCGAACTTGGTGCTTTTCCACTGTCAGTCTCCTCATGTCAAATATTTCCTTTTTTGTCCAGGTATTGTTTGTGTACTTGCCGGTACTCTGGTGCATTTCTGTCCAAAATATTATTGAAATATAATAAACAAAGTCATCCAAATTCAGCTTGTTGAAATTTGAAGAGGAAGTTTTCAAATGAGAGGAGAAAGCTTCAGCCTTTGGATCAGTCTTTGGGTGAGCTAGATTAAGATTTAAACACAGTTTAAAGAAGCATACAGCTGCGGTCACTTATAGCCATACCCTCCACAGAAGCATATTTCATTATAAGGAGAATTCAAATTATAGTTCAAATTATAAATCATTTCATAATTTCCGAAGTTCAGATAAAACTTACGGGCTTTAAGGTTTGTGGAGCGAATGTTTGTCTTTGATGCTGAGCTTTCTCTGATCCCAACATGCTGGTTCTGACTGTAAAATGTTATCCCAGCTCATTTCTTCTGACAGCTGTGGTCAGGGAAACTGAGCTGGTTTTACCGAGGCAGGTGGAAGAGAGCGGTAAGTAATGACACCCTGACAGCTCCTCGGACTGAAGACCATACATCACTGAAGTTTCTTCTCACACAGACCACACCTCACTGCAGAACAGACACCCTGGACCACCTGGCCAGGAATCAGACAGCCGGCCTGGCCCAAAACAGACATGATGTATTAACATGGCAATGGAAGGTGTGTGTTTTTGTTGTGACAGAGCCATATCCTTTGCTCTGTGTTTCTGCCAGCAGCTGCAAACCCAACACTGATGGTTTTTATTTCAGCTCAGAGACAGGTTATTCAGCGATCGGGATTTAAATGTTAACACAACCCAGCTACTGCAGTTTCCACAGCTTCTAAGGAAACCAAAGAAGAGTTCCCACTCTGCATCCTGCAGAGGCTGCTAGCAATAGCTTTATAACTACGTTTCCAGTTTGCGTTTTTCTAATTCACATTTTGAAGTATAGCATCTAGAAAACCCTAATGGAATTAATTAATTTCCTAATTAGAAAATCTGCAACAAAATGTTTTTTATGCTCGCTTGAGGTGATTTTAAGCCTTTGTGAAAAATAATTAATAAGCAAAAACGGGAGATTGAAATACTGTATTCTAATCAGCTCTGACGCAGTGATTCTAACCTTGCATCCCAAAAAAGTAAAAAAAAAACAATCCACTGGACTTGGTTTCCATGTTTAAAGACGTTTCGCTTCCCATCCAGGGAAGCTACGCTTTTGAAACCATGCCGAGCTCAGTCCGAGCATAGTTACCGAGATAACTGTTGAGTGTAAATGGCACGCAAAACTGAACTCCGTAATCATGAAACTTTAGGCAAGGCAAGGCAGCTTTATTTGTATAGCACATTTCAGCAACAGGGCAATTCAAAGTGCTTTACATAAAATCAGTTAAAAAAATAAATAAAACACAGAAGAAACAGTTAAAAATAAAAACAGAATAAAACACAAGAATAAGAATTACAGTGCAGTATAAGAGATTAAACGGTAAAGAAATGAACGTCATTTAGAGAAAGGCAACATCAAAAAGAAAGGTCTTCAGCATTGATTTAAAAGAACTGAGAGTAGCAGCAGACCTGCAGGTTTCTGGGAGTTTATTCCAGATGTGAGGACCATAGTAACTGAAAGCTGCTTCCCCCTGTTTAGTTCTGACCCTAGGAACAGAAAGTAGACATGTCCCAGATGACCTTAGAGGTCTGGGGGGGGGTCATAGTGTACTAGCAGGTCAGAAATGTATTCTTTAGTGATTTATAAACTAGCAAAAGTACTTTGAAATCAATTCTTTGAGACGCAGGAAGCCAGTGTGAACTGGAGTGATGTGATCCAGTCTCTTGGTCTTAGTGAGGACTTGAGCAGCAGCGTTCTGAATGAGCTGCAGCTGTATGATTGATTTTTTTAGGGAGACCTGTAAAGACCCCGTTACAGTAGTCAAGTCTACTGAAGATGAAAGCATGGACAAGTTTTTCCGAGTCCTGTTGACACATAAGTCCTTTAACCCTTGATATATTCTTAAGGTGATAATAGGCTGATTTGTAATTGTCTTAATGTGGCTGTTAAAATTCAGGTCAGAGTCCATGACTACACCAAGATTTCTGGCTTTGTCTGTTGTTTTTAACATTGTTGTTTGAACATTCATAAAAATCTGATTACCAGTGATGATTCTGCTTAGCAGTGTGATGAACTTCAACGTCTGTGTCTGTAAGCCCTGATTAGACCATCGTTTGTCATATCCACTTCTCAAAAGCAGACCCCATAGATTGTCACTAGGAGGCGAGGAAGCGTGCTAGCGTGGTGTGTAAATGGTCGTAAGGAACCGCGCACGGCACGGATCGGTTTTCAGAGGGTGTATGGCTTTAGATCTTGGCAATTTGTACTAAAAGTCATTTCTTGATTCTGCAACTCTTGCAGTAATCAGGCCTGTGTTTGGTCTCTGAGATGAAAGGGGGGAATATATTGTACTATGATTAATGCCAATGGCAATCAAATGATGCCAGTACAGGATTTACTGCAGGTGTAACGCCTTAGCAGCACCATTCTTTACTAAAGTAGTTCTGTAAGTAAATCCCTCCAATGGCATGAAAAGTTCTGACTCATTTCAGTTTCTTCATGTTTTTATTTTAAACAACCAGACGTTGCTATAATCCTTCAAAGTGACCCTCGTCTCCGGGCCTTCTTAAGGTATTTCAAAGTTTTGGGGGGAATTTACTGATTTCCACTTATGATGACTCAGTAGTGGGACATGTAACACACAACTTATAGAAGAGACCAATTTCAGGTAAGCTCTCCTGATTTAACTTGGATGCATCTACCAGCTCCCTGTCAGGTTTTTACTGGATTTGTTTCGTGCTTCGTAGATTCAGCTTGCAGATACTACTCTTCAATTGGAGAAGTTTTTTTAATTTACCTTATTTTTTTCCCCCAAAAGAGCTCAGATTCTTCATCTTTCTGCTGAACACTATGTAGAGATGTTCCAGAATACAACATAAATCTAGTCCAGAAAACAGTCCAGCAACTGATCAGTTCCCATCTGGTTGTGTTACGTGATGAAGAAAGAAAAACCTCTGAAGTTTCCAAACAATTGACTTGATCCAACATTCAACATGGGAGTTTTTTTTTTAGTTTGCCAAAGAATCTGTTAAATGCGGTTTTTAAATGTTCACTCATCAAATACACCACAAGGAAGATGCAAAAATGTTTACAACAGAGTCTTTTGTTTTCCCTTTCTGCTGTTTTACAGTTTTAAATTAAATTAGTTCTTTGAGTTGACTCTCTGTGAGTGCTCTTTGTTATTCCCGGTATATTTAGGAATTTGAAGTCCCTGGGCTAGTCGAGGTATTTTGTCCGCCAGTTTACCGCAGAAGTGAGTTCTTTTCCTTCTGCTGAGTCTTGGTTCAAATCCTGGCAATCAGCCTTGGAATTTCGGTCCCAGAGGAAAAGCTTGATGGTTTAAACAGAACAACTGCAGCTTCCAGAAGGAGACCACCACTTTAGTTTTACAAACAACAGGTTGGGTTTTCATTTATTCGCCATTTTTGTCTTTTTCTGGGATTTCTCACTATAAATAGGAGAATTGTTCTGTTTTAATGGTTTTTCCACTGCATCTGTTTCTACGTGGGTCTAAAAGAAAGAAGTAATGAACTTGACTTCTTTAAAGGTCATTACTTTGACAGATTGTGTGCTTGATTTGCACAATATTGCCATGAAGCCTCGATTTCATGTAGAGATGCTGTTTTAGACCTCAGGTTCCCTGCTGTCACGGCCAGATGCAAAGCAGATGTTTGGGATGTATGAGGAGGAAGGCTGGAATTTAAAGTTTGCTGTTGGACATACAACTTTATCATGGTTCACATGCTACTCTGTGTGAGAAGAAGGTTGCTGAAAAGATGAAACCGCCGATAAAAGTGCTTGGACTGATTCCTTCAGTAAAATGATAGCGAGCCAAAGTGTGGACCTAATTTTAGCTGTATTTTCTGGGTCTATGTATTTAGCCTTTTGTTCTGATTCCATCAGATTTGACCAAACTCAGCTCTGTCTCTTTGGTTTAGTTTAACCAGGAAACTTAGTTTGTGTTGTGGATTTATCAGGATCTGCTGCATCTGTTTTAATGTTACCTGTAAATAGCTTTTCATACTTTTCAGAGGCTGGAAGCTCTTATCGCAGCATGAGGTTTAGCGTCAGTCCTCCCCGAAACACACTTTGGCACCCCACATGTGAGGGTGATCAAACCGTGAGAATTCCTCTCCATGTTATTGCTGCTATTTACAGTTGAACACTTAAACCTGGATGTTTAAGATATACTAACAATAGGATTCATGAGAAAAACATTTTTAATATTGTTTTGTGTCCCCATGTAAAGGATGCAATAAGTATGATTCCTGTATTGATTAGGGGTCGAGCTTTATGCTACTCTTGGATCCACCTTTCCAGGACTCAGTGTCAGTGACTCCCCATGGGGTTACATAGAGTTTAGGTTGTTAAAAGGTTCCCAATCTGTCTTTTAGAGTTGAGGACTCCTTAATATTAATTTTGGGGAGCCTTGTGTACAGAGGTAATAACATTTAAGACTTTATTTGTACTTAAACAGAAGTAAAGCTCTACTTCCCCCCGTATTCCCTTTTATTGACACTTACAGTGCCACACTATACCAAAAATACATCACCATATCTACCATACACTATACATAACCTATTGTATGCTATAGCATCATACCATATATGCAAATCCGTAGATACCCTACCTACCACACCTTCTGTACCTATATATAAACTAACTGATTGCATCAAGTCATTATACTCTTGTATAAGCATGTGTCCTGTGTCATTGAAGAAATCAGAAATCCATCACACCTAGCATGCTTGCATTCACATTGGAAACTTCCCTTTAGCAGAAGACCTACAGCAGAACCACACCGACAGGGGGTACAAGAAGACAAAAGCAGACAGTAAAGAAATATAGAAACACTGATCCATAAATGTTTTCTATGCTAGAAAAGTCAAATGGTACACTAGCTGCAGAGATGTCTCTGTCTTTGAAAGAAACAGGTAGATGAGCTCTGATCTGGGTTTTTATCTAAAAAAAATATGAAATATAGCACATACAGTTAGTCACAGTAAAAACTCAGCCAACAGCCATGTCTAGGAGAAAAACAGGACTAAACAATGAAAAATAGGCCTAATTCTTTCATCTCTAATAGAGGTTGTTGACAGCAGAAGCCCAGCTGAAGATGGCCCATGATAGTGTCACAGCTAAATAGATCTCCAGGCCTGGTAAAGGTACTAGGACAAGAAGAAAAAGCAGAGAGAAACTAGAAGTTGAGCTAAAAAACTATGCATAAAGTGGTCCCCATACATGTATCTTCCGGTAGCCTAAGTCTATAGCAGCATAATTATAGGCTCAGGACCACCTAGTCCACTAGACCAGGGGTGAGAAAAAAGTTTTGAATCGTGGGCCACAATTGGTTGCAAAAAAATTTGAGAGAGGGGCTGAGTTCAGAGCAGGTGGATGAAGTGTTTTTGTAATGTAAATGTGTTTGCCTTTAATTTGTATTAAAGCTTTAATATGCAAGGTTTATTTTCCAAGTAATTCCAGTTGTTTTCTTTTTTATTTTATTTTTTGTCCCAAACCATTTTTTTTAGAGAATATGTGGCAGAATTATCCGTGTAGATTCCTTAGTAATTTCAACTATGAATGCGAGAGAGGCGGCCTGGTGATTAGGGCAAAGTGCTTGGAATCCTGAGGTTCTGAGTTCGAGCCCCACACTGCTCCCTGGGCGCCCCACAATGGAAGCTCACTGCTCCCCAGGGGGATTGGTGGGATGTAAAGGTCAATTTCTCCAATTTGAGATCAATAAAGTTCAATTATTATTATTATTAGTATTTTTTCACATTTTAATGGGGCTCTATTTGTAAGGCTAATTTGGGAAATTGAACAAAATATTTGTTTAAAATTTGTCTGGAATATCCCTACAGAATTTAGTTGAGTATTTACACAATCAAAGAGGAAATTAGTCACATTGACATTTGGTGCACAAGCACACTCAGGTTAGCTTTTCTCTACCATACTAAAAACATAAAATGAAAATTGAACTTTATTGATCTCACATTGGAGAAATTTACCTCTTCATTTAACCCATCCCCTTGGGGGGAAGTGAGCTGCCATCGTGGGGCACCCGGGAACCAATCGGGGGTTAAGGGACCAGCTCAGAGACCCAGAGTGGCAGTCTGTGGGAGTGGGGCTCAAACTCAGGACCTCAGGATTTCAAGCCCTATGCCCTAACCACTAGTCTACAACTCCCCCCAATAAAAAAAAAACTGTTCCTGGTGAGTGTTTAGATGTGCTATTGGATTGTCAATCGGCACAAACCATAATTCTCGGTTGGATTACAATTGCTCTGATGTGACTGAATCCAGTTAGAATATCCTTACAGGCACGTTTACATGGCACATTTTTTCGATTGCTTTTATCCATGCAAACGTAGCCACTGTTCAGGATTTCAGACGGATGTCGGCCTCTCTTGGTGCCTCATCGCTGGAGTTTGAAGTCTCTACTTTCACCACCCAACCCCAGACAAAATACACTGTGTTAAATGCAGAGTTAAATTTAAAACCACCTCTTCAAAGCAAGCAGTACTGTGGTTTAGTTTATGAATTGCTGCCAACATACCCTACTGACTAGTGAATTGTTAGTTTTTATTTAACTGTTGTAGATTCATTGTTCTGCCAGAGTTGAACAGCTTCAGCTGCATTAGAGGGTTTTACTTTCATAGGTCTAGACTACATAAGAAAGCCTTTTTTATTATTATTAAGACTCTTTTTATTGTTATACTAGCGACTTTTCTGGTACAGCAGGAAGAGGATCTTTTTTTAAGTAGAATGGATCAGTAGCATGTATGAATTACATATTTTTATTTGTGAAAATTAAAGTTATTTCAAATTAAACTAAATACTTCACAATAATACCGTTACAGGTCCTTGGTTTATGGTTTTTTTCTTTTCTTTTTTTTTTTTTGCCTTTCCTTGTTGAGCTGAAGGTTTAGACTGGTTTGGTTTTTGCCTTGTAGACTCTTGGCTTTCTTTATGAGCTCCATGAGGTTTGTCATAAAAATTATTCTCTAAAATTTTAGAAAAGTTCCTAGAGGTCTATTCAGCCAGTCCGACAATCCCCTTTAAGACCGACCTTTCAGACACTTAGATGGCTATAGGGTATTGCAGTCCAACAAAAGAGGCCAAACAACCCCCATTCCAAATGGGTGGATCCCTTCATCCGTTACAATGTGCATGTTTTCAAAACAAAAACAAGGAATTGTTGGGCTACTGTATAAAGCCTCGAACTCAACACTATTCCTGACATTTGAATTGAAAAGACTTCATTGGTGGGAAGCGAAACGTCTTCAAACTTGAAAAACAAGTCCAGTGGATTGTTTTTCCTTTATTTCGGAATCTCCTCATTAAAGTTTGTTTCTGCCAGGGGATCACCTTTCATCGGAACACGAACAGGAAAACTAGACCTTGAGGAGCTTCTTAGCTAGGTGACTGGACCTTTTCAGTGATCCTCTCATTGAGGAGAGGCAAAGCGTCTCTTCCAACCTCCTCAGCCTTACACCTTCACAAGAAAGCTTATTACAGCTGCTTTTCTCCACTATCTTGATCGTCATGATCCCTGGTGGGTGTCCTTCTCCATTCTGCTGGTTCTTTATCTTTACTAACTGGTGGTTTTTCAGTAGAGTCCAACCTGCAACAGACCCAAGGGTAATATTTAGACTCTGTCTCTAGCTTTAGAGGGACCAGATCTTTTGAAACAGTGATTGGGCCTTATAATCCTTTAATTTTCTCCAACACACCTAGATAAAACAATTCATAATAATTGAGCTTTATTGATCTCACAATGGAGAAATTCACTTCTGCATTTTAACCCATCCCCTTGGAGAGCAGTGGTCTGTCACTGTGTGGCTCCTGGGGAGCAATCAGGGGCTAAGGCTCTTGCTCAGGGATGCAGAGTGCAGGCTATGGGATCGAACCGGGTACTTGTGACCTTCTTAGAGTACAAGCACACTGCTCTAACCACTAGAGCACAATCACACATCCAGACATTCTCTGTCAAAGGCTCCCAGTCCGGGCCCTCTGTCTCTGAAGACTCTGGGCAGTTAAGATGATACAGTAAATCCTGCATATTGATCTCAGCTCAACTGATGTAACTCTTATCTACGGAAGTCCATTGATTTTGATATTATGTAAAAACCCCTGCTGATGAAAGTTTCCTGAGAATTCTGAGTTTTTGTTTACTATTAGGTTACAGATGTACATGTGGAAAATCCTCACACTGTTGTTAAATGGAAAGCTTTGTCGTTTTATAAAAATAATTACCGCGATGGACTGAAATAAATCTTCGGACTGACGGGTGGCGATCTGAACTAAAACCTTGGCCGGGCCGACTCTCCAGAACCTGCAGTTATTTGGAACATTTGTTTATGCAGCCTATATAATTATAATCCGATCAATCACAGCAGTGTCAGGTGGTACAGTAGCCTGCTCTGTTTGTTATGCCCTCCTCCTGCAGCTCCAGCTCAGCTGGGATGTTATTTCATGTGGTTAAAATCAACTCTTTGGAGGCTGGAGGATTCTGGGAAGCTCCCATGTTAATGTAATTATGTCTGTTTAAAAGGACATTGCGGTCTCTAGTGTTTCCTTTAGTGCTAATTGTGATGAGGAGAACACAGCAGTCCTCTCAGCAGTCGGCTCCATCTGGATAAAATCTCTTTTTATTGGACAGCTCTTCAAAAGCTCTGGCTTCAATAACTGCGAGTCTGAGATTCTGGCTCTGACCCACTGTCTCCATATTCAGTCTGTTTCTCTCATTTCAGCTATATTCACTGGCCTTGAAAGTTATACACTGCAAACTGATTTAAGACCGAGATATTTAAATCAGGAGTGAAATGAGCTAAATACTGGTTAATCTGAAAAGGATCTAAAATCTTTAACCTCGTCCATTTGAAGTTTAGGGCATTATTTTCTGGGTTTCTTTGGTCAGAAGAAAGGCTTCGTGTACTTTTGCATGACTGTGTGAGAAAAATTTAAACTGTTAAGCAGGTTACGGTCCATGCACAACTTGAACTTTAAATAAAAAATACATTTATTAGAAGTGACAGCTGGCGTGGGAGATGATGCATCTATGGAGCTCCACGTTTTGTTTCTTCCATGTGCCTCCTGTTCACAGCAGATCCAGCAAGGAAAAAGAAAAGTACAAGTTAGAATTAACTCTTACAGTTATTTTATTAAAAACTAAACAACTAATTTCTGTACAAAGGTTTTAACCCTGGAATACAAAAATAACAACAACAACAAAAAACATGATGTGGAAGAAAACTTGATTCTTTTCTGATGAAGAAAAAAAAAAGTCAATTAGGCTGATTTTTTTATACTATTGTAATGCCTCCCTATGAAATTCTATTTTTTTAAACAAATGATGCATTAAAAAGGTGTAAGAAATGACAAAAATTGAGTACACACATTGATAGAAATTTATAATTAAGTATAAAGTAAGAAGTAGAGGTGTGTTGTTAGCCTCGTGAGACCATCCTGATCTCACGAGCTTTCAAGGTTTCACTCGCAGATCAGTCTGGCTACTTTCCGTTAAAGAAAATTTGGAGCCGTTCACCAAACGAACGTCCAATCAGCGATGGCTTTGAGGCGGGTTGAGGTGTGACGCAACGAGAAGTGCGACAGTTCAGTCTAAAGAACATGGCGGCTTCACCCGATGAAACTAGCGTTAGCGTGGCTATTGAGCAAGTTTTATCGGAATTACAGAGTATTTCTTCACTGAAAGAAGAGCAAAACACTGCTCTGGAGGCTTTTCTCAGAGGAAAAGATGGGTTTGTTCTTCTCCCGACTGGTTTCAGCAAGAGTTTGATCTATCAATTGGCTCCTCTTCGTCGTCGCTCTGTTAGTACGTCATATGCTTTGTTGATATGATTGGTTTATGCGGAGCAAATCCATCTGTCGGAGTCAGGTTAGTGTGTTGTGGCCATTTATGATAAAGTTTTGTAATCTGTTATTTCTACCAATTTAGTTTTTTTGCTTTTGGTATATAAAGTATATTTAAGTTAATTTAGAGCCAAAATGTTATTTATTTTTATTTATTTTTTTACATTTGGAATTGTTTGGAGTAAGTTGTTAATTGTTAGACCCTCCCATTAATTTGAGTGCTTAAGAGCACACCAGGTGTTGGAGGATGGTTGGTACAGTGGGGCAAAAAAGTATTTAGTCAGCCACCAATAGTGCAAGTTCTCCCACTTAAAAAGATGAGAGAGGCCGGTAATTTTCATCATAGATATACCTCAACTATGAGAGACAAAATGAGAAAAAAAAAATCCAGAAAATCACATTGTCTGATTTTTAAAGAATTTATTTGCAAAATATGGTGGAAAATAAGTATTTGGTCAATAACAAAAGTTCATCTCAATACTTTGTTATATACCCTTTGTTGGCAATGACAGAGATCAAACGTTTTCTGTAAGTCTTCACAAGGTTTTCACACACTGTTGCTGGTATTTTGGCCCATTCCTCCATGCAGATCTCCTCTAGAGAAGTGGTGTTCTGGGGCTGTCGCTGGGCAACACGGACTTTCAACTCCCTCCAAAGATTTTCTATGGGGTTGAGATCTGGAGACTGGCTAGGCCACTCCAGGACCTTGAAATGCTTCTTACGAAGCCACTCCTTCGTTACCCGGGCGGTGTGTTTGGGATCATTGTCGCGCTGAAAGACCCAGCCACGTTTCATCTTCAATGCCCTTGCTGATGGAAGGAGGTTTTCACTCAAAATTTGACGATACATGGCCCTATTTATTCTTTGCTTCACACGGATCAGTCGTCCTGGTCCCTTAGCAGAAAAACAGCCCCAAAGCATGATGTTTCCACCCCCATGCTTCACTGTAGGTATGGTGTTCTTTGGATGCAACTCAGCATTCTCTCTCCTCCAAACACGACGAGTAGAGTTTTTACCAAAAAGTTCTATTTTGGTTTCATCTGACCATATGATATTCTCCCAGTCATCGTCTGGATCATCCAAATGCTCTCTAGCAAACTTGAGACGGGCCTTGACATGTACTGGCTTAAGCAGGGGGACACGTCTGGCACTGCAGGATTGAGTCCCTGGCGGCGTAGTGTGTTACTGATGGTAGCCTTTGTTACTTTGGTCCCAGCTCTCTGCAGGTCATTCACTAGGTCCCCCCGTGTGGTTCTGGGATTTTTATTCACCGTTCTTGTGATCATTTTGACCCCACGGGGTGAGATCTTGCGTGGAGCCCCAGATCGAGGAAGATTATCAGTGGTCTTGTATGTTTTCTATTTTCTAATAATTGATCCCACAGTTGATTTCTTCACACCAAGCTATTTACCTATTGCAGATTCAGACTTCCCAGCCTGGTGCAGGTCTATAATTTTGTTTCGGGTGTCCTTTGACAGCTCTCTAGTTTTGGCCATGGTGGAGTTTAGAGTGTGACTGTTTGAGGTTGTGGACAGGTGTCTTTTATACTGATAACGGGTTCAAACAGGTGCCATTAATGAAGGTAACGAGTGGAGGACAGAGGAGCCTCTTACAGAAGAAGTTACAGGTCTGTGAGAGCCAGAAATCTTGCTTGTTTGTAACTGACCAAATACTTATTTTCCACCATATTTTGCAAATAAATTCTTTAAAAATCAGACAATGTGATTTTCTGGATTTTTTTTTCTCATTTTGTCTCTCATAGTTGAGGTATATCTATGATGAAAATTACCGGCCTCTCTCATCTTTTTGAGTGGGAGAACTTGCACTATTGGTGGCTGACTAAATACTTTTTTGCCCCACTGTAAATGTGTAGTGTGTATGGGAGGTTTTGAAAAAAAAATTTTTTGACCACTTTTTAGGGAGCTTAAAACATTAAATTAAAGTTCCAAGACATTTGAAGTAATTTTTTAAAATATTTTTTATTTTTCGCTTTTTAAGTCAAGCTGGAAGTACGTACAAAAACAAAATCACCTGTTAACACCCACGGCATTCGTTGGATTTTTTTGGTATTTTATTTTTGTTGGAACAGAATGCTGAGACAAGGTGAAACAATTAATTATTTTGATAATCAGTTTTTGAAAATAATCATTAATCAATTTAGTAATCAATTAATTAACTGGTGTACAGAGACTAAAGAACACTTAGAACAGTAATTATATCAAAATTGTATTAAAAAAAATGTATAAACATCTTGCATTAAAGATTAAAAAAAAAGTTTTCGTCTGTCAGTATGCTCTATCCAGAACTCCTCAAAAGGTAGTTTTAGTTTCACCTGTTTTGATTTCATGAATATCTTCTTTACTAAATTTGTTGCTATCTGATTATTAATCAGTTAATCAGTAATTGATTTGCAAACTAATTATTAGTTGCAGCCCTAGTCAGACGTATTACCTATTCTTTTTAATACAAAAAATATGAACTTAAAAGAACTTTTCATGGTTTTTAAACATCCACTAACGATGCAGTTTTGATGTACAAATCCCATTTCTAGCTAACAGAAATACATGTCAGGCATTTAGTATTAGCAGTGTGCCCTAACTGTATTTTATGGAAAAAATAACCAGCATGCTTAACTTATCTTTGAGCATGAATGTTTACCAAAGTTTGATTATTACAAGATAAAGATAAAAAATGTAAAAAAGTAAATTCAAACTTCTTTAACTTTTTTTTGGAATTCATTTAAGTGGAACTTTTTCAGGGTTAGCATTAGGGGTGGGTATTGCCAAAGAAGTCACGATTCGATTTGAATCTCGATTCACAGGCCACGATGCGATTGTATCGAGATGCATCACGATACTTGAATTATTGCGATGCATTGCGATATTTTCACTGAACACTGTTAGAAAAAAATACAGCCATTACAAGTGGCTGACTGGCTGAGTATGATCTGGATAGTGTCTTCCAATTGATAAATAACTGAAAGCAACTGAATTCATACATAGCTGTATTTATTTAAGTGACTTTTGGAGGTGTTGCCATGAAAACAAATATTACTGTAACTGGACACAAATATTACTATTGCTGGAGTGGACACATTGACAAAAAGTGCTTAGGATTTATAAAACTAAAAATAACAAAATAAGGATTACCATGGCCTCAGTGGGGCTAGCTTGCAATCCAAAGTTGTTTTAGCACATTTTGCGGCGCTGGCGGCTCTTGATTTTCTGGATGGCGCCTCTGCATGTGTGTTTTTAGGTTCGTTGTGTTCCCACAGTATTCAATTCTGGTGTAGCAGTGTTTGCAAATTGCGTGCGTCAAATCAACTTCATTTTTACCTTTGTTTTTAAAACCAAAATGTTCCAAATATCGGATTTGAAATGTGATGGAGCCAGACAAAGTTTCTCAATCTCCTCCATGTTTTGTTTTTGAATGACTCGGCGCAGTATCCCACGGGCCAGAAATGCTTGTGACACAGGTCAGCGTGCGTCGACACATCCGCAGCGACATCTACTGGACTGGAAGTTGTATTACACTTGTTTTTGGCTGATGTTCGCCAACTGTTCTTGCAATTATATTTATTCATTTTTTTAAATTAATAATTGATGCTTGGCGTCAAGAATCGATGCAGTAGATCACGAAAATTAGAATCACAATGCATCGTCATGACGATTATTTTGCACACCCCTAGTAAACATTCCTCACCCAGTGAACTGAAGCAATTTTCATTGGTTTGGTGATCACTTGTTATGGCCTGCCGTCCCAGAATGCAATGTGTGGCAGCCATGTTTTTTAAACTGTCAATGTGTTTATCTTATTCTGTCAAGATGTGGTACCCTGGAGGGGTCATCTGTTCATCATAGAGATAAACGGATCCGACAAATATGGAAACACTCATCTTTTAGGGAAATTTAAGATCAACCAGTCTTGTTTTTATGACTGTGAGAAGAAGTAGGAGTACCTAAAGAATCATCCATGATTACACTACGCCCAGATTACAGTTCCTGCTCATCTTTGCCTTTTCTATTCACATCTCCGTAAATCGTTCTGTTTAATAAACCTTGAATGAAGCCGACTTTATCGAGGTCCACAAAAACTCCTTTCCTTCATCAAAAAGTTCAGCCTCAGACGTGAAAAGAGCTCATCTTTGTTTGCATAACTTTGGTGCAAAAAGAATTTGATGAAAGCTGAAAAAACTGTGGAAAAAAAGTGACAAATTTGGGAAAAAATCTGGCAACCTAAAAATGATAAATGTGGAAATTTTTCTTGGTTCAAGGAGACGGATTGAGGCGTATTTTACAGTATTATCTTCTGTATTTATACCCCCGTCCCACCAGCAGCCTTGTTTCAGTCTCAGCACATTCTCACAAACTTCTCTCCCACACGGCCATCATAAGCCCGCTTTTTCCACTCCAGCTGGACAGCAGTTGGCTTGTCCTCATTGTTGCTCATTTTTCATGTCAATCTTTTTCCCTGTAGAAAACATCAGCCAGAGCTGGGATTGTCTCACATGAACAAACAGGCCTCTCAGTCCTCGCCCGTAAACATTTTAATTTCTCTGGCCTCATTAAGCCTTGGCTCAGTTCTTGGAGAGGTGGTGGTCTATTTTCTTTTGGACAGTAACTGTGTGCTGACTGAGCTTTCAAAGCCTTAAATGTCCAATTTTCTCCAACTTTTGAGAGTTCCTTGCTATGATTTGGCATCATTTCTGTGAAAGCATCTGCAGCGGTCTGCACAGACTCTGCGCTCATTAGGTGTTTAGATTTGTTGGCTGTAGGAACCTTAAAGAGTAGATGTACAGATGGCTGTTTTTTTTCTGTTTGACTCAGAGGAGAAAAACTGCTCAATGTCCAAAAAGAAGAATTTGTTAAAATCTATCTAATTCATTCTTGGAGACCATTGAGTATTAAAAATGGCTTCTACTATTGCCACTTTTTGACAGTTATTTTGGCTGACAGTTCGACTGAAGGCCCTCAAAGCCTTTGTGTTTTGTTTGCATGCCCTTTGAACCAATATCTTTTAGTTTTATCACCAAAAAAGCATGTTAGAACCAAATCCAGCTCTTGCTTTTGAGCATTGCGCAAAAGTTAACCTATTCTTGAGACAGTACCATTTGTACCATATAAACCAAACCTGACAGATGTCTAACAAGTCAAATAATGCTGGTTTTCATGTCTGACTCTGCTGTGAAAGACAGGGTTCCCACGGGTCCTTAAAAAGTCTTAAAAGGCATTGAATTCTTCAAAATAAAACTAAGGCCTTAATTGGTATTAAAATGTCTTAAATCATCTCTACAAAGCAAAAGCAATAGATTCTGGTTGTTTACCTGTGCAATGGAGGCTGCGCTCTATGAAAAGGACACGTTAAGATGTTTCCCAGTCACTTTACGGACTAAATCAAGACTCGATCCATCAGCAAGGTAGGCAGGCCCTGCTTACGTGATGGTTGTTAGTGTTTGCATTACTTTCTGCCATTTAGGACATTTTTGTATCCATGTGTGGAAGGGTAGGCCGATGAAGTAGGGCCGGGACTTTACAGTGTTAACTTTGACTCATTAATTAATTAAAAATATTATACAGGGTAAAAAAATAAATAAAAAGTCATTTTTTATGCATGATAAACTCTCAAGCAGGAACCCCTTTAGTTCCTGTTTCTTGTAGACCTGTAAATATGATGCACAAGCAGCATCACAAGCATTTGTCCACGGCGGGTATTCAGCTTAGAAACAACCTCAGTGCAACGTAAGAGGAACAAATTCTCCAGCCAGCGCACATCGGACCAGGTGATGAGCTTCAGAGCCAACATGTTAGGTCAACCTCTGGAAAACTAAACCACTCCCTAGTTGACTTAAGGAGAAAACACAGCCTCAGTGGTATATGTGTTTAAAATGCACTTAATGTTGCATGTTGATTAGCAAATGTTTAGCTCTGAAAGGCCATACTTGATGCACAGCTCTGTTTTCATAGATCTGTTTTTAGAATTTGAACTTAAGCTTCTCTTTAGAGCAAATGATAGACTATAAAAGGTTTCATATGCCTCATTTATTTATTGATTTCTAAACAAAGCAAAAAGATTATAACATTCAACCAATCAGAGCGTCTAAAAACATTAATAATGGATAAAAGCAAATGTTTGTGTTGCCGTGCTCACCTGAATTAATATTCAATAATAAAGTAGCATAAATGGTTTTTAATCTAAAATGTGTTCTTTTTTTTATATTGGTTTTCAATTAAAATGAATTAAAATTGATTAGTTACAGACCCTTCAATTAACTTACTTAAAAACTTTAATCCAGTCACATAACTCTTTACTAGGGGCTAGTATTCGGTGGGAGTATGAGTGGAGGGGAACAGCTGCTAATAGTGGCTAGGACGGGGGAGCAGCTGAGGGAGGGGTGTAGGGGAATTAACTTCCAAAAAAGTAAAACAACTGGACTTTGTTTCCAAGTTTGAAGATGTTTCACAATCCAGGAAGTGTTTTGAATAAAAAATGTCAGAAATAGCGTTGAGTTCAAGGCTTTATAGTGGACTAAAAACCAAGCCTTGTTTTGGCTTATGCTGCGTTCACACCGGACGCAGCAGGAGCAGCAAAATTGCGTCTGCTGCTTCCTTTTTGCTGCTTGTACCAGTTTAATTCTGACGTGCGGCTGAAGCAGCTTTACTGCTCTGGCTTTGCGGTTAAAAAGTGGGTCTGACGCGCGTTGGGCGGAGCTTCACTATCCTTTATTTGCCTTGCAGCTATATTTTCTGTGATCAGTGGGAATAAAGTAGTTTTATTATGTTTTTAAGTGGGAAAATCCACCTGAAAACTTAATCAGTGCAGTCAGTTCATCCAGATTACCATCCTGTCTTCCAATATTATTTCTGTCAGAGCAGCTCAGGCCCCCACATACCAGCGGTGCGCTGTCAGTAGGAATCCCATTCAGCAGCCTCTGGCCCGGTCGCCGCAGCTGGAAGGCGGTTTTCATGTACATAATCCAAACTGCAGGCACCAGGATAATAAAAGCGAATACGCTTTATCGGCAGGTTTCTACATTTTAAGTTCATTTAAGCGTTAATAAACTGTTTCAGAGGAGTGATCACAGCGCTCTGTGTCATCAGCGATGTGTCTGTCTCTCTGCCAGCTCCCAGATCACCGTCTCTGATTGGTTGATGCGGCGCGTCGAGCAGCAAAAGTTCAATTTTTCCATCTCGAGAAACAACGTTTGTGGCGCATCACGCGCGTCAGATGCTCAAACGCTCCTGACGCGCTGCTTCAGCTGCTCAGACGCGCTGCTCCTGCTGTTCAAAATGCGCTGCTGGACCTTTTGCTGCGCCTTGACAAGCGTCAACCATTGACTTTGCATGTAAACTTGCTGCTTCTGCTGCATCCGGTGTAAACACAGTGTTAGGTTTATTCAACGATGATTATAAAGTTAATGTGTGTGCATATGAAACATTGAAGAAATAAGATGCTACATTCTGTCCTGTGATTCAATCAGGAGGGTCATTCTAGACTTGCCTTCAGCCAGAAGGCATTTCAGGATCATTTCACTTTATGACCTGCCTCCGGCCAGTTGGTCATAAAGCAGGGTCATGCTGTTTTATGACCTGCATCCAGCTAGATAATCATTGCAGGGTCTTCTATCCTAAGACCCACCCATTTTGCTCATGTTCTGTTAATAAAAGACTCTGCTGTTCTGTTGGGGGGCAGAGAGGTGCTGGAATGTGAGCAGCAGCCTTTCTCATCCTGCAGGAAGCTCTGAATGAAAATCCCTTTGTGTGTCAGATTCATTTTTGTCCTATATGAAATATGAACTCACAATATTTGAACCCAACACGCAGCATTAGAAAACATGCAAATTAGCTCATCTGTGATGGAGAAAGGTCAGGGAGGCTTTGCTATGAAGCAGTAATGATGAATGATTGGTGGACATGTGTTTTAATAGGTTAACTCAAACATCGCCGATCCAACTCTGAAAAAGCCCAAACTAACTCCACACGCCCAAAGCTATGTTTACCCTCAAAATGAAAACAGCCCAATCTGGAAACACCGTCGATGGAGGGGAGGCTTGGTGCAGCGCTAAGGAAGGGAGGGGCAGTGGAGCAGAAATGGCAAACAGCGGATGTTTTTTTAGCTGTTTGTAGCAAAAATAGACAATTTTATACCGGCCACAATTTGGCCAACATTGATTAATGAGACCGACAGTAAATTTGGGCCGAAATATTTACCTGAAAGATTTATCGATCGGGATCCAATAAGGCCTTTTCCGCAACATATGAGCATTTTTTAGATTTAATTTAATTTATCTTTATGGTTTATTTCTTAACATCCTTTTAACCATGCATTATTATTTATATTATTATTTATATATTGTTATTATAAATTTGTCGTACAATCCCCTATTCTTGTTCTATTTTCTTTATATTCATCTATTTGTGAATCTGCATTACATCTGAATTTAATGGACTATAAAGGTAAATTTTATTCTGTTCTGTTTTAAAATGTCACTGATTAAAATTTATCATTAAAAGTGAAATATAAAGGGGTTAGTGACCCCTACTGGCAAAGTGTCAGATTGTAACAAACTGATAATGGCGCTAAACTAAAACAGTGTTGCTCTTTAGATAATGATGTTAGAGCGCTGGAGCCAGGGCATTCAGGAGGTCTGCAGCTGGTAGACCTGCCATGATGGAGGACAGAGAAAGATGGAAGTGATGTTAAACGTAAGAGAAGACATGAAGAGAAGTGAGCTGAGTGTGAGGAGGAGTAGAAAGCCTGAGGCTAAGACTGGTAGATGTGTGTGAGAGTGAGAGTGTGGCTGTGAGACGTGGCAGAACGAAGCCTGGCCAGCCGGCAGATCTTTTCCATATGTTTCCTGGAGACAGAAAGAGTGGGGCTGCTCCCCTCCACCCCCCTGCCCCAGCACAAGGAGTCTGCATTTAAACAGACAAAAACACAGTGAAGCAGCATCGTTTCTGCAGCCCAACACTGGGATACTGTAACTGCAGCTCATTTCAGGCAGGTGCTGGCTCTCTGGGAGCCGACCACTGTTTGCACTCCCAGTTCATCATGATTTCATCATGGTGTCATCACATTCAACATTCCTAAGACTGTTTCGCTCTGCATAGTTTGTGTTAACAGAAGGAATAAAACGGATGGACGTTATCAGTGACCTTTGTCACAGATTAAATCCTCCATACATTTCCTGAGCAGCTCTAACTGGTCAGAAAATGTGTTGATTTTCTCCTAGTTTCACTAGAGATAAATCCACAGCTGAATGAGTCAAACTTTCAGAACAACTAAACACTGAAACTCTATAACAATCATGTAAACAGCTGTTTGTCCCCAACCTAACAAGGACAGAACCAAAGCAGTGCTTCTCAGCTCTTTTCTACAGCTTTCCTCTGCCGCCGCCTAGTGACCATGTACTGCAACGTAAGATCTGTTTGATACGGTTCCTATTAGATAATACTTTCAGGTAAAGTAGGATGGTCAAAAATGCTCTCAAGCTCTACCTGGATACTATACTAATTTGGCATGGTATCACTACTTAAGTGTCGTTTGCACATTTTAGATTTGGATTATTTAGACAATTTTTTTGGTCATGACAAATTTTGTTAAATTGTTTTATATTAGAGTTATTATATTTATAGCATTTATTTGCACACTTATTTAACTGTTCTTCTGTTATTCTATTAGGAAAAAATGTTGCATGTTGAAGTTTAAAAAGCTGAGGCACATAAATACGGAAGAGGATTAGGGCCACTGGGGAAAAACAAAAAAAGTTTACTGATTTTAAAATTTTATTTCAATTTAGGATGGGAAAAAAGTCAGAATTCTGACTTTTTTCTCAGAATTCTGACTTTAATCTCAGAATGTTGGATCTTAATGTAGATGGGCACCATGAAGGAAGAGATGTGGGAGCACTCAGCTTCACTGACAAAGATGTGAGTTGTTTGAGAGGGCCACTGACACATTGGTGGAAAATGTAAACGTAATTAGGCAACTTTTTACATGTCCGAGGGGTCCCCTCATTAATGGACATATCTACCCTCTAGCAGTAACTATATTATAGAGGTCTGAGAGTAGAGTTTATTGGCATCAAAAGACATCCAGACATCCATTTTAGACATCAACAGTTTTTTTTAGATATTTGAAATGTTAATTATGACAAAAAATAAATAAATTTGAGACATCTGGATTGCATATTAATTCAAGCTAATAAATGTCACGTTAAAACGTTAAACGGCCCACCTGGTGGAGCTGCTCTAAATGAGTAGAGGTGCTGCGATTAACAGCAGAAACGCGGCATGAACGCGTTATAGGAATGTCATTTTCACCAAGAATAAATCTATTTTAGTGATCTGCAAATGAAAGAACAGAGGGGGCTTTTAATAAATGTTAAAACAACCTGCCGTAGAGACTCCATACAACATTTTTGAATTAATCAAGAAGAAATCTTCTACCATCTCCCTCTCCTTTGCAGCTGTCGCTCTGTCTTTTAAAAATATCCTCCTTTTTTTTTTCTGCATTAAAATCTGCAGTTCCAGTGGAGTGAAATAGGCACTTCCTGTTGCCCATCGTCACGGTGACTCTTCCAATCAGAGCTCCACTGATAATGGCTTCTTATAGTTGTTATGCGCTCAACTCTGAAGTAAACATATCAATTGATTGATTAAACTAAGTCAAAGTTTCCAACCTTAGGTTAGATCTATTCAGAGTTGAGGATTTGAGTCTGAGTTTCTTAAACCTGTTTTGTTAAACGGCCCAAAGCCTCTGTGTATGGGTCGAACGCTCAACCCCTGCACCACCGCCATGCCCTGCAAAGAGGAAGCCAAAAATAGCATCTTTTGGCTTCTTTCTAAGCAGCCGGTCACATAAAACTATTTATGTGACTTTTGCTGTATTTTAAAAATATCCTGCAGTTGACTTTTAACATATTGTCTATAGCTTTATCCCTTAAATCAGGGGTCTTCAAGGTTTTCCAGGCCAATGACCCCAAACTGATGGTGAGATGGAGCGGGGACCCCCTAATTATATATATTGTATGAAACTGTGTTCTATCAAACTGGTCCTATATTCACTCTATTACAGATAGAGTTATGTAATGAAAGTAATTTCTCCCTGGGATTATTAAAGTATTTCTGATTCCTGGTTGATGGGACAGGTGTTGTGAATGAAACGGTGCCCAGCTTGAAAGAGCTCCTGTGTGTAGCTGAATGTGTTCATTAATGACTGAAAGACATCTTCTGCCTCCATTTATCTGTTTACTACAGTGTGTTGAATTCATGTTAATGTGGATTTAAAGACATTTCAATTAGTGGAAAAAATTGCAGGGAGGAATATAAAAAAAGTCTAATCGACTAAAACTTTCGTGACGCCTTTGCAGTACCTCTGTGGACCCCCTAGGGGTCGCGGACCCCCCTGTTGAAGACCTCCACTCTTAATGGTCATGTTAAATTAAAAAGTCCTGCTCTTCTAAATTAGCCTTCAATGAGCAAAAATAGGTCAACGACATGAATGTTTGAGGTGTTTGAGGTTTATTAAAGACATCCTCAATAAATATAGCACCATTTCAGAGGAGACATGTTTAGAGAGAAGATGCTCCGACGTTGGCGACGCTGAAACGACCTGGATGATCCAAACTTTGAGTTCTGTAGGATCAGTTCGTCCTCAGCCCTGCAGAGGACCCCAGCTTCTGACCCAACCTGACCTCAGCCTCTAAATACAGACAACACAAGCATGCAGAGAGATTACATACATCCGCTCAGACGCCTCCTAAGCCACAAACTGCTCTAAAACTTTACCCACTTTTAACTCCAGAGTTTTTCAGGAGAGGTACGCATTCTAAACAATTACTTTGTTACAGTTTTAGTCTTTTCTGGAAATTATAATGTGTAATGTTTTACAAAAGCAACAAAAACAAGTTGGACTATCGGCTCCATCTCAGCCAAGCTAGAATGAAAAGAACAAAAAGCATCTTTATTTAAAGCAAAGAAAAAACAGAGTGGTTTTATAATAAAAAGAGAAATATGGTTAGAACCCCCCCCAAGCATTGATTTTTATTATATTTATTATTTCCCATTGTTACAGTAAGAACCTTCTTCTGTTATTCACGACTGAAGAGTCAACATTCATAACAGAATAAACGGGCGTCGGCAGCATCTCCCTCCGTTTCTAACATACTGCAGAATAATGAGAAATTGGTCTAATTTGATGGTTTTCTGCCTCCAGGCGCTGATTTCTTCACCTTCCCTTTTATAGGACGCCGGGTCTGTTTCTGAGCCGCCGCGTTGTTGCTCTACTTCCTCCTGAAGTTCCCGAACTGGATGCCCCGTCGGCTGGCCACGCAGCGGAAGGCGGCCGGCTGTATGCTCCAGTATTTCACCGGGTTAGCGTACAGGCTGATGGCGTTGTACAGGTTCTTCTTCTCGTAGGAAGATTTTGGACAGAAGTCGTTGAATCCCACATTGCCGATTTTGTTGGCATGAAGGAAAATCACCTGTGCAGATGATGAGACAGAGTTTAATTACTGTTCTTTTTCCTTAATTGGCTTTTATTTAGTCTATGTTAAGCTTAAACCTTTAACCTGGGCTTCAAATCGTGGTTTGTTATGTGTCTTGTGGAATTTGAAAGCTTTAAAGTCCTTAGTTTTATGTATATTTCGGTTCTGATGTTCACCTTTTCAATGGCTGAAATATTTGAGCGTTTATGTCTGATGATGGAAGATGAAGTGGGGATTGTTTGCCAAGCCAAACATCCAATTCAAGTCCCATTAAGCCACAACTGAGGCACTGGGCTCAAGTTTCTGTACGCAGGCAAAAGAAGGTTCAATTTTCAAACTTGTTGATTGTTCTGGATGATTTATTTTCCTATTTCAGCCAATAATTACAGCGTTCAAACTTTCCTTTCTGCTACCTTTATAGGCCCTAGGGGTGGGTATTGGCAAAGAAGTCATGATTCGATTCGAATCACGATTCACATGCCACGATGCGATTCTATCACGATGCATCACGATACTTGAAATATTGCGATGCATTGCGATATTTTCACTGAACACAGCTGTGCTGCTTCCATCAACACCCTTGTTTGTAGATGTTGGAGATCGGCCTGTCTTCCAGTGTGGTCCTGTTTCTCTGGCCGTGGCTGGGTGGATGTGCTCTCTTCATCCTCTGGCATGGGAGCTGCCTTGGAGCTCGTCTGCCTGGCTGTGTGTTTCCTGGACGGGGCCGCCTTTTACAGCTGCTTTTTGTATCTCTGCTTCTGTCTCCTTGAACCCCAGTCGGCCTTGGCAGATGGCCGCTCACACTGAGCCTGGTTCTGCTGGAGGTTTCTTCCTGTTAAAAGGGTTTTTCCTCTCCACTGTCGCTACAAGCATGCTTAGTGTGAGGGATTGTATTTGAGTCAATGAGTCAATGCAATCAACTGGTTTTCCTTAGATAGTATCAATTTGACTGTATGATCTGGTTGAACTGTAAAGTGCCTTGAGATGACATGTGTTGTGAATTTGGCGCTATATAAATAAACTGAATTGAATTGAATTGTAGGAAAAGGATACAGACATTACCAGTGGCTGACTGGCTGGGTATGATCTGGATAGTGTCTTCAATTGATACATGAATGAAAGCAACTGAATTTATACATAGCTGTATTTATTGAAACGACTTTTGGAGGTGTTGCCATGAAAACAAATACTGGACATAAATATTACTATTACTGGCGTGGACACACTGACAAAAAGATCTTAGGATTCATAAACTTTAAAATAACAAATTAAGGATAATCAGTGAACCAGTCAACCAATGAAATGAAAACATTTAAATGTATGACATTTGATATTATATTTTTTGTAAATGACGTGCGTCATATTAATTTCATTTTTACCTTCTTTGTTTTTAAAGCCTAAATGCATCGAAGCATCTGACTTGAAATGTGATGGAGCCGGGCAAATTTTCTCAGTGTCCTCCATGTTTTGTTTACGAATGACTCGTCACAGTATCCCGCGGCCGGACATGCTTGTGACACAAGGCAGCGGGCGTCAACACATCCACAGCGACATCTGCTGGACTGGAAGTTGTATTCCACTTGGTTTGGCTGATGTGCACCAACCATTCATGTATTTTATTTGTTCATTTTTTTAAATTAAGAATCGATACTTGGCATCAAGAATCGATGCAGTAGATCACAAAAATTTGGATGCATCGTCATGACGATTATTTTGCACACCCCTAATAGGCCCCAAACCTAAAATGCCTGCTGGTCCCTTCCCAGGCCCCTACACTTATAGGAAGTGGACTGATCCACATTGCTTCCTGTCTTAACGCAGAAAAATAAATAAATAAATAAATAAATGGAAAATAATAAAACAAAGGTAAATAGAATCAACAATTATTATTAAACTGCAAATAAACTATGTAAATAATAAAAAAAAAACATATATAGATTTAGAAATAAATGAACACAATTCAATTTAATAAAGAAATAAATAAATGAAAAATAATAAAACAAAGGTAAATAGAATCAATAATTATTCACTTGCAAATAAACCCTAAAAAAACATATAATTAACACAATTCTAATGGATAAAGAAATAAAGAATAAATTGCTCCATCAGATGGAATATGGTTTTATGCAGAAACCCAGGTGTTTCAGACATTACAGCAGGAGGGGTTTCCTTATTCCAGGAAAGTTCCACCTGGGGGCGCCACTTGATTTTCATAAAATCATTTGCAAGTCACAGAAGTTTAAGAAAAGTTTAAATTAGAACCACATTGTTAAAACCAAAGATATGTCTTTATTTAATCAAAACTATCAGGCATAGTCTGAGTCATTTCATAGATAAAAAGAAACCAACTAAATTTTCTATGATATAAAGATATAATATATAATGATTTAAAGTGATATTTTCATCCTTTTAATATAAAAATTGGTTACCTAAGAAGGAGAATAATAATTTTTATTTTTTTTTTTAAGGTTCTGGATCTGGTAAACGTTTTTGTTACAGAAACTGCTTAGAGCAGGCATCCCCAAATTCGTTCCTTAAGGCCCGCTGTCCTGCAGGTTTTAGAGGTTTCTCTGCTTTAGCACAGCTGGTTATAATGATTGCAGTAGACCAAAAGCCTGTTAATCAGCTTTCAATTAAAATCAGCTGTGCTGGAGCAAGGAAACCTCTAAAACCTGCAGGACAGGGGGCCTTGAGGAGCGATTTTGGGGATGCCTGGCTTAGAGTTTAGATCGGCAGTATTATTGCTGCCTCTCACCTGTAGGTAGCGCAGTGAGCCCAGGCCCAGTGGGACCTTTTTTAAACGGTTATGGTCCAGATGGATCTCCCGGACATTTGGGATGCTGACCAGGCTGCCGTTTTCCACAGACCGGATCTGGTTGAAGGCCAGTCCTAACCTGCAGGGACAGTTGGACCAGTGTTAATGCCTGCAGGTGATACTAAGAGCTAAAAAAAGCCTTTATTCTTATAGTTGAGATAAATTGTTATGTTTGAACCATGATTTTTTTAAATAATTTTTAACCTGGACCATTTTCTATCTTCGGTAAACATTTAAAGGGCCAATTGTTAAATAAAACGTGGATGATGGCCACCTCTGCAGGTTTTTATATCTCTTGAAGTCCTCCACCTCCACCTTGGAGATCTTGTTGTAGTCCAGACTCAGCTCTGTGATTGAAGATGGGAGGTCTGGAGGAAGAACACCAAATAATTAAGAAGCATTTGGAGAAAGTTATGAGGGTCATTCTAGCTTCAGTACAATCTGTCTGACCTTTAGGGACACTTGTTAGTTTGGCCTCTGCTATCCCGATGTAGAGAGTGGACAGACCGTCGAAGGCTCCCGGCTGGATCCCACTGTTGGCCAGTGGGTTGGCTCCCAGCTCTGTTGGGAGAAACACCGAACATCTGGTTTCGTTACGGCTCATTTATCAATATGATGCAAAACATGGAAGGTTGATTACAAGAGATTTATGGAGATGGAAATCTCATCAGTTGCTAAGAGATATCTGCACAAATTTGTTGAAACGAGCCATAAATATAATAAATCAAACGTAAGGAATCTGTCATCATTTGAGGAAATTATCGAAGGTCAAATCGATCCGCTGATGGAAGGTTAACATTTGAAGAAAAGAAAAACAGGATGTTTTAATACAAAAGACAAAGCTTCAGTTGGAGTTTGATTATTTTTACCTTAAAATTATGTCATTATTAGCAGAGGCTCGTTCATTTAAATCAAACCGAGAAACATTGGCTGAAGTCAGTACCTGACAGATTTATCTGATTGTTATTAGGATCTGTTGAGCTTTCTGTTTTCCTCTGAGGAAGCCCTGAATTTTGGAAGAAGCATCAGCAGGATGCAGCAGATCCTCCTAACAACTGAACCTTTCACCGCGGCAGCTCAGTCTGAAATATGCACCGAACTTTTAAAAACATTGTAACTCGGATTAAGTCACCAGTTACACGCTGCTGCTGATATTGTCCAGTTGTTTGGTTCCATCCAGCAGATATTTCTATTGTTGTCTTACTTTGATTTGCTGGGCTTATAAAGTTTGTTTATTGACTGGAGGCAGTGTTGTTTTCATCAACGATAACGAAATTATCTCGTTGACGCTTCTTTTTTTCATGACGATAATGAGAATTGAAGAGATAAACATGAATCTTTGATGATGAAAACATGACGACTCATGGGTGAGTTTTCGTCGACGAGACCTGGATAAAAATGTTAGCGGGTGCTTTGTCGGGAGCTTACAAATGCAGCATTTTGCTTTAATCTTTTAGACAAGCTGAGCAGTATCAGTGGTGCACATTCTGCATGACCACAGATGGATCATGGCTGCAGCGGCGGAGGAGAAAGTAATCCAAAATGGTCCGGTACTTCGTGCTCAACTCTGAAAATACTCTCCTCTTCCAGCTGTGCTTGTGCAGAAATTCACAGGGAGTCTGCACTCCTTGCTCCACACTGATGGTTCGCTCTCAGCAGTGTGGCTCTTCCTGCCCTCACTACTTGATAAACTATATGTGGCTGATCATCCTCTGTTGAGTGTAAAAAAAACATTTTTTCTTCAAGCTCACAAGAGGTGATACTAAACCTTTAATTTCTACCAAAAATGATAAATTATATCCAAAGAAAATATTTTATTGCGTACTGTTTATTTTTGGATAAAGAGCCAGATGCTTTAAGAGTTAACAAAGATTTTATGGCTCAGTGTATAATGCGTAATTCATAGTAGATCATGAAGTATTTGCTTTTGGATGGTAACCTTGTATGTCTAAATCCATTCCTTTATTGTACATTCTGTTGTGTTAGCTTATCTATCTGCTATATTAACCAATATGATCTGTTGAACTAGATCTGCTATTTTCACAACTTTTGTGAGAAACTTTTTTTTATAAAGTAGGTAATTAATTCATCAAAAAGTTTGAGTTCTAGAAATCAGTTTTCTGCCTAAAAGCAATGATGAACTGCAAGACAGCATTGTGTCTCCAGGAATTGTAGTATCTAGGCTAGAGCTGTCAGTATGGTAAAGAATCTGGTTGTTATTCGAAAATGTAAAGGTTAACTTTTTTATGAAGTGCAACATAAATCTGACTAAATCTAGACTAAAACCTTTTTGAGTTTTAATCGACTAAAACTATCACATATAGTAATGATTAAAATGTGACTAAAACTAATAATAGTTTTGGTCCTGAAGATTAAAACTAAGACTAAAAATAAGATGGCTGTCAAAAACAAAACTGTCTGGAGGCTCTAAGTCCTCATTCATAAGTTCAAAGAATCATTTCTTTAGACTTTAAATCCTGCTTTTAAATCAGTAAATAGTTCCTGACTGAAGCTCTGATCTGGTCGTGTTCCTTCAGATTTAACAGCTTATGGTGCTTCCCTGTTCTCTGCCTCTGGAAGGTACTGTAGATCTCTACAACACCAGAATAAGTCTTAGTTTTTCCTGTTGTAATCACTCTGAGAGCCGCAGCCCCGTTTGGATTGAATCAAAAGCAGATTGCTGAGGTGTTGGGATGCAGCTCTTACCCAAAACATGCAGCTTCCTCAGGCCTTTAAATGCCTCCTTCTGGATCCTGTTGATGTTGTTCTCATGGAAACGCAGCTCGATGACGTTGGGAGGCAGATTGGCTGGAATCTCAGTCAGCCGGTTGTAAGACAGATAAAGCAGCCTGAGATGATCCATGTTTCTAAAGGCTTTAGGATGAATCTTGGAGATCTTGTTGTTGATCAGAAATAGACCCTGTCGGTGGAAGAAAATCGTACTCGGTTGTTAAAGATTTTATATTTTTCCAAAACATATGCATCTTTAGTTGTATTAGACATAAATATAATCAACTATAGACTACCATTCAAAAGTTTGGGGTCACATTGAAATGTCCTTTTTGTTGAAGGAAAATCACTGTACTTTTCAATGAAGATAACTTTAAACCAGTCTTAGCTTTAAAGAAATACACTCTATACATTGCTAATGTGGTAAATGACTATTCTAGCTGCAAATGTCTGGTTTTTGGTGCAATATCTACATAGGTGTACAGAGCCCCATTTCCAGCAACTATCACTCCAGTGTTCTAATGGTACAATGTGTTTGCTCATTGGCTCAGAAGGCTAACTGATGATTAGAAAAGCCTTGTGCAATCATGTTCACACATCTGAAAATAGTTTAGGTCGTTACAATAGTCGTTACAAACAGGCTCTAACCAGAGTAGAAAAAGTGGGAGGCCGTGTTGCACAACTGAGCAAGAAGATAAGTGCATTAGAGTCTCTAGTTCAAGAAACAGATGCCTCACAGGTCCCCAACTGGCATCTTCATTAAATAGTACCCACAGTAGCTTGTTTGTGCTGTCCTCTGAAGGGAGTAGTACACACCGTTGTAGGAAATCTTCAATTTCTTAGCAACTTCTCGCATGGAATAGCCTCCATTTCTAAGAACAAGAATAGACTGTCGAGTTTCAGATGAAAGTTCTCTTTTTCTGGCCATTTTGAGCGTTTAATTGACCCCACAAACGTGATGCTCCAGAAACTCAATCTGCTCAAAGGAAGGTCAGTTTTGTAGCTTCTGTAACGAGCTAAACTGTTTTCAGATGTGTGAACATGATTGCACAAGGGTTTGCTAATCATCAGTTAGCCTTCTGAGCCAATGAGCAAACACATTGTACCATTAGACAACTGGAGTGATAGTTTCTGGAAATGGGGCTCTATTCACCTATGTAGATATTGCACCAAAAACCAGACATTTGCAGCTAGAATAGTCATTTACGACATTAGCAATGTATAGAGTGTATTTCTTCAAAGTTAAGACTAGTTTAAAGTTATCTTTATTGAAAAGTACAGTGCTTTTCCTTCAAAAATGAGGACATTTCAATGTGACCCTAAACTTTTGAACAGTAGTGTACACCAGGACAAAAAGCCTGTCCTGTGGTGATAAAAATAACACTGAAGGTTCGTCTTACATAAAGCCTGTTGAGGCCTTTAAAGTCGTCCTCCTTGATTTCAGTGATGTCGTTGTTCTGCAGGTCAATCATCACCGTGTCTTCAGGAATCTTCTTAGGGACAGAAATTAAATCTGTTGGCACAAATAAGACCTCTGGGTTAAAGAGAAGAATCTGAGAGGAGGAAGGTGCCTCAGTGAGGGGAGTAATTAAGACTGTCAGTGATGATATAAACACACAGCGGGGCTTATTGTTGGTTAAAGGGTGAATTTTAACAGAGTTCAGTTTGTGCAACAGAATGAACCAGAGTCGAGGTTGAAATGATCAAGATTTGTCTCTGGATGCATCTGTACCAGAAAGGCCTGAAATTAATGATTGGAGGAATGCGCACTGAGCAATGGTCTGCTGTGGAACTTTAAATGACACCAGAACAGAGCTGGTCGACTGGCAGTTCTCGCTGCAGTCTGGTTTTTAAAGGTTTCTTCATCAGCTACGGAGACGATTAACACAGAAGAACAGTATTTTTTTAATTTAATTTCTCAGCCTGAAAAACAAACTCAATAAGTTTACATTCCTGCCCTTTATTGCATTTGTTTTGCTAACATGTTTTTATCCTTAGTCACAATTCTTACATGTTCTTTCAGTGCAAAGAATTAGCATGTAATAACTTCTCAAGTTCTGACTAGTACATTTCATTTTTGGTAATCCTCCATGTTTTTTCTGCTGTAAGAAAACCTTTGTTCCCCTACTTGCTGCTGATACAAATGAGCTTCCCTGCTTTGAGACGATGAAAGATTTTTCTTACAAATTGGAGCTGAATGTAACCATTACTGATGTTGCAAGAAAATAATCTTAGGTCCAATTCCTGCTGCCTGAGGCCTTCATCCAGCCTAGCCTTCAAAAGCATGTTGGCAAAATTTGCTGGTGAAGATTCTGAGTCATCCATGTAATAGTCATTCCAAGAAAGTAAAAAAAAAGAAAAAAACAGTTTGAGGACGTTTTGTTTCCCATCCAGGAAGCTTTTTCATTTCAAAATGTCAGAAATTGCGTTGAGTTCGAGGCTTTATAGGGCGGATCAAAGAAAAACATGGCTCAATTTGCATGTTTTCTAAGCCAAAACAAGGCTTTGTTTTTGGTCCAATGGATGGGAAGGGAAATGTCTTTAAATTTGGAAACAAAGTTCAGTGGATTGTTTTTTTTTATTTTTATTTTTTTACATTTTTGACTTTTTTGGAATGGTTGGCACAATTCCCTCTGGGGAGACAGAAGATCTATACAAGAAGGTGCATTCAGGGAAAACAGGTGATCTGGAGCCTTGATCATTCAAAATAACCTCAAAGTGATGGAAACATCCATCATACACAAAATTTTCACCCAGAACCATTTTATGTTATGTTATTTATGATATTTTATGGAAAAATAAGCTACATCTGATTATCCTCAATTATTACATCAAATCAAACCTGATATCCAGTCAGTTCTTCAACAATATTTGAACTTGTAAAACTTTTGTCTAAGTAAATCTAACTAAAGAAAATCTCAAGTTGTGAATATGGTAAAGTAAAATAGAAATTGCGTTACTAAGAACAAAAACAGACACATCTAAAATGGGATTTTTACATCAGGAGCCCCCCTCAGATGCTTCAAACATTAATCTTGTAGGATAGTAGCCATTCAAAGTGTCCCCATTTTCCTTAATGGGCCCTTGGCTGGTCCTTTTTTAAACATTGATCTTTTAACTAAAATACTCTTTCTGTCATTATTTGTGGACATGAAGATCTAAACAGAAGCGTCATCTCTTGGTAATTCCCTGTAATTCAGTGAAAAGGTGGCGTCAAAGTAAAAAAATATGCAAGAGGGGGTCACTCTAGAGGCAGGAGGTTGGCTACCATTCGGCTGGCGTTTGATTGGGAATTGCCATTTTGAATGGCTGCTACTGTAAATTCATAAAGCTAGATAAAGATCAGTTAAGCACCAAGAATAGATGGACCCGTTTGAATGCATAGCAGGATGCAGGGACAAACCAAAGCTATTGTGCTGCCCTCTGGTGGCCAGACTATTCCTGCTTCTATACAGTAGCATGTTTTAAGTCTCAGCTGAAGACCTACTTTTACTCTTTGGCTTTTAGCACCTCATAATTGTGTGGTCCTTTTTGTCCTTTTTATTTAGTTTAAACTTTTACTGATTTTTGTGTGTGTGTTGGTTTTTTTGTTTGTTTTTACATCTACAGCACAGAGGAAACAATTGTTAAATGTGCTATAGAAATAAAGTGGACTGGTTTGGTTACAGCCAATGACTGAATCAGACGGTTTTCTCTTGACTGACTGAGTCATAATCTGAGGGTCAGATGCAGATTTATTGATCAGAACTGAATTATGAGGAACAATTCTTTCAGCTCATCAGTCTGTCTGGGTTCTGGGCCTCAGGTATGGTCATTAAAATACAGAAGACACAGACATATGATGCCTGTGTAAGAAATAGCTGAAGTGATGATAAATCTAAAAGTCAGAAAGTTTTAGCTCAAACTGAGACGCTGTGAGTAAAGAAACTCTGAACAGAAATACAAACTTTAAAATGATGCAAAGTGTGCTCTAACCCTGATCGGAGCACTGCACCACCTCCGATGAACAGCGGCAGTGAGCCGGGCAGTCCTCATCGTCATAATCATCATCGTCGTCATCATCATTGTCATCATCGTCGTCATCATCATCCCAATCTGCCACCATGATGTTGTTGCTTTTCATGAGGTCCATGACGTCCACAGGCTTGTAGGGTTTAGTGTGGCCAGGCGTCAGAAGGCAAAGCAGGAGGAGGAGGATCTTCATTTTTCAATCTGAGCGTTGGTTGGTTCAGCAGCGGCCACCAACAGGGGGAGCTGTAGGGGAGAGATAGCACATTTGGTTGGGTCACACTCTCCGGTTCTTGATAGAAGAAAGAATTATAATCCAAAAGAAAGTAATTTGTCATGAATATTTTATATTTAGGATTGTTGGAAATACCTGATAGTTATTAACATTTTAGTTTTTATAAATGTACTTGTCTTCCGCTTTATCTGGGACCGGGTCACAGGGCAGCAGTCTCAGCAGAGACTCTCAGACTCCCTCTCTCCAGTCTCCTCCTCCAGCTCTGCTGGGAGAAGCTCAAGTCGACCCTAGGCCAGCTGAGAAACATAGTCCCTCCAGCATGTCCTGGGTCAACTCCCTCCCAGTGGGACGTGTATGGATCACCCCCAAAGGGGGGGCGCCAGGGGGCATCTGAAAGAGATTTCCAAGCCACCTCAGCTGACTGCTTTCTATGCGGAGGAGAAGCGGATCTACTCTGACCTTCTCCCGAAAGACCGGCCTCCTCAACCTATCGTATAAGGCAGAGCCTTATAGGACAGGAGAGAGAGTAGAGCCACTGTTCCACTGAGCCGAGGTTCGACAGTCAGCTGGTCTCTCCTCTCCAGCCCCTTGGCATAGGCCTTCCTGGGGAGACTAAAATGCGTGATCCCTCCCTTATATAAATGTGTTAATTTATTAAACATTAATAGATGATAAAGAATGTATTCGATCCAAAGCACAGTTAGCACCAAACAACCCCTCCACCGCAAACCCCACCCCCACTTTGATGATAAATTTGGCAGATTTAATTCAATTCAGTTTATTTCTATAGCGCCAATTCACAACACATGTCGTCTCAAGGCACTTTCCAGTTCACCAGATCATCCAGTCACATTGATTCAAAGTTTTCTAAGTAAGGAAAACCAGTTGATTGCATCGACTCATTGACTGGAAGGCAATCCCTCACACTAAGCACAGATAAAATAATCATGACATCTTAAATATTTACCAAAGTAAATAAGTACTGACATGGATGTTTTAGCTTTTAACATACTGTAGAATTCAAATTATCATAATTTCTACCTTTGATTGTATGTTTCATAAATCAGGAAAACATTTAAATAATTTCTATTTTTCTTATATGTACCTCAAACATTCCCAGTTTTTTGTTTAAGTTTTTTTTTTGGACTTTTTACAGCACTATTGGTTCTTTTCTTTTTTTTTTTTTTTTAAAGAAAATCAATTATGAGAGGGGGGGAGGCATGCAGCAAAGGACCATAGGTCGGAATCAAACCCGGCTCGGCCGCGTCGAGGACTAAGGCCCCCGTACTTGGGTCATGCGCGCTAAACCCTGCACCACCAAAGCACATTTCAAAACATTCCCAGTTTTAATCTAATCCTCATCTTTAAAACTGTATTATTTAATATCGCCCGACTTCCCTTATGGATCTGATCGATGTTAAAAGTCAATATTCTGTGAATCCTTTGTCTTTATGTCTCTGACAGAGCTTTACCTTTACTTAAAAACTTTACCTAATAATCTTTGTTTTGGTTTGCAGTTTTTGGATCCCAATTATCATAATCCGCGATCAGGTTAAACAAAAAAGTTCCTCCTTGGTTCTTTATTATTATTATTATTATTATTATTATTTATTATTAGTCTGGTTTCACTCTCAGAGCTCCTCAGACTTTGACAGACTCAGACAAAACGAAATTTCAATGCATACAGCTTACTGACTGTGACTGAGCAGCAGCTTAGCAGTAAAATGAACATTTCCATTTATAAAGTGCAGCAGTGATCAAAATGGAAGCAGTATAGGAGAAACATGGTACAAAAGGCATTGATGTGGAAGTTTCAGAGCAGTGCAAAAATAAATAGATAGATATGGTGCAAAATGCAGTAAAAACACTGAGTTCAGTTCTATTTAAAGGGATTTGAAGATTTGCCATAGTGCAAGTATGATGTTTACAGTGTGATGCAGATTCCCAATTTGCGACTTGATTAGAGTTAAGATTACACATTACAACATGTGCTCTTTCAGATTATCCATTAAAGCATAATCAGTTAGCCGGAACAAGAGAGAAATATCCCTTCCTTTATAATCCTTTATAACCGGGCCAAATCAGAAGTCAGCTTCAGTTTTATAAACTTTTATAGTCTGCAGAGCTGATAAGGAAACCCAGCTGGGTAAATGTCTGTTACTCAACTGTCCAGGATCTCCTAAAAGCTGTTATAATGGTTTACATGTTGAAAAAGTAAATATGTAAAAACCTTTTGGGTCTAAGAGACCTCAGAGAGAACAGAGATAAACACAGTGGTTGGCGGAATAAGCCATGCTTTATAAACAGAGGAGGTGAAAGGCTGAATGAAACCGTTTCAGAGGATTGATTGGCTGAATGCTGCTGTTGCAGTTCCAGCTTTACAGCCTTAATAAGCAGCAAAAAAACAATCTAGAAATTAGCAAAAATGTCCAAAATTAAGTGTATTTACCATTAATATGAGTTGGTATATAAGATGATTTGCCAATGGAATTGCTATTTTTACTCTTAAAATAAGATAATTAGATAATATGCACTTGAAATAAGACAAGGAAATTGTTTATTCTTAATTTTAAATATAAATTGTCTTGTTCCTTTGACAAAGTGACTGACTCAATTACCTCCTCAATTCAAGAGCAAAATGCACTGTTGTAAGAAAAAAATGACACCTTTTTGCAGTGCATATGGCTGATATTGGCTTAATTAACAAGCCAGTGGATATAACAGCTGTTCTTCCAGCTCAGGGAAGGGTGAACATGTCCTGACCGGGTCTCCTAGAGGCACCTGATGTGTTTATGGTTCAGTTTGATTCTACAGCGATGGTTCCTTAACCTTGCATCAAACCCGACAATTTGGTTTTTGTTTATTCATAAACAGACCAGAATCCATATTTTCCCGCTTTGGCCTGAACCATTAGAGAACCAGAAAGGGTTCGGCCTATCACTTTGCTGTATTCTGGTTTTAGACGGGACTTACAGTTGTGAAGAAAGCAAGAGCTGCCGAGCCCACAGCCGAACCCAAATAAACATGTCAGCGCAGGAGGATGCAGTAGGAGCTGCTGTTTGTCCAAATCCATGATTTCATGTTTGAAAGAGGAACAGAAAGAAGCACTTTGTGCAATTCTGGAAAGCAAACATGTTTGTTTTTACCTCCTGACCTGGTTGGGAGACACTAGGTGTCTGTTTGCACAATCAGCTTGGGAAGTTCTGCTGAGCTTCCCTTCTTACCATTGTGAGCAGGGTGGTTCCCAACCTGCCAGCTCTTAAAGACCCAAAGAAAAGAAAGGAATGGCATAGAATATGTCTTTATTTATATCCAGGTGCTCAGCAGCATCTATGCACCAAAAACAAGTAATCATAAAGATAAAACAGAGACTGTAATAAGCTAAAAGAAAATTTGAGAAATAAGAGGCATAAAAGGAGATAAATCAGATGCATTATCATCGGAATATGCATAATTAAGATAATCTGAATTTATTAAAATGAGAAAATAAACACCAGATCATCAAATGACCTAATTTTAAGCCTATCTTTGGATTCTGGACAGTTGGCCTTCAGAAGATGCTTTCCTTTTAGACAATCATGACTTCTTAGAAATAACCTGGTTGTTTTGAAAAATAATTTAATGTTTTTTATTTTTTATTTTAAGACTCCCACTTAACTGGATCCTTTCTCTACAATGAGGCAATTCCAGATCATGAATTGGACCCTGTCTGTGGAAAAAAAGAGCCAGCTTCCTGGAACAGCTGGAGTCTGAAGGAAGTCTGACTGAGAGCTACAGTAACCTTTGATTCACAGACTAAACATGAGTTTTCCTCCCCGACTCCACAAAAACACAAACCTTTCTTTGGTGTCTGCTGGAGTGAACAAAGGTCCCACAACCTGCTTTATTCCACAGGAATGAAGTAGTGCCTGCAAACACCTCCAATCCAACCTCCTGATGCTTTATTCTCTGTACCTTACAAGGACTTTAGATTCGGTGAAAGTAACTTTTTCAGAAACCTTCATAATTTAGGATTTAAGGCTTTTTCTTAGCTGTTATGAACAAAAACATCTGCTAATAAAATCCTTTAAATGTGAATCGTAAAGTTTTATTAGTTAGATCAGTGTTTAATCGTGTATTTGAAAAGCTACTAATGTATACAGAGTTTTTCCCTTGTTCATTTTTAAATTACTTAAGTGAAACCCTGAGGCATTGCGGCTCCAGCGTGGGGTGTTTGGGTCATAAACTGTATCGGTTAGATCGGTCCATAAGGGCCCATTCAGTCCAACTCAGTCAATAATCTTTGCTCAACATGAGCTCCTGACTACTGTAAACTTCATAAAATATATATATACATATATATATATATATATATATATATATATATATATATATATATATATATTTTTTTTTTTTTTTTTTTTTTTTACAAACTTTATTTACAAATAAAGAATATACAACTGCAGTAAGTACTATGCTCGAGGTACTGGGGTAACAGAACTACAGAATTTCATGAAACAGAAAAAAAAAATAGATTAGAAATTAAGTTCACCACTTTGGGTTATCAGTTTCATAGCTTTAGAGTTGGTGCATATTTTTAAGGAGTTCAAAAAACAACTTACATAAGCTCTAAAAACAGTGAGGTTGGGTTTAATTTTAGCAAATTTACAAACATGTATGTGGAACTTGGCTAATAGAATAAGAAAATTTATAATATATTCTTTCCCAGACTGCCCTTGGAAATACCAAACAGAACATGTTTAAGTATATTGCATTTCCCATTAACAAAATTATTGAAGTCACACCAAAAGACTTTGCTAAAAGAGCATTCCCAAAAAAGGTGAGTTAAAATTTCTTGTTCGATGTGACAGAAGGAACAAAGTGGATCAATATTTGGAATATATTTATTCAGTACTGAATTAACAGGATAACACCTGTGTAAAATTTTAAGGGACACTTCCCGTATTTTATTAGAAACAAAAAAGTTTCTTGGCAATAACCATGTTTGTTCCCAATTGATATCTGAAAATAGATTGTTCCAAAAAACTTCATAAAATAGCTAATTGTGGGTATGACTCACATCATCATGAAACACATCATCTTGTTTGTGTTCCACTCAGGCAGAACCAGGTGTTCCTTTTATCTGGGTCCTGCTCCAGAGGGACCAGGTCAAGGAGGGAAACCCAAACATTGCTTAAAATCTCCTAAAAGCTCAAATGTTGAGTGGGTATAGTGGAAGATTTTATTTTTCTGGGATGGATCATCTAAATAAGTGGTCCTCCTAATTGTCAATCGTTCAGATGATACATTCAAAATTTCCCAACTTTCCTTTATTGGTCCTTGGCTGGTCCCTTCCAATTCCTTTTTAAACATTAATCTTTATAATAAAATATTCTTTCTGTCATGATTTGTGAAGATTAAGATCTAAATAGAAGTCTAATCTCCTGGTTAGACACTGTAATTCAGAGACTGGGTGGAGTCAAAGTAAGAAAATATGCATCCCCATAAGAAGAGTAGCAGCCATTTGGCTGGCGTTTGACAGGGAAGGGCCATTATGAATGGGTGCTACTGCATGTTTACATAACGCAGTCCTACATGCTCCTCGCCAGTTAGCTACCTTTTTCTGCACATGCGCACTTTCAGGCGTATATCTGTTGTGAGCTACGGTTTTAGCTAGATATTTACAGGTGCTGGTCATAAAATTAGAATATCATGAAAAAGTAGATTGATTTCAGTAATTCCATTTAAAAAGTGAAACTTGTATATTATATTCATACATTACATACAAACTCATATATTTCAGATGTTTATTTTGTTTAATTTTGATGATTACAAATGACAACAAATGAAAATCTCAAATTCATCATATCAGAAAATTAGAATATTACTGAAGACCAATAAAAACAAAGGATTTATAGAAATGTTGGCCAACTGAAAAGTATGAACATGAAAAGTATGAGCATGTACAGCACTCAGTATTTAGTTGGGCCTCCTTTGGCCTGTATTACTGCAGCAATGCGGCGTGGCATGGAGTCGATCAGTCTGTGGCACTGCTCAGGTGTTATGATAGCCCAGGTTGCTCTAATAGTGGCTTTTAGCTCTTCTGAATTGTTGGGTCTGGTGTATTGCATCTTCTTCTTCACAATACCCCATAGATTTTCTATGGGGTTAAGGTCAGGAGAGTTTGCTGGCCAATTAAGAACAGGGATACCATGGTCCTTCAACCAGGTACTGGTAGCTTTGGCACTGTGTGCAGGTGCCAAGTCCTGTTGGAAAATGAAATCTGCATCTCCAAAAAGTTGGTCAGCTGCAGGAAGCATGAAGTGCTCTAAAACTTCCTGGTATGTGGCTGCGTTGACCCTGGACCTCAGAAAACACAATGGACCAACACCAGCAGATGACATGGCACCCCAAACCATCACTGACTGTGGAAACTTTACACTGGACTTCAAGCAACGTGGATGAAGTGCCTCTCTTCTTTTCCTCCAGACTCTGGGACCTTGATTTCCAAAGGAAATGCAAAATTTACTTTCATCAGAGAACATGACTTTGGACCACTCACCAGCAGTCCAGTCCTGTTTCTCTTTAGCCCAGGCAAGACGCTTCTGACGCTGTCTGTGGTTCAAGAGTGGCTTGACACAAGGAATGCGACAGCAGAAACCCATGTCTTTCATACGTCTGTGTGTGGTGGTTCTTGAAGCACTCACTCCAGCTGCAGTCCATTCTTTGTGAATCTCCCCCACATTTTTGAATGGGTTTTGTTTCACAATCCTCTCCAGGGTGCGGTTATCTCTCTTGCTTGTACACTTTTTTCGACCACATCTTTTCCTTCCCTTCGCCTCTCTATTAATGTGCTTGGACACTGAGCTCTGTGAACAGCCAGCCTCTTTAGCGATGACCTTTTGTGTCTTGCCCTCCTTGTGCAAGGTGTCGATGGTCGTCTTTTGGACAACTGTCAAGTCAGCAGTCTTCCCCATGATTGTGTAGCCTATAGAACTAGACTGAAAGACCATTTAAAGGCTTTTGCAGGTGGTTTGAGTTAATTAGCTGATTAGAGTGTGGCACCAGGGGCCATCAATTTTGAACCTTTTCACAATATTCTAATTTTCTGATATGATGAATTTGAGATTTTCATTTGTTGTCATTTGTAATCATCAAAATTAAACAAAATAAACATCTGAAATATATGAGTTTGTATGTAATGTATGAATATAATATACAAGTTTCACTTTTTAAATGGAATTACTGAAATCAATATACTTTTTCATGATATTCTAATTTTATGACCAGCACCTGTAAACTCCCCTTTCTCACTGCGGTTCTTTGAAAATGGCCGAGGGGCATAAGAGAAAAAGTGTCTACGAAGTGTATGAGAAGAAAAGAAAGGCCTCAGAAGAGGGAAACAAAACCAGAGTTTTTTTTTTGTTTTTTTTTAGAAGATTCTTTCACGCGATGGCGTACACTGAAAGCTCAGGTTGGGCTTCCCACTGATGTTGCAAAGTTTCTACTCGACAGGTGAAGTTCATTTGACATCACTACTAGCAGGGGTGGATTTAGGAAATTTGGGGCCCTAGGCAAAGACATGCATACAGTAGGGCCCTCTGAATTGAAAAGAAAACACATAAAACAGACCAATTATACAGATACAGAATTTTATCTTAAATTTTATGATTTATAAATAACCACTTTTTTTTAATGCTAGAGGGGTCTGAAAAGTCGCTAAATAAAGCGACAAAAGCGCATAAGGCAAAGCTGGCAACTCTACTCTTGGCACCGTTTGTTTTCAAATGCTTTGCTGCACTTGCGCAGCAAATAGATTTATCCAATGTGGTGGACACTAAGGGGTTGTTGGGGGGGGCACTTACTATTACAAGCATTCTGATGGCATTTTAAAGAAAAGATTTGTATCAAAAACATAATTAATGTGCACAAATGAGTAATACAGGTATTAACCATACATGTAAAAGGAGGTTTAAGGGGCCCCCACCAACTTGGGGCCCTAGGCAGCTGCCTAGTTTTGCCTAATAGTAAATCCGCCCCTGACTACTAGTAAAACAAGGAGAATTGAGCTCGTGGACGCTCTCACACGTTTAATAGGCACTCCTTCTTGGGATCAGGTACAGGGTTGTGCATGTGCATTTGTTTTTAAGAGGAGTGGGCTGCTTCTCTCAAAAATTAATGAAAAATCCTCCACTATACGTTTAAAGCTTTAAATATTAATGTTCAGTGAAGCTCTAACTGAAGCTGTTTCCCAAAGAATGATACATTCTTTCCAAATATTTAGTCTGCTTTATTAATCATTATTTAAAATTAAGCATTTCATTTTTTACAACTAAACTCAAATACAGATAAATTTTTTTCATAATATGAGGTTTATCCAAATTTGAGAACTTTTATCAGTGAGATAAACTAAATATTTACTCGGCTTAGTAACTACTAGGGTTGGAACGGTTCACAAATCCACGGTTCGGTTCACGGTTTCGTGGTCACGGTTTTCGGTTCGGTTCGGTATATGTTGATTGTTAAGAAAATCTATTATGTCTTGTATAGTATAACACGTGTTGCACAATGCTTTTTTTTTTATTAAGTCAATAGTGAACATGAACAGATAAAGATCAATTACAATAAAAGAAAAGCAAAGAAGTAAAACAACTAACAGGGGATTTATCTCAGCGAACATTTAAAACAAACATAGACAGAGCCATAGAAATAATAAAAACAAAAAGGTGAATGCACTTAAAATAGCAGATGTTTGGAGAAATTAAGTCTCAATTTTTTAGCATATTTGTCATTTTTTATCTTCTTAAGGGAAGAAAAACAGATTTTAAAGTAATTCATAAACCAATGAAAGGAAGGTTTAGCATTTCTCCATTTAGCATAGTGGATATGATATTTACCCAACAGCAGGAGGACATTAATAGTATAAGAAACAGGCTGGGGAAGATGGTCCATATTAAAAAAATGACATCATTTAGTGCAAAAGGGGTGTTGCACAATGCTTGCACACTGTTGCACTTTTATCCACAGCTTTCTTTCCACCGTCATCGTAGGTCACTCTAAATGCAAAGTGGTCCCACACAGCAGACCTATAAAGTGCTGCTGGCGCGTCTTCCAACTCCTGTTCTTTCCCACTCGCCATACCCACACAATGCTCCACAACAACAGATTTTTTTCCCTGCTACACCCGGCTACGCTGCTTCGCTTCTTCTTCTTGTTTACTACTGGTGGTTGGCTTTGGTCGCAGTACCGCCACCTTCTGCTCTGGAGTGTAAACGCTTCGCCTATGAGAAAAAGGAGCAGCGCATGAACCGAACGCAACACACGCGAATCGAACCGATACAGTCGAACCGAACGGTTCGGACGGTTTTCATAAACTGTTCCATCCCTTTTCATTTCATGTTGGTTTGAGTTTAATTCTCTTTTTGAGATCAGCCTGGCCTCAGACTGGTTTGGAAGCTGTTGTCCTCTGGTTTCCCTCTGTGGTTGCAGGACTTTCTAACAAACCACATACTGAGGCTCAGGGTGGCCCCCACACCTCCTTGGCCACAAGAGTTAGCTTTGGCTCCACTGGGATGTGTGCTTGGCCCTCTGCTCTTCAGCTTTACACACACAACCACGCCACCGCCATCCATGAAATTGACACATTTAACTCCTGCTGTGGGACTTATCTCCAGTAGGGATGAATTGAAGTGAAGCTGTAGGGATGAAATGATTTGCTTCTGAACACAGCAAAGAACAAGATGCTGCATATAACCAACCAACCAGTATACCTTAGGGAAACTATAGACGAGGGAAATAGACTCTCCTTCAGTGGTTTTAGCTGATTTATTTCTACTTTTTTTAAGAAATAAAACCAATTCTGTTTTAGCAAATAAGTTAGTTCTTTGGTAAAAGGATAAAATCCAGCTAAAGTAGGAAGGAAGGTGAATTTTTTTCTAAGAGGTCAAAGTTCAAAGGTTGTTTCCAGGTAAAACTGACATCAACCTTCAATAAGGTTAGTGATAAAACATCCATGTTCCAGATATAAGCAGGCAGGTTCTGCTCAGACGTCTTTTCCAGATTGTTTAAGGACTAAAACAGAAGGTGAATAAAGGCCATGCAGAGGTTCTAAAGGATCATTTTCTCTTCAGTTTCATCCGTAAAGGCTTTAGCAACGATATATGGAAACGAGCTGCTTGAGCCAATGTAAATATTAGTGGAGCTCTCACCTTTTCAGCGTCACTATGAAGTGATTTATTCCCCTCCCTCTGTCAGACGCTCAAATCCAGCAGACAGAGGCTCCCCGGCCTCTGCCAGCCCTGATGGATTCAGAGCCCCCACAAAAACGTTCGGCCCGGCCCACAAATATGTGCGGTGGTCGGGGGTTCTGCTTCGACAGCAAATCCAGCCCAAACGAGAACCCCCCCCTCCCCTCCCCCCCAGGGCTCATTTATCACACAGGATGGTTTTTCTTCATGAGGCTTTTACAACTTGGCACAAAGAAATAAACTCAGGCTGCTTGTTTTCTTTTCACTGCATTCAAAACACAAGTTTTTAATTTCCCTCCAGTCAGACCAGCTGAGGTTAATGATGTCTTTATCATTTTAGTGGACGTCCAGAACAGAAGCTAGATACTTTAATCAATCCTCTTTTAGCTCTGCTGGAGTCTGTAAATCTGCATCTTCAGTTAAAATGAATCTTAATCTTTTAACTAAACACTAAACCTGGTGAACAGGATGTTTGCTGCCCCAAAAAATCCAAACCATCCCAGCTGCAGATGGTTGGCATGGTGGAGAATATTTAAAACCCCTTGAATGGCTCAGATAATAAGTCTTATAATTTAATTTTAGTCCTGCTAGCAATTAGTGGAAATTTCCAGACTAATCACTCAGTAACGACTGTTTGCAAAACAAAACAAGAACAAATCGTCCAGACCTGACTGATTTAAAAATAAGAGCGTGATGCCATTATTAAGATGTTCAGAAATGCCTCCTTCCCCTCCAGCACAAAGCTCAGCACAGAGTCTCATCCTTCTACAAACACAGCAGGTCTTTCTTTGCTGAATGCAGGGTGTGTCGTACCTCAGGTGTGTCCAGGTTTAAACTCCCGGCTGTGAAACGGCAGCAGAAGGCTGAGAGATGGATCCTCGCTCGGTACGTTCCCAGAGAATGAAGAACAGCATCAGCCTCTTTCCTCTGCAGAAGAAAAAAAAAAAAAAGCAACGTCCCCCAGAAACACCCCTACCAGCGGAAAACCTCAGCTGTTTCAGTAAAGAGCTCCTTCCTCTGTGTCTGAATGTTGGGGACGGGGGTGGGGGGTGAAAGAAGGCGTTGTAGGGACTTCAGTCATGCGCTTTTCATCAGCAGCTTTGAGGCGATGCCAGGAGACTCCTGCAGGCTCAGGTTTTATAAAGACTATGGTGGGAGGTTGGTCCCCTCCCTACAAAGCTGTCTGACATGTTAGATGTTTCACTTTTACATGAATGGAGCCAATTCCAAGGCCCAATGGCCCTCTGCTGATTGAGGATGCTCTGGAGGAGAAGCACGCTATTCTGTCGCCTCCAAAGTGACCAAACTCTCCCGGGAGTTCTTTATTATCCTGAACCACATCTGGACAGTCACTCCTCTGTCATTCTGTTTTTGCTTTGGTTTTATGTTTTACATCAAACTGCACTGAGTTTACAGATAGAACAACAAATAAATCCACAAAAACATTCAGTAACGTCTGACGTTACATCATGTTTCCCTTCAACCAGCAAACAAAAGCATTTATCATTAAGAGAGAATATTTGTTTTACATATACAGGGTTCCCGCGGGTCCTTAAAAAGTCTTAAAAGGCATTGAATTTTTCAAAATAAAACTAAGGCCTTAATTGGTATTAAAATCTCTTAAATCAGTCTTTCTTAGGTCTTAATTTTTAAAACATCATAAATAGGATGATTTTTATTATGATTTATTTTTGTAATCTAAATAAAACATTAAAATTTACCTTTTTTTTATTTATTTAAAAAAATAATGGCGCGCCATTATTGGTTCCGTCCCGATAGCCGAACCAATAAAAGCGTTGTTGCGGCCGGAACATTTGGGAGATGCGCCATTAACTTTTTTTCTGGAAAATATGAGCAAGTGTAAATGTAACCAAAATTGTCTCCAGCCAAGAGTTTCCTCCATGGCTAAAACCAGGGAACAAACATGAGGCTCAGTGGATTTTATGCAAGAAGCGATTCAAGCTCAGAACGATGGGAATTAAGGCAGTGGAGTCACATGCGAAGCACGAAATACAAAGCGTCAAAATGGAGTTACAGAGAAACAGCCGGTATTTCTCAGTTTGTTCCACCCTTGTCTCTGCAACGCCTCCACTTATCACCAAATCAAACATACTAAGAAAACCATACAAAGAAAAATAGCTGCAAAAAAAGACTTAGCACTGGTTATGTTGTGGCTTTAAAACTGATTTGTTTTGTTCCCTGCTAAAACAAAGTTTGTGAATTCAGTTAAATAATTGTTAAAATATATCTGTCATTTGTGTGTTTTTAGCTTTCTTCCTGTATGGGAAGCTTTTCAACATTTGAAACATTAGTGCAGTGGTTTATGTTAAAATAAACATTTGGGTTAAGTTGGCGCAAGCAGGTTTTTCTTGTGAAATGGTCTTAAATTTTTATTTCAAGTGGCATTAAAAAGTCTTAAAAAGTCTTGAATTTAACTTGCCTTATGCTGTAGGAACCCTGATATAGATGGACTTCACTTCCCCGTAGACATTACTGTCTAAGGGCATCACTTCCCTACGGTGATCAGAATAACTGAGTTTTTCTTCTGTCCAACATGGTGCTTCTCGCTGATGCTCTCTTGCCTTCAGCTCATCCAACAGGCTGACAGCATCATTGACCCTCCACCGTATGTAGCAATAATTTTAATCTTAGCACATATTAAAAGTTGGAGCAAAAATGTTTAAATTTGTGATAGTAGGACAGAACGGGTGGCTTCCAATGGATGTCATGGAGACTGGAGACCCACTTTTTAGCTCCTTAATAGGTCTCAGTGTGATGATTAGATGATTTTTGGTCCTCCACTGGTCTTGTTGGTTATTCTAAAATATAAAAAATTAAAATTCACCTGGCCACCTGTTGGAATCATTGATGCATTAAGACTATCTAATGTCTTGCTTATTCTTTTAATTTATTGCAATGTTTCTGTTTATTTTTTTTAATGGACGATTAAGGAAGATCTGTGATATGAAACATTCATGTGGAAGTTTTTTTATGGTAATATTATGTTTTCACATTCAACTTAACGCGATTAAATGACAGTGACACATTTTGTAAAAAGAAGATAGGTGGTTTTAGAGGGGCATGAAGGAAGCCGTCTTTGTTAAGAAAGGAAAACCAACTTTAAACAGAGAGGGTTGGACTCAGATTTCAGCTTTCAAAAACCTACAATTCAGCGATAGAGTTGATTCCTTCCCGCTATCATCGCAACCTCAACCCCCTTACAGGGGAACAGAGCACCTTGCCTGTTCAGCCAGGCAAACAATTCTCTTTAACGGCACCTTCCCAGATATGATGTGAAGACTCTAAACTGCTATCAGAGACTTTGCTTTTGTTCTTTTGAATTTCAAAATGACTAAAATGTTAAAGAATATGACCGAGTCTCTCCTCCAATATCTGGATACTAATCTAAAAGGGGCGGAGCCCAATGAGGATAGGGACAGTTAATGGGACTAATAGTCGTCAGCTAATTTCAGAGCTGGGTAGTAATTTAAATTTACTGAGTTACATTTACTTGAGTAACTTCAACAAATAATTTGAGTAGTTTTTCTACATTTTACTTGAATATGATTAAGTATCACTACTGTAACTTGAGTAACATCTATGGGTTATTATACCAATTGTGAATATTTTCACTTATTTAAAACAAGCTTGGTTTTAAAGAAAAAAGCACCAGAGTCTCAAACACCTTCTCTATTTCTGTGCTCAATGCTTTTTGGTTTAATGTTATTTCTCCTCTGTCATTTCAAGGTCAACTAAAAACAGTAAAAAACATAGTGTAAATTTAACTTATTTATTGTTACTGTTTAGTTATTCTATGTTTTATTTTTATTTTTTTGAAAAGCCAAAATTTGCATATAACATTAGATTTAGCGTAACTTTACGTCACTTTTAAAAATATTAAATAAGTTGTTATGATCCAGATTAATCGGTAGATCAGTTGCTCGGTACTATGCAAAAAAATATCAACATTTCACATTTTGTTTCTGTAAAAAAGGTAAATCAAAAACTCTTCAATGTCATACTAAGACTTTTATGCCAGACATAATCCAGCCTGATATAATCTGGCTCAGTCTGCTGGACTTCAACCCTCCTGTCATGTCTGCAGGAACATTACCACAGGTCCTCTTTGTCGTCTGCTCATGGAAAACATTCCTTCCATGTTTTTAATCATTGCTGGAAGCAGCCGGCATCATCCCAACCATCAGGCCGTTTCCCAGACGGCTGACAGGCTGCCCCTAGCAGGGAAGTCACTGATTTAAGGTGGTATTAGAAAGATTTGGAAACTCTGAGACAAACGCAGTACAGAGTTAATCCATCAAAGACTCAGACTTTATTCTCTGTTAAACAGGAAGCTTCTTTGCTTTGCGTTTGAGGCGGAGATGAAAATTACCGCTCTAAAATGGAAAAGCTAACAGGGGCTTGGTCCCTTGGGGTTCCTGTTTCCCCTCAGCACTGGTATTTTGTGCTGAGCTGAGCTGGAACTCCACAGCTCACTGCCGAGCCAGACCATTTAAATACCCGGGCCTCGTCTGGCAGTCTGACAAACAAGAGTGGGATCATATCTGGGTTCTGGTTTCTGAGCATCTTCAGAGGGAAATCATATTTTCCAAACCATTCCTGATCTGGTTAAGACATCATCTCATCAGCGAGGAGCCTGTAATTCAGCATCCTCTCATGTTCTCAGCTAACAGACTTTGATTAGATTTGCTTCATTGTTTTCAGGCGCAGTTTCTGAAAACAAAAAAGAAACTAAGAAGATTCCTTCAAACCAAAACCGCTTAACAGAGGACCAATGATCAGTTCAAGGATTCTTGATGGAGGCTAGACATCCCTTCAAGAAGCTCCAAATAAATGTATCTTACATACACATTTTAAAATAAGAAACTTTATGTTGTAGAAAAAGTGAGTTAAGTTTTGATTGCATAAATTTTCTTTGTATTTACTCCAATTCAAGTTCTTATTTGGGGTTTCTGGGATTTGCCAAGGAAAATCCAGTTTTATACTGAAATAAAACCCACAGTAAACTTGTTTATATTGATGGGTATCGTTCACATTTAAACTGATACGCTACAGATGTCTGGTAACTGGGAATCAGTGTCAGTATTCAATTGGTTCCAATTTAGGTACCATGCAAACAATAGGCCGTGTAAGCAACATTATCTGGGTGGGCCCCATATGAAGTACAACACGTGATTAAGGTTCAGGATACAGCGACAGTTCCATAAACCGGCCAAGAAGAAACAATTATTCAACTTTCAGTAGTATATGATCACACATTAGACACGGAAAAATAGTGACTGCGCATTTTGAATGGAACCATTGGTGACAGCGCACCACCGCACATTACAGACATCACAAGTTTTAAAAGTTAATTTCAGGTGGGTGCTTATCGAACTCTGTTGAAACTGGTGTTCTCTTCAGCACTTCAGTTAAAAATCTTGCACTTAACCAGATGGTGGTACTTTGATTCACAAATATTGCAGCAAGAGAAATCTTTGCACTCTGGAAAGTAACCCTACTTTTAGGTGTTTTCTATTAGCCATGCTAGCTTTGTTTACTTAAGCAGCAGCTTCTGACATCTTCACGCTCTTGTGCTGTAAATGCTGTTTTCATGTCTGATGTGAACACAGCACTCTTCCTCTCTCTGTCTGTCAATCAAAAAATGGTATCATTGGATTTTACTAAAATAGGTAATTGGTAGTACCGATGGAATACTGTAGGTACCAATAAAAGTACTAAATTCGGTACTCAACCCTATTTATTGATGTCTGGATTTTACATTTCAGATTCTACACAAACTAGATTTACAGCAGGTAAAATAAGTATTGAACATACCACCATTTTACTCAGTAAATACATGTTTAAAGAGACGCCATTGACATGAGATTTTCACCAGATGTCGGTAACAATCCGTGCAATCCACACATACCAAGAAATCAAGCCATAGATGTCCAGAAATTAAATTATGTGTCTTGTTGAAATGTATTTAACATTTTGTACAAAAGCCTTTATTGGCAAGGACAGCTTCAAGACGCCTCCTGTTAGAAGACATTAGTTACATACATTGCTCAGGTCTGATTTTGGCCCATTCTTCCACAGAAACACTCTTCAAATCTTGAAGGATTCCTGGGCCTCTTCCATGAACTCTGATCTCTGGTTCTTTCCATAGATTTTCTATTGGATTCCAGTCAGGTGATTGGCTGGGCCATTCTAGCAGCTTTAATGTTTTTCTCTGAAACCAATAGAGTTTCCTAGGCTGTGTGTTTGGGGTATTGCTGAAATGTCCACCGCCATTTCATCTTCATCATCCTGGTAGATGGCAGCAGATTTTTAATCAAGAATGTGTCTGTAGATTTTTCCATTATCCTTCCTTCAATTATTTGAAGTTTGCCAGAACCATATTCTGAAAAACAGCCCCACACCATGATGTTCCCACCTCCAAACTTCACTGTTGCTATGGTGTTTTTGGGGTGATGTGCAGAGCAATTTCACCTCCAAACATGATGTGTATTATGGCATCCAAAGAGTTCAGTTTTGCTCTCATGTGACCAGACTATATTCTCCCAGTATTTCACAAGCTTTTCAAAGTGTTCTGCAGCAATCTGTAAACGAGCTTCAACATGCATTTCCTTCAGCAATGGAGTCTAGCGTGGTGAGCGTGCATTCAGGCCATGGTGGTTGACTGCATTACTTATTGTTTTCTTTGATACAATTATACCTGCTAATTCCAGGTCTTTCCTAAAGCTCTGCACAAGTGGTCTTTAGCTCTTGGAAAACTCTTCTGATAATGATTTTCACTTCTCTGTCAGAAAGGAGTCCCTGGTTATGGTCGGTTTATGGTGAAATTATGTTCTTTCCCCTTCTTGCTTATGGCCCCAGCAGTGCTCCCTCTCTCCAGTGAGCACTGTTGGGGCCACACCTTTTTATTGGCCATCATTTGGGACTGAACCAGCTGATGTTAATTTGCACTGATATGGGGCAGGATTGAATTCTAGTTACTGAGAGATTTCAGCTGGTGTCTTTGCTTTCCATGCCTTTTTACATCTCCCTTTCTTCACTTTTTCAATACTTTTTTCCCCTGTTTCATTCCACTTTATTAAACATAACTTAATTTCTGGATATATATGGCTTGATGTCTTTGTATTTGTGGATTGCATGGATTGCTGCCGACATCTGGTGAAAATGTCATGTCAGTAGCACCTCTAGAAATATATTTACTGAGAAAAATGGCGCTGTGTGCAATTCTTATTCTACCCGCTGTATTACCCCATTTACTATACCCTTGAAAAACCGATCCATGCCGAGACCGGACGAGCTCAGATCAGTTAACCAGGCCGAGCTCGGTTCTGACGACCGTTTACACATCAAGCTATCTCATTCCTCGACTCCTCGCCTCCTAGTGACGATCTGCGGTATTACTGTCAGTATTGAAGGAGGAAATCAAGCAGTTGGTGGCGGTAATGCACCAAAAGTTGTTTGCTAACCGCCATAAAACACATGAAGAAGAAGACAAAGACCCTGGATAGCCTCCTCCGCCCAAATAGCAATAATGGCCTCAGTCTCGGTGCCATCCCAGGTCGCACCACACTCTTTTGAAGCCATTATTTAAAATGTTGCGTGGAGAAGATTTTGATTGTTGTTCATAGTTCTTCTTCTTCTGTTTTGTGTTGGTTGGCAAGCAACGTCCGGAGGGGCATTACCGCCAACTACTGGAATGGAGTGAATCAGGATGTGCAGCTAGACAGAGATGGCGCGTTCTGCTCATGCCCTCTTGTTATCAGAGAACCGAGCCAGGGAAAAACCGAGCCGAGCCCACCTCTGGAACTGGTCTGCAGTTAGCGCGGTCTGGTTGTGTCTAGCTCGGTTCTGTTCAGTTTGCTTTCCATTTACACACGATAAGTTATCTCAGTTACTGAGCTCGGACCGGTCTAGGCACAGTTTTTCAAGGGTAGTGTAAATGGGGTAAAAGCCTCTGATGTTGGGGACTGATTCTCTGTGGGGTGATTTATGAAAGCATGAGGCGAACCTGGTTCTGGGCGTTATGACAACCAATGTCCATCAGAGATATTTTGGAGGAACCAGGTGGAAAGCAGTTCTTGTATATAAAAGGTAAACTCTAAACATCTAAATGTATGTCTCAGTTAATGCAGATATGCCCCTGCCCCCTCCGCAGACACTCTGGTGCACCTCTCCGAAATTGTAGGTGACCGCAGGCAGGAGGCCTTCAATTGGTCAAATCTACATCCGCTCTACACTATGCGTTTTTCCTGTTTGGTACCTTACCAGCTTGTTCTGTTTGAAGGACCGCCATTGTGGAAAACGACTCGGGAAGTTGGACCAGCCAGAAGAGCAAGAATGCTGGGACCCTTGATCCCCGCTATTTTTCGCCATCATGTCCCTCCATTGTCGCACCAATTTGCCCCTTGTGTTTTTCCACTTCCTCACCGACTCGGCCGTATCTAGACCCACAGCTAGTTTGTGATTGTCCCTCTTGCGCTGTGGTGTGAAATAACAGTGCAGGCCATGCTTCAGTATTGGGCATAAATCAAAAATGTCCGCTTCATACCTGCGACAAGCTAACTGCGGCACACTGCTGCGGGAAAATAAGCAGCTCTTAAGATGTTGGATACATTTTTTATTCACTGCATGCTGAGTAATATTGGTTATTTCTAACTATAGCTGCAGATTTGTGTTTAGTCTCAGACATCTGAGAAAGTCTGATGGAACCACTACAGTTCCTGTTATCTGGGATGTAAAACCTCACTGATGGTTCTTCCTGGTTTCCATACAGTCAGAACTGCCGCTCAGAGCCAGATCTGTTCCCCAAACATGGCTGGACTGTAATTACATCCTGATGTAAACATGCTTTGTGTCCCTCTCTAAGCACGCAGCCTTTGTTTGAGTGCCGTTAACCTCACTGCATATGTCCTGACCTGATGATGGCTTGGATAGAGAGGACAAGAGCTGGGCTTCAGGGTCTCTGTCTCTGCAATAATCGCAGCTCTGATCGGATGATGAAAACCTCTGTTAGCTGAGTGCTGTGCCTCACAGTTATGAATTCTGTTAGTTTAAAGTTCTTCGAGAGAAGCTGGTTTGTGGGAGAGGAGAAAAACTTGATGGCGTAATTGTTGAAATTACAGTTTTCATATTTTCACGTTCCTGAAGGGTGATGGCCTGCGTTCCTGATGGGAGGCGGTCAGGATCTCTCCAAGGAACTCATAGTTTCCAGCCCTCTCAGACATCTGCGAGTGGAGCTGGTTGTGTTCTTGCGCTCAGGAGAGTTTCCTCCGTCTGGGCCTTTTAAAAAATGGGAGTCACTGAGGCAACCGGCACCACGGCGCTGCCAATAAGTTGCCTCAGCGCTGTTGTGGTTTCAGTGGAAACATTTGGAAAGAGGTGTGACCCCGAGGTTCTTCTGGCATCAGATCTTTCCAGCCCATCATGATGTCACCTTCCGCATCTCTACCTTTAGGCTGTAGCTGAACATTTGAGCTTTGTTCCTTTTACACTTTCCTGACCCTGGTAAAGACAATTTAGATTACGTTCTTGTTTATTTGTTATCAGTGGGTCCATACATTCTCCTTAGATCCTGTCAGGTGTAACAAGAACCCTGTGCACAAAGAACCAGTAAAACTACTCCTTAGAGGGAAAAAAAGGTGTTTCTGACCCAGACGAACATGTATCTAGATCGTTCAGAGAACTCCTAGACTGATCTGGTTCTTTACCTGGAGATATTCTGACCAGATAAATCCTGCAGCAGTTCTTCTCTGAACTTACTGAGATGATGAAGATTTAAGCTCTAAATTATTCATAACCCTGCAGATTTGGATTCAAATTTGTATCCAACAAACAAGTTTATTTCTCACACAAAATAAAAATAACACTTCTCTAAAGATTATATTATTTTAATAATATTTCTATTACATATACATAGAGTGAGTGAGATGCTGTAGAGGGATATATTCTGCTCTGAGGTTGGGGGCCCTCTGTACCATCACCCTAATCTGCAGCTCGCTTCATAGTTTGGAGGCCAAATGGAAGAATTTTCCAAATTAAGCCAGTTTTCTTTTAATTTTACGTAATTTTATGTTGTAGACAATGGTGCATTTTGATGATACACGGGGTAAATGTTATGACCAAAGGCTATAATCATAAGGTAAAGAAGTCCTGTAATGAAATCATCTGTTTTTATGTCACTAAATATCCTTTTATAAGTCCAAAAATGAATTTAGCTCTGATTTGGTACATTTGGATAAATTGTGCCGAACCTACAGCAATGCCAACTGAAACTGTTGTGAAGAAAATCTCCTTAAGCTGATAAATATGTATGGATTAAGTCAAGATGCTGATTTTATAGAACTAAGGCCTCTCATGGTGCTTTCCACTTTTTATGTAGAAAAAAGGTAAAGCCAAAAAGGCATTTCTTTTAATCAAAATAAATCAAGCAGAAAAATGCTGTATCTCATCATAGTGTTTTAACATAGGAGGAGCTTGTTTTGGTGAGGAAGTTTTACATAGAGACAAATGAACATAAAGGTGACATACAGTAAATACAAGAATATACAATTCCGTAAAAATTCAAAAAAATATCCACTGGACTTGGTTTCCAAGATTTGAAGACGTTTCGCTACCTCTCCAGGAAGCTTTCTCAATTCAAATGAGAAAGCTTCCTGAAAAGAATTTACACACAAAAGCCTATCATGCTAATTTCTAGTTAATTGTCTTTTTTCCATCATGTTAGAATTTTTTTTTTTTTTGTAATGCCCTTCACTTTTCTATCCTTCTGAGTACAGCTGGAAAGTTACGCTGCTCCACAGCGCAGGGTGTCCAAATGGGCACTATTTAGATGATGACTGAAGCGTTTTGTTCAGTGTTTATACTTATTAACAAACCGCATAAAATCCATTCTGCATCCATTTCGCCATTAAACCGGATGTAAACCTGTACTGGAAAGAAATCAGACATTGTAACAGTTAGGGGTGAGCGTGGCATGTGCATTGCGATACGATACATCTTACAATACTTGGGTCACAATACCATATCACCACAATATAGAAATATCACTATATATTGCGAGATTTTACCCAGCTAGCAAAATGAAATGGATACCAGGGGTTGACGTTAAGGATTTTTACCACTTGCCCAACGGGCAAGTGACTTTCACATTTCATTTGCCCAGTAACAATTTTTACTTGCCCAGCATAATGTTTGATGAATATAGTTCCTAATATTCATTTTTGTATATATATCAATGAAACATGTTTGTTTTTTAAATGTTTTTTTGTAATTCAGTATTTTTAAAGTTTCCAGGTTCCTGGTGTGTATATGCATGCGTCAGATAATGAACTCAAGCCTACATTACCATGTTAACATGCTTTTCAATCATTCCTGCACATTTTTTTTCAAACTAAACTTTGCTTTAAACTGTTGTGTGCTTGGAAAAATATAAATTGAAATGTTAAAAATAAAAATAAAAAACCCTGTCAGGTTTAAAACTTAAGATAAACCACAAGACAGAAGTCAATGTCACAAATGAATAACTTTTATTTTAGAGTAACAGTATGTTTATACAAGATAATACTATTAATATAAAGTGACTTTTCTAGAGAATAATTATATATAGTTATTTTATACAGGGTTTCCACAGTCTTACATCATTTCAGAATTCTCTGACTTTTAACTGACTCAGGATTAGTTTTCCCTGACAAAATAAATGCAGCCGTCTGTCTTTTTGGTAACTACATCAAAATTACCGCTAGGTGGACAAAAATCACGCCATCTGGCGGAAAATCACCCGACTTTTTCAAATCACGCAACAATGTGTACAAAACAACAAAAATGGCGCCGGCAAAGCTTCTGGGTCGTTTTCATCGAATGTCGGTGATTTTAAAGTAATTTTGAGTGACAAATAATTTTTTTTTTGCGACCATTGCACTTCCCCTGCGGGCAAATCCAATGAAATTTGTACTCTCCCGACAATAAAAACTACTTGCACCGGGAGATCGGGTGATGGTTAACATTGAGCCCTGGATACATAAAAAAGCAGATGCTATACATGTTCATCAGAATCCATGCTGTTTCTGGTTTGAGTTAGTCCACATCTTCCACTGTGACTGACTCAACTACAGATATAGCGCTGCACCGCATAGCGAAAGGGCTTCACAGCATCTACCAGAGTGGTGGAAGCCCATTTTCCCTCAATGTTTATTTAGGATATCGATATTATATCAGCAGCCGAAAATCACAATATATCATCAAATCGATTTTTTCCCACACCCCTAGTAAGAGTTGCAAAAGTAGTTTAAAATTTTCTATTTCATCTTAACTTTACAAAAGCTTGCATTTAGACGCCATGACTGTGTAGCTTGTCTTGATTAAATGCAGTTGAGAAATTTCAGGTAAATGCAGCACTTAAATCCTTTGGGGCCTAACTGGTTTGTTTCCTCTTTTTGTTAGTTTTATTTTCCAGAAGCAGCCTGGTCCAGATCTAACTGCTTGTATTGATTACATACTTTAAAAGGTTCCAGTTTACAATATGGCTATCCCAAATAGATGGCTAATGCATAGTTTATAGATAAAATAACAAATACTTGAAGGGTTATTATTAGGGGTGGGACGCGATTAAAATTTTTAATCACGATTAATCGCATGGCTGTGAAATTAATTAATCGAATTAATCGCATTTTAATAGCTGAACATCTGAGCTTTGTTCCTTTTACACTTTCCTCACCCTGGTAAAGACAATTTAGATTACGTTCTTGTTTATTTGTTATCAGTGGGTCCATACATTCTCCTTAGATCCTGTCAGGTGTAACAAGAACCCTGTGCACAAAGAACCAGTAAAACTACTCCTTAGAGGGAAAAAAAGGTGTTTCTGACCCAGACGAACATGTATCTAGATCCTTCAGAGAACTCCTAGACTGATCTGGTTCTTTACCTGGAGATATCCTGACCAGATAAATCCTGCAGCAGTTCTTCTCTGAACTTACTGAGATGATGAAGATTTAAGCTCTAAATTATTCATAACCCTGCAGATTTGGATTCAAATTTGTATCCAACAAACAAGTTTATTTCTCACACAATCTATTAGGAACGCTAAACTCAGAAATTCAGGTAGCTCTATAGGTATAGGTAGAGCTTAATACTGCTTTTTAAACGCAAAAATGCAATACTCTCAAGTACATTCAGAACAAAAAGCCTCTGAGGCTTTAACACAATTCGTGGATTTATCAACAGTTCAACTGTTTACAAAAAATAAGTCAGAAATTAAATGAAATTCAGTCCAACTCTTTATAACATTGGCCATTCAGACAGTTCAGTTCAACATAAAGTGACAATGATTGACCTCCAATTTTTCCCATTTGAAACACAACTGGCCAACTGGCCTCAGGATACACATTTAACTGATTACTTCCTCTCTTTCAGCCAGTTGCTGAGACATACTAGCCTGTTCACATTTTCGGAGCTCAGGGCTGCCCTCTTCTTTTGAACTATATTACCTGCCAGGGAGAATAATCTTTCGAAGGATACCCGAATGGGCAGGGCTGCCTAGATACTTGCGGGCCAGGACAGAGAGCTGTGGATGGGCTCTCTCATGAGTGGACCACCACTGCAGTGGGCAGTCTCTCTCACTGATGGTAGGCTCTGCCTTGTCGCGGGCCAAGGCTCCTTTGGGCCCATCTTCATCCTCTGATTCAGAGTCGGAATTATACAGCAGGAGGCTCCTCTTCCTTGCTGGCTCCTCTGTGCGTTCCGGAGTGGCTCTGCCTGGTTGTTGTTGCACCAGTGCCTCAATGCTGGTCCACACCTCTCCTCGCTCTCCTCTTGGTAGACACTTAAGGTCCTTAAGATCAGAATAAGAATCAGAATCAGGTTTGTGGTCACATTAATCAGAGATTTACAGAGTACAAGCTGGATGAAATTCATTAGTATACATGGTTTCCATCATCCAGAATCTCCTCTACTGGTTGTGCCTATGGTCAAGTCTAAACTGTCCAAATTAGAACTGCCCCAACAGCATCTTGTTTTAAAAATAAATTAAAAATAGCATTATTCTCATCTGCCTTTGGTAATAGTTGGTTAATTATCTTCAATCCATAAAACAACATGGATAATTTTTTTCTGTTTTCATTTTTTTTACTCTTTAGCACATTGAATGACAATTATGTATGATAATGTGCTATACAAGTCATGTTGATGTTGTTATTCCATAAGAGAGGGGAGGGGAGAGGGCCGAGGAAATAAAAGAGTCATAAGCAATAAAAGAGAAAAATAAAGAAGACCATTACACACCTTAAAGCGAGGGTCGAGTGCTGTAGCCACTTGTAGAAATCTGTGATTTAGGGCATCCTCACGCTGAGACAGGTCCTTTTCAAAAGCAGCCTTGAACTTCACCTGTCTTCACCAATCTGAAGAATCTTTTCCAGCACCTTATCTTCGTTCACAGCAATGGGTCTGCAGTCGAGAGCCGCCCAGTAAGCCAGCGCGTTGGTCATTTTCTCTGCCTTGGTTTTGCTTACCCTGCCCTTGAAGCCAGTCAGCTGGTGTAGTGTGGGTTGTTTCATCTTCCTCCCAGTTGGGCTAGCTTCCACGCTAGTATCTGCCAAGCTAGCTGCTACATGCTTTGCGTTCAGGTGATATTTGAGGCTTGATACGCTGCGGTGATAGGCGAATTCCTTGTTGCATAATTTACATATGACCGTGCTCTTATCGACTCTTCCCTCCTGTATTTTAAAACAAAATTTCCCCTGCAAAGGACCAACTAAAATGTTTTCATCTGCTTCGTCTAATTCTTCCATGGTTGTCTCTCCTTCTAGTTAAAAGCAACTTTCTTCTCTGTTCTTCTTCTTCAGTTTCCGTCCGACGCTATTCTGGCCATAGTTCTAATGCTGCCCCCACAGGTGAAATAATTACTTGGGTGAAATCCCAAACGACTTCCAGGAGACTGTGGTGTGCGATTCAAATGCGTTAATTTTTTTAACGCATTAATATTTGTGTGATTAATTAATCGAAATTAACGCGTTAATGTCCCAGCCTTAGTTATTATATTAACCCGTTAAATAATTATACAGAGCAGTTAGGTATACAGTTACTATATATAATAAATCTACGAAGGAGGAGTTGTTGTTGTTTTTTTTTATATAGAAATTGTTCCAAATGTATCCAGTTTTTAATTGTTCCTATCTGACCAAACAACAGCTGCTTGAAGCTGAGTTCTTCTTGTTGCATGCTCTCTATCCTGCACACTGTCGATGAGGTCATGAAAGTGATTACTGTTGGGTTTCTTCAGGTCTTTGATATATGAATCTAATGAGTGCAGCAGCTGGTTTCGTTGGCAGCCCAGTTGAGTTTTTTTCTTTAGGAAAAGCTTTAATCTCGGAGCTTCGGCTCATCTGAGAAAAGTTTTCCAGCTGAAACATGCCGTGATGATGACAGTCATATTGTATAAGGCCTACCTCACATTCCAGATTCTTGTTTCTATCACTCTCCTACCTGTGGATGTATTTTCTCTGCAGTGGCTACTGAAGGTATCCAGGTTTAGTTTCCAGAAGCATGGGTTTGTTTATCACATTCGTAGTCATCCTGTCAGATGCCTGCTACTGCAGGAGATGTTCCCAGACCTCAGGATTGCAGAGGAAAATGTTATGATTAGGTTGGCCTTCTCAGCCTCTACTGAATGTGTGTGGCATGCAGCTACAGAACCACAGCTTCTCCTGACTCAGTCAGGATCTGTCATCCTGGCTCCATGTCGTCTCCCAGGCCTGAGATGATCATCTCAAAGCAGGAATCTGTAAATGAATGATCTACTCGGATCTCCTGGATGTCCAGGTAGTGCTGGGGATCAGGGAATCTGCTCTTGCTGGTCCTGGTTCAGCTTTAATCACTCAGTTCAAAAGTGTGTACTAAGATCCGCTAGAAGCACAACAGGCCAGTTTATACGGGTCTAAGATGTTCCATCCACCAGTCAGAGAAGGTACAAACTGGTTCTACAAGGAAACATTTGTATGAACATTCAGTATCACCTTCACTGGCCTCTAGAAACTCCTTCAGCTACCTTTAAAACCCCCTTTGGTAACCCTTAAAACAATCTTTAGCAGCCTGTAGAACCTCATTTAGCAGATTGTAGAATCTCCTTTAGCAGACTGTAGAACCTCCTTTCGCAGACTGTAGAACCTCCTTGAGGAGACTGTAGAACCTCTTTTAGCAGCCTGTAGAACCTCCTTGAGGAGACTGTAGAACCTCCTTTAGCAGACTGTAGAACCTCCTTTAGCAGACTGTAGAACCGTCTTTAGCAGACTGTAGAACCTCCTTTAGCAGACTCTAGAGCCTCCTTTAGCTGACTCTAGAACCTCCTTTAGCAGACTGTAGAACTTCTTTTACCAGACTGTAGAACCTCCTTTAGCAGCCTGTAGAACCTCATTTAGCAGCCTGTAGAACCTCCTTTAGCAGACTGTAGAACCTCATTTAGCAGCCTGTAGAACCTCCTTTAGCAGACTGTAGAACCTCCTTTAGCAGACTGTAGAACCTCATTTAGCAGCCTGTAGAACCGTCTTTACCAGACTGTAGAACCTCCTTTAGCAGACTCTACAGCCTCCTTTAGCTGACTCTAGAACCTCCTTTAGCAGACTGTAGAACTTCTTTTACCAGACTGTAGAACCTCCTTTAGCAGCCTGTAGAACCTCATTTAGCAGCATGTAGAACCTCCTTTAGCAGACTGTAGAACCTCATTTAGCAGCCTGTAGAACCTCCTTTAGCAGACTGTGGAACCTCCTTTAGCAGACTGTAGAACCTCATTTAGCAGCCTGTAGAACCGTCTTTACCAGACTGTAGAACCTCCTTTAGCAGCCTGTAGAACCTCATTTAGCAGCCTGTAGAACCGTCTTTACCAGACTGTAGAACCTCCTTTAGCAGCCTGTAGAACCTCATTTAGCAGCCTGTAGAACCTCCTTTAGCAGACTGTAGAACCTCATTTAGCAGCCTGTAGAACCTCCTTTAGCAGCCTGTAGAACCTCATTTAGCAGCCTGTAGAACCGTCTTTACCAGACTGTAGAACCTCCTTTAGCAGACTGTAGAACCTCATTTAGCAGCCTGTAGAACCTCCTTTAGCAGCCTGTAGAACCTCCTTTAGCAGACTGTAGAACCTCATTTAGCAGCCTGTAGAACCTCCTTTAGCAGACTGTAGAACCTCATTTAGCAGCCTGTAGAACCTCCTTTAGCACACTGTGGACCCCTTTTTATCTGCCTGTAGAACCTATGAGAGTCTTTTAAGCATCATCAAGAGTAAGCTGAGATAAGATGGACTGTTTCAAGGTCATGACCTTTAACTGTTAACTTTGACCTGTAGAGTCTGCGTTGAAGCTCCCTTGTTTCTGGACTTTTCTGATCTTCACACTCTAACCTTGGGCTGGATCTTCTGGGATCTCAACTCCTGAGAAAACTGGCTGAGATGTTCTCCTCTGCGTTATAATTCTTCTCTGTGTAGGATGATGGACTTTATCTTATTTGGAGATGACCTTATGACCCTTTCCTGGTTTTCGGGAAGCAACAGTTGCTTCTCTAAATTCATTGCTGATGTCTTTTCCTCCTGGCATTGGTTAATGCTTATTATTTGCCATGGAGGCAAAGAAAAACTCTGCTTTTAGTGAGTCAATCACTGAAACCTTCTCCCATGACTGTATATTAGCTTTAAATCTCTTTTAAGACCCCCAGAGGAACTCCCTGTCCCGTCTCTGCCTTATTCACTGAGGAGAAACCAACCTGAGCGGACATGTCCTGACAGTTACTGTTACCTCGTCTGCTGAAGCCATTAACTCTCCTGCTGAACACGTTTTGACCTGCACCTTAAACATATTTAGATTCAGTAATTCATAGAGTCTAAGGAACACTCCCCCCCCCAGCTTGTTTTCACTTTTATAGAAGAAACTCTTGGAAGAAAGAGCTCAGAACATGAAGCTGCTGAGGTCGTTAGGAAATAATGTGTTCTGGTCCCACTGCAGAGAAATTCTTTCCATTTCTTTATTACTATTTTACAGTCTCCAGGGAAGGAGTTCTTTCCACTTTACAGAGTTTAACATTTTACCTAAGGAGACAGATGTGTTTGGTTTGTGAAGCCTGGAAGTTCTCAGTTATCGTCTAACAGCCAAAGGTGGTCCATGAGACCCAGCAGAACAACTTACCAGACCCCAAGTGTCATGTAGGGGCTGAGCAGCCCAAAATCTTACAACATGAAGTCCAGACAGATCAGAAAAGATTCTCTAACCATGTTTCTGAACATCACAGATCTGAGGGAACGTTCTTAGTTCACTGATTCAAAACCGGAATCTTTCCAACAAATGTCTGTTAGTCCCTGGTTCTGAGGATCTTCTGCTCACATGGGTTTCTGAGGTTTCAGGACCGCACTGGAAGCAGAACGTAAACATGAGAAGGCTGCTGGTGACACCTTGTTGGGATCGATGTAGTTGTTGTCCATCCTTAATGCCACCAGATTTGTTTCCTCGTGGTTGTCCAGGTCGCAGATGCTTCCCTCAGGAATGCTTCTGGAATGTCCAAAATAAAGCTCAATTAGACCCAACTTACAACTTTTTTTTTATTTTTTTTTATTATTATTAATTTACGTGAGAGTTTTTAATTCTGAGGATTTTCTTCACATCTGGGATTCCTTTACTATTCCACCATTCCCGCCTCCTGCTGCTCCGTCTGCAGTCTGTTTATTTTGCGATGATTTTTTTCTTCTTCTGATTTTCCAGGAAATGTTTCAAACATTAATATTTTTTTTACCTATATTTTGTCCTTTGATTTCTTCTTTTTAAAGTTTTTCATCAAAAATAATAATTCCTGTTTTTGATTATCTCGAAATTAAATGGCGTTCTCTTAGAACACCAACACAAAACGAAGGTTTTGTACGTCTATCATAACTTTGTATATAAAAAAAAAACCTGCCTTAATTAGCTGCAAAAAGAAAAAGCTTGTGAATTACAACATCTAAATTGATGAGATATTTCAAGATCTGCTTTTGTTTTAAGGCCTTTTCGTTGTATTCTTTTAAAGAACTTACTGGCTTTTCCAAGTGAAACACCATCACAGAACAACCCTTAGTCCCTTCTCCAAATATTAAAGATTCTCTACTCTGTGCAACATTGCCATTAAATAAAAAAAAAAACCTCAAGATCATGATACACAGCAAAATGACACCAACAGAGCTTTGCCGCAGAACCTGTGATACTTTACTCTGATTGCATGGCACAGGACGGGGTGAATAGATCAAAGAATATCCAGAGTTTGACAGATTTGCACCATTGATTCTTTATCCAAAGTACTTTTCACTTCGGGTTGAAAGCCGTCTACAGTAGCAGAAGGAGGAAGTTATCACTCCTTTAAAACTGCTGGAAACATCTAAACACACACAGCCGTTTTCTATGCTTCACTTGAGGCTTCAGAACTGCTCTACTAATCTTAATGTCTCACTCGGGACGGTCTAGTAAACTCAGTGCTGTAACAAAAGCTGGACTCGGTGAATTTAATTCCGTCCCTGCATGTTGCAGGAGCTCTAACTCCTCCTCACTGGAACAACACTGTAGCTACTGTGGAGGTTGTTGATGTTGGAGCACTGAGGATAAAGATCTCACAACTGGCATGTGGAAGAGTTTAGTAATTGTATCCACATGAAAAAAAGAAGAGGTTAAATATTTTAGTTTGGAAGAAAAATCTGCCTCCGTGTAATTGTTTTTTTTTCCCTTTACTCCGAGCTTTCGAATTTTCCTCAGCTTCTCTGGGTGATGAGGTGAGACACTAAGGTGGAAACTGGAATCGGCTTATTTTGTTTCTGGTTGTCAAGGCAACCTTTTAATGTTGTCTAGCTGGAGGTGATGAGTAAGTCAGACTGCTGTGTTGAAGGAAATTTACTGCTGATCTTGGTGGATTACAGAGGGAACGCGTGTGTCGGTACATATGGTGAATAAAACCTCTGTGGAAGTTGGTTCTCTACCTGATCCTGTTGCTGTCTAGCCGAAGAAAATGTAAGTTGATCATTTCACTGATTCCAAGAGGGATGTGGATCAGCTGGTTGTGGTCCAGGCACATCTCCGTCATGGAGTGATAGGCGCCAAAGAATGACTCCGGCTCGATTCCTTCCCCGTCCAGCTTGTTGAAGGACAGGTAGAGGTATTCCAGACCGGGATCCATGTGGGCAAAGATGTATCCTGTGAAGGAATGAGAGGACATTTTGATCTGTTAAAGGTTTAAGTATGTAAAAAGGTTTATTTATACTGCACTTTTCAGTAACAGGACACAGGATACAGGATGTTGCAGAAGCAAACTAATGACAGCTGAAGAACAGTTGATCTACACAATAAAGTTAGTGCTGTTTCAGTTCAAATGTAAAACCTAAGACAAAGAAAATGAGCAATAAAACTGTTAAAAACAACAAAATCTATTTAACAATAAAAACAAAACCAAAGAATAAAATCATCTGCTAATTCTCGTCAATAACTCAGCCCCGTTTAATAATTCAGCCCTGCTGTAGCTTCGCCTGTTTTATCAGACTAATAAACCACATGTTAGGTTTATTCAGTGATGATTATAAAATTAATGTGTGCATATAAAACATTTTTGCAAGGGGATGCTCCACTCCTGTCTCATAATTCAGTCAGGAGACCATCCTGCCTTGTCATTCTGATGGAGTATTCTGTCTTCATGAACTGACACATGGTATGTTCTGTCAGAACAATACTCTGTTTGTAACCATGCGTCATGTTCTGTTAATAAAATGCTCTGCAGAGGAGGTCCTGTGGGAGACAGTATGTTTGAGTCTGGGGTTCAACTGTCTCTCCTTCCTGCAGGAATAGTATCGATAAGTCTGTATTTAAGTTCTTCTTTTGCAAAAACATACATTTTATGAACCCCACACCACATCTACTGGATTTCTTATGATGGTCTACTACAGCAGCTACCCGTAAGGTTTTTAACAGACCTTTAAAACAATTCTTATCCTTTAACCTACCGGGTATTCTCTCTATGTTGTTTCCCACCAGCACTAAGTGGACCAATGACTTGGGCAGGTAGGATGGAACCAGATACAAGTCATTATGGGACAAATCAATGGACTCCAAGTTCCTGCAGAAAAAGACATATGCTTTAATGTCTAGACTGAACCAAACTGATAGTTTCTTAGACCCTGATAGGTGATAGTTGACAATGATGGTTCTGTTTGGGTCTGACCTGTGGTTGAACCAGGCCATGGGGGCGATCCTGGTCTCGTCCAGCTTGTTGTGTCTCAGAGAAATAACGTTTAGGTTTGTGGTCTGATTTAAAACCGTCTCTGAGATTTCCTCGATCAGGTTGTTCTCTAGATGCAGCTCCTGAAGAGGAAACAAGAACCGTCCAGCACTTTAACACTGCATTGTTGTAATATCCTGGCAGTGCTTTAATGTTTTGACTTGGTTAAAGTTGAATTTTAGAGCCTATTATCAGATGTTACGGTGGGTTGTTTTGATTCGTGACATGAAGAAGGTTTGTGGTTCTATGTTTGTAGAAGGTGTGTTCTAGATGGACCACTAGCAACCCCCTGCTAGTACTCAGCCCTCTCTGTGGTTAACCTGAAACTGTAATTAGTTGGCTAGGTCGGTTTCCCACTTATAAGAGGTTAAACATCACAGTCAAGGAGGAACTTCTTTGATTTCACAGAGCATGAAGCACCATGAATCTCTGAAAACCTGATCACAGTGTATTTCTCCTGTTACAAATGTTGTATTTATTTTTAACAATTATTGCTCTAGTAGATAAAAATTGCTTGATTTCTTTTGGTTCTTCCACTTTGGCATATTTTTTTTGTTTTAGATTTTTCTTCCTTTTTCCTCAGCCTTCTGGAACACTAAAGCTGTTTAAGTTTTGCTATCTAAAAACAACGAGATCTTCAGGACTTGGCAGGGATTGACTTTCAACTTCTTCTGGGAGTTCCTTGAAGGCCAGGCTTTCCAAAGGATGGACACAAATCTTAAATAAGTAATCAGCCTTCGGGTGCATCAACCAAACCCATTAACTCTTATTCACCAAATTAGACAAACCTTCTTTCCTTCAGTTTCATGTTTTGAACTTTTATAATGGATAATTTTGAAAATGTTATACCAGTAGCGACTTAGGAAGGCCTTGTGGAATAGTGCGGAAATAGTTTCGTCCCAGTCTGAGGTAGAAGAGCTGAGTCAATGGTGCAAAGGCCCGCGGTCTGACGTTCCCTTCACTCAGCAAATTCCCCTCCAGCTCCAGAATCACCAGGTTCTTAAGATCTGAAACAGGAAAAACATGGTGTTTAGCTAAAATAAAAAAAAATCACAAGAGAGATGGACTAAATAACCTCATGAATACATTTAAACAGTAATAAAGTACAAAGCTTTACAAGCCACCAATCCTGTCTGGATGGTATCTCTTTACCTCGGAAGACGTTTTCATCTATTCCTCTCAGTTGGTTGTCATTGATTTTCAGTTCCTGCAGAGTCGGGGGGAGGTCAGGTGGAACCACGTCTAGAAGATTCTCATCCAAGTACAGACGCCTCAGCATCTTTAGGCCCTGCAACAACAGACTGGTCAGACTGGGAACCATTTAAAGGACAATGTTTGGATCTAAAAGCATTTCTTAGTGTTTGTAGTGACAGCCCCACATATGTTTAGGTCCTCACTATGTCATTCAGATATTTAGCTGTAATAAATAAATAAGAATAAAAGCTGCTAAATTGCACATTCTATTTATTTTTTAGTACGTGCAGAAAGTGGGTGTATTTTCTAAAAAGATCAATGTGCAAAAGACATGCAAACTTTATTGTCCCGCCATGGGGAAATTCTGGTGTTACAGCAGCAATATGATCATAGAAAAAATGGTCACATGAACGTGGACCTTAGAAAAATCTATATGAATAACATAATAGTGAAGAGTTAAAAAAAGAAACACATAAAATACTGTGCGGTGTTTTAACAATATAAAACTGCACCTGAAGAATAAATAGCCGATGTCCAGCTATGCACATTTTTTACAGTAATGGATATTTGAAAATAGCAGCAACATAATAGTTGTAAGGTAAAAACTGAGCATAATAATGATAATACTAAATTATATTACAGTCGAGGCCAAAGTTATGAACTGATGTAAAAGAAATAAAATAAAAAAGAATGAAAAAAAAAAAGTTTTCGTCTGTCAATATGATCTATCCAGAACTCCTCAAGTGAAAACATTTTAGTTCCAACTGGTATCATTTAATAAAAAGTGTTCTTTATTGAACCTTTGGCTATATTGTTAATCATTTGATCTGAATAATAATCACCAAATGGATCGATTTGCAGAATAACCGTTGGAGTCAGTCCTAGTTTATTACACATAAACATGTTGGCCGGACTTCAACCCAATTGGGACCACAGAGAAAGGAATGGAGCCTGTTGGTCTCTGGTACTTTAAACCAACATGTCTTACTGTGAAAGCTTTGGGATTGATCCCAGCAGAGGTCAGCTTGTTTTTCTTCAGGTTGATCCATTCCAGGTTAGGAATGCCGTTGAAGGCTTCTGCTGGGATGCTGCTGATGTTGTTTCCTGCAGATTAGAATAGTATTAGTCCAGATAAAGAGAATAATAGTCCAGAGAATAATATATCTAATAGTTTAATGAGGACATTTCCTGCTTCATGACCTCCTGATTACCAGACAGGATTCAGATCTTAGCAGGATTTTCCATTCAGGTTGTCTTTTTAAATTTTGCAGTACTAATTAACCTTGATTCGAAGTAAATCAAGGTTTTTTTTTTGTGTTTTAGTTTTATGTTGGTTAAAATTATCACCAATATTCAACATTAATTGAAGTGGGATTCCCTGCTAGAATATTCACTGCTGTCTGGCTGTGTCTGCAACCTCACCTGCATCATCTCCACAACCTTTGTGTGTTTTGTGGTGCTGTTTTTAGGATTGTTTGCCTCTCTGGTTCTTTCATCACTTGTTTATTCTTTGTCCATTGGTCTTGTTGTCCTCTGTTGTCTTTAAGTAAATTTTTCTCATAGTTTGTCTAGATTGTCTTGGGCACTTAAATACACTCACACATACTACAACTTGCAAAACTACAAGTAAGAGTTTACAACCTCTGAAGTTGTTACACTCCTAACCAGTTGGTGGCGGTTCTCCACTAGAGGGTTGTTTGCCTACTGCTGTTAGACAAGAAGAAGAGAGAGGTGAATTAATAGAACCATTGATTGAACATTTTGTTCTATTTTCTTCATCTTTTTTTCTTGTTTAAAGGCAGCAAGCAAAAACGTATATGAGCATTAAGGAGAGTAACACCTTTATCTGGGGTTTCAGATTCTTTCTTGTAAATCTGTAATTCATACTTAACTCAAGTATAGACTCTAAATCATGCCTTAAACTGACAGAGTGACCCACTTAGAGCAGTAATTATACCAAATTTGTAAAATAATATATGAACATTTCACATTAGAGTAAAACTTTTCCCCCTAATCTCTTCAAGCAGGAACGTTTTACTTTCACTTGGTTTAATTTCATAAAAAAAATATACAAAAGGAACATTTGGCTATCCAATATTTAATTGATTAATTGAAATAATAATCAACAGATTAATCAATTTGAAAAATAATCTTTAGTTGCAGCCCTTTGCTAAAGTTTAACTTTTATTCATAACTTCTAAACTTCTATTTTCACAGATTAAGCATCTGATGTCTCATGAATTGGACGTTTAATACAAGGAGAAAATTCATATTCTGAATTTATACAAGTTTACTGACCGACATATATAAATTCAGACACCTATTCATTGGTTTATTGACAGTTATTCTGCGGCATAACCTCAACAGTTTAAAATGCAGGCAGACTGTCTGAGCAGCAAACAGTATGGCTGAGATATGGGAGCCTTTGCTGTGTCCCAAGGTTGTCCCCCCTGAGTCCCCCTCTGTCCCCCGGTCGTCTGTCTGACTCACCTTCCAGGCTGAGAGACTTGAGCTCCGGGATGCTCAGAGGAGGGAAGCGGTTCAGGTTGGCGTTCTCGCAGGTCATGGTTACGTCTGAGATGTCGCAGCCTGCAGGGAGGCCTCCTCTGATCCACGTCTCTCTTTCCTCCTCTTCCTCCTCCTCCACCTGCAGTGCCACCTCTTCCTCCCCCTCTATGTCTTCTGCCTCCTCCCTCAGCTCCTCGGTCACAGCCGGAGGTGTTGGGTCTGGTGATGGGATGAGCTCTTCTTCTGAGGGCATCTGGAACACATCTCCTCTCAGCCACACCTCCACCTCCTCCTTTGCCTCCCTCTGTTGCTCCTCTTCCTGCTGCCTTCTTCTTTCCGTTTCCATCCTTTGTTCATCCTCTCTTCTTCTCTCTTCCTCTTGTCTCATTCTTTCCTCTTCCATCCTTCTTTCCTGCTCTCTTCTTCTCTCATCCTCCTGGCGTCTCTCCTCCTCTTCTACCTGCCTCCTCCACTCCTCCTCTTCTTTCTTCAGCTGCAGCCTCAGGGCCTCCTCTTCCTCCCTCCTCCTCTCCTCAACCATCTTCCTTTGCCTCTCCTCTCGCTCTTTCCTCTCTCTTCTTCTCTTCTTCCTGGCCTCATCCTTCTTCCTCAGACGCTCCTCCTCCTCACGGTGCTCCTCTTCCTCCCGCCAAAGGATGCTCTGGATCTCCTCCTGGGTCAGCGGGATGATGGGCTCACTGGGGTCACTGGGAACTGAGGAGTCACCAGAAAGTTCAAGGCTGAACTCGGAGTCTTAGGGTGCATGGTGCCACGGGGCAGCCAATCAGGGAGCAGGGAAGGAGAGAAAGAGAGAGGAAAGAGAGAGATGGAGATAAAGAGGAGAGAGGAGGGAGTAAGAAGGAAACTACAGGAGATGGTATGAAGGACAGAGAGGCAGGGAGACAGTTGGACAGATGGACACAGACGGGTTTGTGTTAGTGCTGCAGACAGATTCCAGACCAGCTGGTTGAAGCTACAGAGCAAAATGCTGCTGTAGACCGGTCAGCACCAAACCCACCGAGCCGTTAGATCCCCTCCTGAAACATCTGCCTCTAAGCTTGGAGATGATCTGGACTGAGATCCTCCAAGCAGCCGTGCTCTGGAGCAGCTCTGCTGACTCTTAGTTTGAGCTCAGAACCAAACGACGGAGGTTCCTAAGCTCAATCGATGAACGTCAAGCTTGGTGAAGCTGTTTAAACTGGACCTTTATGCACTTTGATATTAAAACATTCATTCATTTTCTTAAAGATAATAAATGCAATAACACCAGTTCATGGAATCTGGAAAATTCTGGGAACGTCTGCAATTTTATTACAGGATCCTCCAGGTTTTTAATAGGGTGGAAAACAGAGCAATTGTCTTTGGAGAAATGTTTGTTTTGTTTTTCTTTCTCTTCTGGGAAACTATCTTATAATGACTACGCAAGTACAGCATTTTTTCTGTATTTTTCCGACTCTTACCTTAATTTTAAGGTGTCGCAACCTTCTGTTCCAAAAAATACAAAAATTTCAGGTGGTTCTTGGCTTTGTACACACTTACGACTTGACAAAATAAATACCATATTTACCGAAAAATAACTTGCAACTTAGTCAAAATGAAAAATAATGTCAATTTAATGTTTGAAGCTCTAAAAAAGTGGTCAAAAAATAATTTTACAAAACCTCCCATCTACATATAACCAAAAAAATCCACAAGCGCTCGCTGTGTTCTTAATGACTCAAATTAATAGGAGGTTCTAATAATTAACAACGTAATCTAAACAATTCCAAATTGAAGAAATAAATTACAAATGTTGGTTCTAAATTAACTTAAATATATTGTGCCTACCAAAACAAGAAAACTAAATTGGTAAAAATTACAACAATTTGGCATAAATGGCCACATCATAAGGTTTTATCCATTTGCCTGTATTACTGAATTCACACTGACTAATAATATGTCCTTTTTTTTTATTCAGCTTTAAAACCCCTTTGAGATTAATAAAGTATTTTTGAATTGAATTGAATTTTGAAGTGAATAATAAGACACTTCATTATCAAAAAGAACAAACGATTCACTAAAACTAATATACTAATACTAATAAAAAAATGTTTGAAGTTAGTATCAAAAACAGATACATTTTATGGACACATCCCAGTTTAAAGCTTTAAGCTTTAAGTTAGTTAACGATTCCAGCCTTGTGTTTAGATTTATGCAAATATATAATTTCTACAATTTTACTCTCAGTTCAGTTATTTATAAATCACTTTAGGGTTAAATTTCATACAGCAGCAAATTATCTGAAATGGCCTTTTTTTAATATTCTCTAAATGCTGCTGTTTTCTCTCAGCGTCCTGCTCCTTCTGCCACTTTATGCTGTTTGTTGTTTCAGACCCTGACAGGAAGTGGTCAGGCTGTAGATATTACAAAATAAGAGCACAACACACATGACCCAGTCAGCTTCATCAGTTTGCTCTTATTTTGTAGATATTGCAAAATAAGAGCACACTGATGAAGCTGACCGGGTCATGTGTGTTGGGATCAGGTTAATAATCACCCAGTAACAAACTGGGATCCTGTCACAGGCTGCATGAACTTTGACCCCTGAGTGTGGAAAATTCCATTGGTTTTCAGGGGGTGAGAGTTTTGTTATTCTGTGCATTTTTATTTAGCAGGTTAATTCTATTCCACAGGAGTGTTGAGACGTTATAAACCCTGTTATACTTTTATTTCAGTTCTAATACTGTTATTTATATTTTACTTTATATGGGGCATTTTTTGGTAGAGATTTCTATTGATTTATTTCCTATTGATGTGTTTTTTCTGGACATTTGTATAGATTTTAATGTATAACATTTGTCACGTAATGTTTGATAGCAGTGGTATCTGGACTCTTAGAAGCAGCTAAAGACCCACACTTTTATTCTTAAGCAGGATTTTATAGTTTTTCCAGTTGAAACTCATAGTTTTTGCTTTCAGAACTTCTGATTATTTTCTTCTCTCCCTCAAAATCTTTGTTTTTGGGAACAGATTCAATGCTTCCTGCAAATAGAATTGCTGTCTGCAAAAATTAAACTACCTCCCAAAGTCTGACTTCCCTCTTCCCTGTTTTCTCTCTCCTAATGGCTATGATTGATATCATTGCCTAGCAACCATTGCAGCCAATAGATGGACAATTCTCATCTGCAAGGTCAAAGCTTTATTTGGGTGTTTCATGGTTGCCTATTTTTATGTTACCTCTTCCAAGAAAGAACAGCCTGTCTTCTTGGTTTAAATGCTCTTCTTAGGCTGTGGTCCAGTTGAGTTGATCATGTCACTCAAATCTTAATATCTCTGTAAAACCTCTTTTTAGGACAAATTTTCTGTCTGCTATTATTACCACTTTGCTTTCATATAAATATGGCTTTATTCTAATAAAGACTTGTATTTATTTCTGTCTTCTGTGTTTTAATACAAAAAATGAAACTTTCAAACAATTATCGAAATTAATGTAAATGTAAAAAGCAAATTTAAAAAAATATTTTGACTTAAAAGAATATTACTTTAACATTTAGTTTCATTTTGTCAACAAATTCTTAGCAATTATCCTGCAAGACATAAAACATGTATTTTTGAATATATTTTAAATCATAGGTGGTTGTATCATTTTTAGCCATACCTATTGACTAAATGTCCTAAACTGACCATGTAAAATTAGCAATATAGTAATGAAAGATTTTCAATATGAAAGAATTCACTTTAATTATTCATTCTTAAATTTACTTTGGTAAAAGTTTTGAAAATAAGAAACAATATCAAATCCATTGCACAAAATTTAAAAAAGAGGAAAAGTTGTAAAAAGATTAACATACAAATATATCTCTGCCAGAGAACCTGAGTCATTATTTGGCAGAACCACTTTTATGAGAAGCAGCATTTTAAAATCACCTAATCCAGATATTGTTCCACTCCTTCTGTTAGTAAAGCGGAGAAGGAGTTGGCTCTAATCCTGCTGTTCTCCGTCCAGCAGGAGATATTTAAACCAGTTTAGTTGTTTATATTCATCACTGGAGAAACTTTGACTGCTCAGAAATTCAGGATCAGAACCTCAGAATCCAAATTATCCTTTAAAAGACGCAACATTCAGATACTGTTCATCTTTTTTACATGTTGAGGGGAAAAAAAATGTGTGACTCCGTATGACTTTCAGAAAGCTTGAAGAAATGTTGATCTCATCCTTTTTAAGAGAGAGCAGGAAAGCCTGGCTGCTTGGAGGAAAATCTGAATAAAACAGGATGAAGAGACGGATAATTTTTTTACTGGGTTTCATAAAGAGACGTCATCATTTACACCAGTTTCCTCCACCCACTGCCTAAAGCTGTAAACTTTCTGTTTTATGTCTGACCTTATCTGATGCAAACCCCCAACATACATGTACATACAAACATGTTGAACACGTCCACAACATGTGCGCTAGCTGGTCCAAAATGTGTGGAGCACATTTTTAAAGCCATGGTGGAAACAGGAAGCAGCATGCTGAGGCCTCAGAGATGGAAACTGGAACCAACTCCAGATTTCTGAGATTTACAGTCAGATCCAACAATAAAAAAACATCTGTGATGCTAAAAGTTAAATTAGTTCAAACACTATTCATCTCTGGTTCCTCTGGATGCTGCACCATGGCGCTCTCACATGTTGTGTTTCTACCTGGCTCCATGCAGACGGGGCAGCACCGCCCTGCAGGGGTGACGGGGGACGGGCAGTGCATTCTGGGACAGCTCATCTCATCACACACCACCCGTCCTTCACTGCACAGACACGTCACACACGGCGACGGAGACCAGACGGCCAGGTCGAACATGGTCAGCCCGTGGTACACGCACTGGCCCTGCTTACCTGGAGCAACACAGACATGTTGGGAGTCCATTTAACATCAGGGTTACTGTTATTTACATTTGCCTCATCATAACACCAACATGTAGCAGAGCTGAACCTCCTCCACTGGAAAAAATCGAAATCTAGATAAGTCGTTTTTTTCTTAAAATAAGTGCATTTGTAGAAATTTCCATTCCATTGGTAAACTATCTAATTTACCTACTCAAATTAAGGGTAAATACACTTAATTTAAGAAACTTTTAATTATTTCTAGATCATTTTTCCAGTGTCCCAACAACATTAACTAACTACATAATTTAGAGCTTCAAATGTATTTATTATATATGATTCAGTTTATTGAGAATTAAAACAAGCTGCAGAGAAATTTTATGGTGAGAAGTTTTATATAAAAGTAAAATGTCCATAATGACATATTTCATATTTAAATAATGAAAGTTGTTTATAGATGTTGGAGATCGGCTTGTTTTTTTCAGTGTAGTCCTGTTTCTCTGACTGTGACTGGCTGGATGTGCTCTCTTCATCCTCTGACATGGGAGCTGGCTCGGAGCTCGTCTGCCTGGCTGTGTGTTTCCTGGACGGGGCCGCCTGTGGCGCTGGTTGACAGTTGCCTTTTGTATCTCTGCTTCTGTCTCCTTGAACCCCAGTGGGCCTCAGCAGATGGCCGCTCACACTGAGCCTGGTTCTGCTGGAGGGTTCTTCCTGTTAAAAGGGAGTTTTTCCTCTTCACTGTCGCTACAAGCATGCTTAGTTTGAGGGATTGCATTCTAGTCAATGAGTCGATGCAATCAACTGGTTTTCCTCAGATAAAAAACTTTGAATAAATCTGACTGGATGATCTGATTAACTGTAAAGTGCCTTGAGATGACATGTGTTATGAATTGGTTCTATAGAAATAAACTGAATTTAATTGAAAGTTCAGCTTGATTACTAACCAAGGATTAAAACATTATATTTAATCCTAATGAGAGGCTTTCTGTCATTGGACAACAGCCTGAAACTGTAATAAACACTTTAGCTTTTAGTTCCTGCAGATATTATTGATCTGCATTGTGTTAGACTGCTAATAAAAGTAGAGTTAAACCGCCTCTGCGACCTTGTCCTGGATAAGCAGAAGTACGGGTGAAAGTGAGATGGTAAAACCTGAGGGATCAGTTGAAATACTTGGACAGGCCCAATAAAGCTGAACATCTTCCACAGCTGCAGCTCCATGACTCCATTGGATTAATAAAAGAAACCTGGAACAGTCTGACACTTTTACAGATTAATATATAAATATAGGCCAAAAACATATGAAATACAAAACTCTGATTGGCTTAAATTCACTGTCTAATTGAAAACTATAGTTTGGTATTAACTAAAGCTTTCTTTTCATTTATTTGTTCACCAACATTTGATAGAAATGTGCATGTATAATTACATGTGTAATTTCCCTCCAAATGCAAGCAGAACGCTTGCTTTAAATGCTTCCTGCTGTAACAGTATAGAGAGTCTGCTGTGCTGCATCATCTGAGCTGCAGATTTTCATTGTAAGGCCTTTGTGAATTAGGGTGATGCACCAACAATGTCTGCAAAGCTTTTTCTAAAGTAGACTCTATTTGTATGTTTTATTTATGGGTTGGACCATATTAAAAAGGGCAGAGAGAGATGGGGGACATGCAGTAAAGGCCTGGGCTCCTTCAAGGCCCCCATCTAATCCTCAGTGACCTGCTTTGGTCCCGATGCTCCCCTCAGCTGCAGCATTATGTCCTGTTACAGTAATTGTGCGTCTGGTTTGTTGTCTGGCCTGTACTTGTACATAAGAAGCAGACAAAGCAGTGATTTGTGGCGTTGGGTCTCCTCCCCGGGAGATAACCCCACCTTTGAGCTGGAGGTCTTGAACATGACGGGGCTGCGACTGGCAGTGAGTCAGAAGGAAAGACTGTAAAATACAGTGGAGCAGCAGGAAGGGGCTCTCTGGCTCTGTTTGGACTGCGTCCCGTCTGTCATCTATCCTTTCTAATGGCATGCTACCTGTTGGGTCTGCAGGGGCACAGGTAGTTATAGAGGCTCAGGTAGTTTCTCTTAAATACATTTCTGTCCTTTTTAATATGAGCAGGGTGACTGTCCCCCTGTCATCTCTGCTGGAGCACACATACATTTGAGCTTTTCTTTTCTCTTTAAAATATTGCTTCCCTGTCTCACAGGCTCTTTATTGCTGCCTTGATAGCAGAGATTTATAATAAATGACAGGAACCTCTGATTATCCTGTGGGACAATCTTTCCCTGGTGCTCAGTTTAATATCTCTTCTTCAGACAGGTTGTTTAACATTTTATTGGTAAGACACTCAAAGTTCTGCTTTCTGGCTTTTACATTTTGTTTGACTCTGTTTATACACTCAGTGAAAACAAAGTTATTTATTTTTTACTGTTTGTCTGGCAGAGTTTAAATGAAGGCTATTAATGTGTCGAGCCTTTTATGAAGACCTTACTTTCTAAATCTGTTCACCATGTAAAAAAGAATAGTTTTGTATGAGTTTAACATTGAAAAGGTTGAGGTTGGGATATGCTGGTGGAGCTTCTCAGTCATCCAGGTCAAGGATTTGTTCTTGGTCCACTCTATAAAGCCTGGAACTCAACACTATTTCTAAAATTGTAAATTGAAAAAGCTTCCTGGATGGAAAGCAAAACGTCTTCAAACTTGGAAACAAAGTCCAGTGGATTGTTTTTTTTAATTTTTTTTAGTGTTTTCAGTACCGTTGCGTTAGCATCAGAATATCCATCCTCGGCCCTTTATTATTTAAAGGGCCGAGGATGGAGCCCTGCTGAACTTCACCTGTGATTCTGACCATTTAGATTTTAGCCAGCAGGAATCTTATCTTTATAAATTAAGGTAAAAAAAAAAAACTATTTACATCTCAGGGAAAATTAATATTTACATTTCTAGAATAAAACAAAATATGTTTATTCAGCTTCTGATTAGGTTATTTGTTAAAATACAAAGAAAATTGGCTTTAACATGATATAGAGATTAGTTCTACAGACACAACATAGTGATGTTTTTAATATGACTCTGTTTCTTTCTTTGCAAATAATCTAGAATACTTTAGTGTAGAATATCTATCCATCCATTTTCTATCCCACTCCTCTACCTGAGGCTTTAAACGAAAAAAAAGGAATGTTTTAAAATTAATATTAAGCTGGTGAACTTTAAACTGTAGCTATTGAAGTATTTATGTCCTTAATATAGAATGTTATATCTTTAGTAAATATCTCGTTATATCAGCAGCTCTGTTTTAAATCAACTTTGATCATTAAAATTGTGTCAGAGAAAGAAGAAGCAGTAAAGGTCTGAGGTCATAACGCAGATCTAATGACCTCAGAGGCCTATGGGGCCCCTGTTCCCCCACCAGCCTATGCAGGGTCCCTGTTCCCCTACCAGCCTATGCAGGGTCCCTGTTCCCCCCCAGCCTATGCAGGGTCCCTGTTCCCCCCCAGCCTATGCATTGTCACTGTTCCCCCCCAGCCTATGCAGAGCTCCTGTTCCCCCACCAGCCTGTGCAGAGCCCCTGGTCCCACTCCTGGGGGACAGCATTTCTAGTCAATTAATCGGATTGATTCCTTTATATTTTTGGTTTTCTAAGCAATAACAGAGGCATAAGAACCTTTAAACTTTTGGCATCAACATTTTTTTTTACATTAAGCTCACATTTCTGTAATAGTTTTTGGGTCTGGTTTAATATTTTAATCTTAAATTCATGTTTTAATTAGCTCAAAATTAAGCTAAATTACTTTAAAATATCAGTTTTAAATGTGTTTCTCTTCAATACGGAGTTACGGAAATGAAAATGTCAGGGATCTTTATTTTGATATATCTGCAGCAGATTGTTAAGCCTTTTTGGTAAACTATTGAAATAAAGCAGTAAATTAGTAACATTAGCTTCACTTAAAAGTTATGAAGCGGGAATATTTTAGTCTTCTGATTTATAACACAATAAAAAGTCTTTTGCTGTTGTTTTATTCCCGGTTTTTTTTAGCTGATGAGAACTGAAGGACTTTAGCAGATGTTTCTGGGACATTTTAAAACCTAATTTAAATCATAATGGGCAAATAAAACGTCCAGATCTGCTTCTGTTCTCCTCTTTAGCTGCTCTAAAGCCGTTTCTCTCCATCAGCCTCAGACATAAAGGCCTTCAGCTCCGAGCTGCAGATTTCTGCCACCTTCCTTCTAATTAAGCAGCACCGGGTTCAATGTGCTGATCTGCAGAATTCCTCCCATTTCTTTGTGGGAAGTTTCTGAGCTCCCAGATGGTTTCTCTCCTTTTTTTCTTTTAGGAATGTGATGCTTTGTCACTAAATGACTGAGCTGTAATAATAATAATGGGAAGCTTTGTTGTGATGCCTTTGGGTTCAGCTGTTTTCTCAGACTGAACAAGATTCATTCAGCTCTGCAGCTTTTTATTCCCTATGATCATTTTAACCGCTAGAACTAAACTAACACTAATTGTAATCACCTCTTAGTTATGACTTTAGTGGGTTTAAAGCAGTTAAACTGTGCAATTATGATTGTGTAACCGCAATGTTTATACAGTTTTTTTTATTGTGTCGTTTTACAAACAGCAGAGTATTTATGTGAAAAATCAACATAAAATGAATTAGTAATTGTAAAGTAGAAAGGGAGGTCAGCCTTAATGCGAGTATGGACGGAGATGCAATGAATGGCTTAAGGTCAGAGTTATGTTAGAGTGGCCTAGTCAAAGTTCAGCCCTAAATCTGAACCTAAATGAGAATCTGAAGAAAACCTGAGGTGTTCATAGATGTTAAAAACAGAGAAACCTCAAAGAGCTGCAGCATAAGGAGGTTCTACCAAGTTATTAAATCCAATCCGCTCTGAAACCATGAATCATTTTCCTTAAGCCAGGCTTACACTGAACGACTATTTCCCTTTTCAGGAAGACTTTCCAGTTGTGAGAGATTTTTTGTATCGGGCCAACTTTCAGCCTGATCGTGCTTCATGTAATGTAAAGGGGGTAAAAAGGGGCGATCAGCCTCTCACGACCAATTCCCGTTCAGTAATCGTGAGGTCAGGAGAAAATCAAACCTGTGAGGTGGTCGTGGGCAAATCGCTCAGTGCGCAAACACGGATTCTTCTTCTTCTTCTTAAATGAAAACACAGAGGGGTGTGAGTGAAATGGAGTTCTTTCTGTAAAATTGGCAGACCGTAGTAGCCACGTTTGATCAGCCATGTCTTTGTCCAAATACGTTGTCGCCTTTTCTTTTTAGGGCTTTTTTAGCCTTTTTCTTTTTAGCGCAAAATCGCACAAATTGCCAAGGCAGCACATTTCACTCTAGTGAGCTTCATATTCCTCTTCTACTCTTTTGGCTTCTGGATAGACAATTCTGAGTAGTGCCATCTCACTGCGGAGCTGAATCCTACCTGGTTTCTAGATGTACAGTGTGAGCAGGTAGATCGCATTTGAGCGTCGGGCCGCAGAGTGTGAGAACAAACATCGTGAGCAGTGAACTTTTAAACCCTGCGGATTCATCGCACAGTGTGATACACGATCTACGGTTTGGTTCACGGTTTCGTGGTCACGGTTTTCGGTTCGGTTCAGTATATGTTGATTGTTAGGAACATCTATTATGTCTTGTATAGTTGCACAATGCTTGCACACTGTTGCACTTTTATCCACAACTTTCTTTCCGCCGTCATCGTAGGTCACTCTAAATGTAAAGTGCTGCTGGCGCGTCTTCCAACTTCTGTTCTTTCCCACTCGCCATACCCACACAATTCTCCACAACAACTGATTTTTTCCTGCTATGCCCGCCTACGCTGCTTCGCTTCTTCTTCTTCTTCTTGTTTACTACTGGTGGTTGGCTTTGGTCGCAGTACCGCCACCTTCTGCTCTGGAGTGTAAACGCTTCGCCTATGAGAAAAAGGAGCAGCGCATGAACCGAACGCAACACACGCGAATCGAACCGAGACAGTCGAACCGAACGGTTCGGACGGTTTTCATGAACCGTTCCATCCCTAGTGTGAGCTGTAGCTGTGTGAGATGATTGAAAAATGGCACAGTGTATGCCTGGCTTTACTTAGTAAAGGAGTTATTTTCTTATCCCTGATTTTTCTAGATGCTGTTTATTTTTTTATTAAAGCTTCATTAATTTTTTTGCAGTTGGTTTTACATTCTTCACCTTCAAAGTGTTCAAAGATTTTAATTACAGACAAATTAACACTTTAGTGAAAAAAAATCTATGCATAAAACATTTACTGAGGAGAACAGATTTTTAGAACCAGCTGGATGGAAACTGTAAACTAGAGATCAGTGCATCTTTCTGATTTGTTGCTCTTTTTTCTTCTTTTTTACCTAAAGCCATATTTCTGTTTTCTTACCAACCTGGGATGACGCTGTAGCTGGACTGCAGTTGGGGGCCGTTTGTGTAAAAGGTCAGGGTTCCAGCATCTCCTTGGTTTCCTCCTGGTTTCTCTGGGATAGCTGGACCAGGAACCAGCCGGATCTTCAGAGGTTTAGAGCGTCCTTCTTTGGTCCGAGTGACGCCTGCAGGTCAAAGCAGGGTTAATTTTATTTAGTTTTATTTAGCTCCTATTTCTACAGATTCTTACAGTATGGTTCTGTGGATTGTTTTAGTCATAAACGGTACATCAGGCATGCAATAACAAGACCAGTCTCACCCTGCCCGTCCCTCCTTCTCTTCCCTTTGCGTCTCTCTCCTTCGTGGTTTCGATGTCTCCCCCCAGCCTGAACGTCGGGGAAGATCAGGACCCCCAGGAGCCCCAGAGCGGCCCACACCAGCCACCACCTCATTCCTGCAGAGCGCCACAGATTAAAGCTCAGCTCTAATATACTCTTTACTATTCTATCTACTGCATCAGTACCTGAAAAGCAAACACAATCTGAACCGTCAGAAGTTTTTTTTACCTGCAGCAGCTTCTCAGAAAAAGGAGAGCAGTTGCGCTCCTGGCCCTCTTATAGCTCTGCTGTGCTCCCTAATGGCCGGTTCCTTGGCAGAGTGTGTGTTTAATGACTGGTCTGAAGCAGCGGACCTATCATTATTAAAGCAGAGAGATCTGAGGCTAACAGACACCTTCACTGAGCTGATTGTCTGATCGCAGCAGGATCAGCAGCTCTTTCTGTCTAAAGCTGTAATAAAGCTGTTAAATCATCCGAGCCTCTGATTCAGGTCCAGGTTCAGACGTTTAGAAAAGCTGCTTGGAAAGAAAGCTTCAAACAGAGTTTTAGGCAGGGCGCCCTTGTCAGGTGTAGTTTTTGATCCATACCACTAGAGGTCAGTACCTCTCACATCCAGCTGCTCCCAAACCAAGTAAAAGTTGATTGACATACAGTGGCATAGCTGGACTTTTAAAAGGGGGATGGCGAGGTATTATTTGAAGATTGGGGCGATATATAAAGGGTTCAATTACTCTACAAGCAATAATCTTTTTCCGCAAAATGTATATTGATTAAATTTAAGCTGTTTATCTTCCAAAATGTATACAATTATGTACTCTACAAATCCAATAGCAAACAAAAACTGGAGGTAAATTTGGACCTGCCAAAAACAAGGCAGGACAAGCAGCGGTGAACATTTAAATGTTTACCACAAGAAGAAGAAGAAGAATAGAACAACCAAACAGAAAAAACATACAGCCCTTTAAAACTGACTAACGTTGACCACTCCTGGAGATATGACCATGCCAAGTTCACAAAAACAATCAGAACAGCAAAATTCGGCAATTCTGGTGAGATGAAGAAACATGTTATTCCATATTTAGGTGACTTAATCTACCATTTGCTATTGTTGTCCTAAGGTGGGTTTTTTATTAATTTAACAGGAATCATAACAGAAATTCTAGTCACCCTAAAAAGTTCATGGAAAACCCCTTTATAAGGTTCTAACAACACAACAAACTCAAGTAGAAAAGTTGGTCTCTCTCCACTTTTCTCCCTTCTTAAAAGAAGCCGTCTCCTCTGATGAAGCTAATGCTTAAGGTCTTCTAAGTCTGACTCAAATGTTTTCCCCAAAGCAAGTAGAGGTTCCTCTTTTATGATGGGCTTGTAGGGTCAGAGACTGCACTCCTTCCATTATCTCACAGTTCTTTTTGGAAAATCGCCTCCATTTCTGCTTTAAGGCGATCAAGTACCTGATAGAAAATATTTCTATTGAGCTCTTCATTATTTTGAAACTCACAGAGCCTCTGTCCAGCTAATTACATGTGAGTCCAGAAATTTGTAATTGGTCTTTGGTCGTCTTTTGTTTTGTGCTTCAGTGACAATGTCGCAGTGGTGCGCAAGTTCTTCAGTCTCCTTCCATAATTCACCAAGTGTACTATATCACTTCTGTTGCTTTTTAACGTGTCTTTAAGGGAACCAACCAGATCTAATGCTCTCACCAGATAAAGACTTCTGGATTGGAGCATGTCAGACAGGATTTCCACGTCCCCAAACTCTTTACAAAAAGTAAACAAAAGTTCTATAAACTGTAGCTTAATTTTGGCTAAAAGACCCTTTGCTTTATTTTCCTGTCTCCACTATTCTTCTCTAGTGAAATGGTTTTGCCAGATCCTTAAAATAGCTGGAAACCTGTCTCTCATAGTTCACCATGCCATCCTGCAAGCCCACCTAACATCTGAAAGTCCTTGAAGTTCCCTAGGCTTTTCATATGGGTACATTACTTTTTGAAAATCAATCCACTTTATTTGGACAGCAGGAGCAGACATGACAGTTATTGAAATAGTAATACTCCTAGGTAATACTAAGCACAAGCGCTGTGGTGCAATGCTCCCTTACTTCCTCTTAAAACATTTTGATTAAATTAGTACCAATAAACGTTCATACCAGCAGAGGAAACGCTTTTCATTGATCCTGTGTGTCGCTGTTGCATTTTGTGCATGCAGGAACTGCATGTCACCTTAACCAATTAAGAGGATGCTTGAGGATGCATTCAATTAGGCTGGGAAATTTGACTGTTTTCTTCGCAAATGTCAGTAAAATTCAAACGGTGTAATTTTTTCTGTGGGGTGGCAACAGGGGTGGCAAGGATTTCTTCTGGGGTGGCCTTTGCCACCCCAAGTATCCTTGTAGCTCCCCCACTGTTGACATAATGTCCAGTTGACCATTGTATCATCATTTTGTCACATTTTATCTCTTTGTTGATTAAAATAACACAAACTGTTGGGTTCTACATCACAAATCTTGTTTTTCATCAGGTTTTAAATTATTATTTTAGGGCTCTCAAAAAACAAATTTTAAACCAAATGTTTCTTAAATTGGACAATGTTACAGAAATCTTCATGAACCCTTTGCAACCACAGCCAGATTGGTATAACTACTCCTCCGAACAATCGCTGACATGTACAGGCCACGCCCCTTTTTAAAATCCATTTTAAAAGGCCACACCCACTGATGGACCATATGGAAACTTCAAAAAGTGATCAACTGCTGTCAGATTCCCTGAATGGCTTTAAAATCTAATCTCTGTAATTGTATGTAATGCCATTTAGTTGTTTTTTGGTTTTGTTTAGATAATCCCATCTGGTAATTTAAAGGGCAATTAAATTAAATGATATTCTGCTCCATCTCCCTGCTACTGCCCTGAATGTAGCTCTCTATCGAGTATCAGAAACCCGCTCTCAGAATAATCGCCGTCAGTAGAGAAGCTGCACAGATTACCCGCAGGCTTCCATCTTTAGCTCCATCTCTAGATTTCAGATCATCTTCGTCAGAGATGATGAAGGTTCTAAAAGATGCAGGTCTGCTCTGCTGGGTTTAATGGCTCCTGCTTAGAAATGTGGTTTTAAGCATCTGAACCATCATGTTTCAGACAGATTAATGGAGCCATTGTTCATCACTCATCCTCAGGATGTAATTATATCTCCATACAGGCTGGTTGTTTTCACCTTGTGGTATTTAAGGTTTGTTTGGTTTGCTTAGTTTCCTCTGCTGTGTCCAAGTTCTGGTACCGCGCTGAACTTTTACCCTGGCTGCCTTTTTTCTGCTGTCTGGATTGAGCCGATTTCTGAGCAGAAGTCATGGGTTCTTCTCTTCTTTCCAGATCATTTTGATATGAAGCTTTTCTCTCTTTCCTCAACAGGTTCTACATGAAAACAGAACCTGTTTACTTTGTCATGTTACCTAAACAGGTTAGATTATTGCCATGATGATGGTCTGAGAGGGAGTGGAGTCTCTTTGAGCTGCTTCATTGATCAGTTTCAGATCTAGAAACTAAAGCTGTTCATATGTTTGGTAATATTATCTGATGAAAAGCAGTCAAACGGTTCCCTGATATGATTAGTAGGAAAGAAAAGTCAGAAAGTTCAACAGTGGTCCAGATCTGGATGGACACAACGATTCTTTAAAATTAGAATAAAATCTCCTTAATATCCAGTCAGATTTTTCTAAAGGTTTTAATTTCTTATTTCTTTATGCATCTATTTAAACCTGAAGCTTCATGCGGCTTCCTTTAACATTAACAGGCTTTCTCTGCTTGTGAAGTTTACTGGATCTCTGGGTGCAGACCCAGAACTGACCTGCAGATCCACGGGCTGAAGGTCTGAACACAGACCCACCCCTCTTCCACCCCCCTCAGCTCTGCCCAATAGGAATCCAGGGATAAATGGGAGACAAAGGGAGAAAATCAGTGCAACACAGGGGAGGGAGGGGGGGAGGACGGAAAATATTCAGCAGCCCAGTTCCTGGATGATCAGGCTCAGATGGAGAAGCAGCAAACAGAGTTCTGGTCCAAAGATTTGGTTCTCTCTGTTCTTTTCTTCAGATGATCCAGAATAATTTCAACATCTCACAGCTTCCATGTTCAATGAAACAGAAAATCCTTTCATAGAAAAATCTCCTTATTTCTCTCCTAAAGGCATCCAGAACCAAATAAAATAAAAACAACAACACAGAACTACAGATAACTAAAGAACGTGGAGCCAGTGGATAGAATGCATTTGCCTCCACAGCGCCACCATGGGGTTGTAAGCAGTTTAAATTGAACTCAAAGCATTGGTTTCTACCTAAAAACATGTTGAGAGTCTATAGAGGAACTAAGAGCTTTTCGGGTCTGTGGGGCAGCTTTAAAATGTGACACGGGATCAAAATACAGACTTTAGCTATCACTTAACTCTGGGAACATCAAGGTTCTGATGCAGCTACAGAGAAAGCAAGGTGGATGAACCAGAACTTAAACAGCAATTAAGTCGATAAATCCGTCTTCAATGCAGTGAATTTACTCTAATGTCCAAATCCAAACCGCTGGGAAACACTGAACAGCACAAGGATTGAGACAACCTACTGGTACCCATGAATCTATATCACCCATTGGTCTATATGACTCATGGGTCATATAGACTCATAAAAGACTAATAAAAATCATAAAAGTTTATGATGCATCCACCCATCTTCATCCATCCACCCATCCATCCATCCATCCATACATTCTTCCATCCATCCATCCATCCACCCATCTATCCATCCATCCATCCATCCATCCATCGATCAATCCACCCATCCATCCATCCATCCGCCCATCTTCCATCCGTCCACCCATCTATCATCCATCCGTCCACCCATCTATCATCCATCCATCCACCCATCTTCCATCCTTCCACCCATCTATCCATCCATCCATCCATACATTCTTCCATCCATTGATCCATCCATCCATCCGCCCATCTATCCATCCATCCATCCATCCATCCACCCATCTATCCATCCATCCATTGATCCATCCACCCATCTATCCATCCATCATCCATCCATCCATCCATCCGCCCATCTATCCATCCATCCATCCATCCATCGATTCATCCACCCATCCATTCATCTATCCATCGATCCATCCACCCATCTATCCATCCATCCATTGATCCATCCACCCATCTATCATCATCCATCCATCCACCCATCTATCCATCCATCCATCCATCCATTGATCCATCCACCCATCCATCCATTAATCCATCCACCCATCCATCCATCCATCGATCCATCCACCCATCTATCCATCATCCATCCATCCACCCATCTATCCATCCATACACCCATCCATCCATCGATCCATCCACCCATCCATCCATCCACCCATCTATCCATCCATCGATCCATCCATCCATCCATCCAACCATCCACCCCTCCATCCACCCATCCATCCATCCACCCATCTATCATCCATCCATCCATCCACCCATCTTCCATCCATCTCTCCATCCATCCATCCATACATTCTTCCATCCATTGATCCATCCATTGATCCATCCATCCATCCGCCCATCTATCCATCCATCCATCCATCGATCCATCCATCGATCCATCCACCCATCCATCCATCCACCCATCTATCCATCCATCCATCCATCCATCCATCCATCAATCCATCCACCCATCTATCCATCCATCCACCCATCTTCCATCGATCCAACCATCTATTCATCCACCCATCTTCAATCCATCAAACCCATCTATCCATCCATCCATCAATCCATCCATCCACCCATCTATCCATCCATCCATCCACTCATCCACCAATCTATCCATCCATCCATCCATACACCCATCCATCCATCGATCCATCCACCCATCCATCCATCCACCCATCTATCCATCCATCGATCCATCCATCCATCCAACCATCCACCCATCCATCCATCCACCCATCTATCCATCCATCCATCTATCCATCCATCCACCCATCTTCCATCCGTCCACCCATCCATCATCCATCCGTCCACCCATCTATCATCCATCCATCCAACCATCCACCCATCTTCCATCCATCCAACCATCTATTCATCCACCCATCTATCCATCCATCCATCCATCCACCCGTCTATTCATCCACCAATCTATCCATCCATCCTCCATCCATCCATCCATCCATCCATTAATCCATCCACCCATCCATCCATCCATCCACCCATCTATCCATCATCCATCCATCCACCCATCTATTGATCCACCCATCCATCCATCCACCCATCTATGGATGGATGGATGGATAGATGGGTGGATGGATGGATGGATGGATGGGTGTATGGATGGATGGATGGATGGATAGATGGGTGGATGGATGGATGATGGATAATCCATCCACCCATCCATCCATCCATCCATCCATCCACCCATCTATCCATCATCCATCCATCCATCCATACACCCATCCATCCATCCATCGATCCATCCACCCATCTATCCATCCATCCATCCATCAATCCATCCACCCATCTATCCATCCATCCATCAATCCATCCACCCATCTATCCATCCATCCACCCATCTTCCATCGATCCAACCATCTATTCATCCACCCATCTTCAATCCATCAAACCCATCTATCCATCCATCAATCCATCCATCCATCCACCCATCTATCCATCCATCCATCCACTCATCCACCAATCTATCCATCCATCAATCCATCCATCCGTCCATCCATCTATCCATCCATCCCTCCATCCACCCATCTATTGATCCACCCATCCATCCATCCACCCATCTATCCATCCATCCATTGATCCATCCACCCATCTATCATCATCCATCCATCCACCCATCTATCCATCCATCCATCCATCCATCCATTGATCCATCCACCCATCCATCCATTAATCCATCCACCCATCCATCCATCCATCCATCCATCCACCCACCCATCTATCCATCCATCCATCCATCCACCCATCTTCCATCCGTCCACCCATCTATCATCCATCCGTCCACCCATCTATCATCCATCCATCCACCCATCTTCCATCCTTCCACCCATCTCTCCATCCATCCATCCATCCATTGATCCATCCACCCATCCATCCATTAATCCATCCACCCATCCATCCATCCATCCACCCATCTATCCATCATCCATCCATCCACCCATCTATCCATCCATCCATCCATCCATTCATACACCCATCCATCCATCCATCGATCCATCCACCCATCCATCCATCCATCCATCCATCCATCCATTCATCCACCCATCTATCCATCCATCGATCCATCCATCCATCCAACCATCCACCCATCCATCCACCCATCTTCCATCCATCCAACCATCTATTCATCCACCCATCTTTCCATCCATCCATCCATCCATCCACCCGTCTATTCATCCACCAATCTATCCATCCATCCTCCATCCATCCATCCATCCATCCTTTATTCATTTTTTATTTGGCGCCTTGTGGACAATTATTTCTGCTCTAATTTATTCTTCACTGATTGTAGATTCTGTAAGCCAAAGTTTTTAGATATTCTTTAAAGTTGTAAAATATATAAAAATTTTTGTCTGGTGATCTGAAGGTCCACATTCCAACTTGTTCCAAGATCTCAGCTAAAACTAGAGGGGAGCGAGTATGTGCTGTGGCTGCTCCGACGCTCTGAACTGTTTTCCTTTAAATAGTAGAACAGCCCAGTCACTCTGTATTCTACGTCTTTGTTAAAAATCCACATGTGCTCTATAAATCATTTTAATGATGACTTTGACGTGACTGTACCGCTCCATCCTGCAGGATCAGCTTTGTTGTTCCTCTACACTAATGTCTGAACGTCACCAGTTGGATTTTAAGTACGAGTCATGATCTCAGTGTATGAGCAGCTAATACAGGAGATTCTCACAGTATTTGGTAGTATTAGTATTAAGTATCTATAAACACCATCAAATAAACTGTGTCTATAAACCCAGTTAACACAGCTAACTGAACGCAGCTCCTCTTGGTGGGCTGACCTTCATGTTCTCTCAGTGATCAAATGCCATCAAAGAGCAGGAGTGTGATGGAATTAGGATGCAACTCAAGATGATGCTCAGAGTTTGTGTTTTGGTCTGAAATGAGGTTAAATAAATCATAAGTTTTTCTTCTTCTGTGGTCCTGCAAATGTTTAATGTTAGAGATCGACCGATAGAAGTTTTTTAATGCTGATACCTTTACTCATTACTTTGACAACATTCTAATCCAGGGCTTTGCAACCTGCAGTTCTGACTCTTTAGATCTTTACAATGGCTCTAATAGTGGTTTAAATGATGAAGGACTAACCATTTGATTTGGATAAAGTAAAATAATAAATACCAGTCTCAGAGGTTTCAAGTTTTTAAGAATTATATTAACTGAAAGTTTACAACAGAAGAAGATAATAAGAACCGGAAATATGTTTTTCCGTCTATTAGCTTGGAAAGTATGAAACTCTGATGGATGATCAGACAGCTTGGAGAAGAATAACATTAAACTTCCTGCAATGGAAAAGTTGGAGCTCAGAAACGTTCAGTAGGGATGAACAAACAGATTCCTGCTTAGATCAGAACGTTGTTCAGAAAGTGGCAGCTGGATCCAGTCTGAAGCATCTTGGTTTCTGTTCCCAGCTTGTTTCCTCTGAGCCATGCAGATATTTAACAGCTTTAATTGGAGGCTCCTGTAAAGCTTTAGACCAACAGCAGTGGAGTCATGGTGTTGGAATGTAAACAGATGGAGGAAAAGCTGCTAATTATAAGCTGCTGTCACCAAATCTTTACAACTGCAGCTCTGTGAATAAATCTTCTGTAATTCCCAAACATGTCGGGATGTTCTGAGTGACTCAGAAAACCGAAACCCAGACGGACGGACAGGGTGAGGACAGACAGACACAGAGTCTACCTTACCGTTTGTTGTTAGAGCTGAAATCTTTGGTCCTCCTGGAGCTCTCAGAGAGATGTGTGTCGCTGCGCGATGACACTGAGTTTGTGTGTCTGTTTTAGAACCGATGTGTAGAGCAGAGCGGTGAGGAAGAGGAGGAGGAAGGGGGAGACAGGTCCAACATGTGTCTTCCTGCCTTGGAGAAAATGCTGCCAACCTGCTGCAGGGAATCTGAGCGATTTAAGAGCAGAAAATAAACTGAAGGGGAGGTCACAATCAGGTCAGAGGATCTGCAGGTCCAAACGGATCACTGAACAAAAATAATCAGAAATATAATGATGATGGAGGATTTAATTAAACTCACACTAAATCATGATCTTCACTGAGACTTTAAAGTCCTCATGTGATCAGAACCAACCTTCTGCTGTTTGCTGAAACATCATAAATGATGACAATCTGATCAGATGGAGTACTGACACTTATGGCTCCATAGCTGCAGTGTGTGGCGCCCCCTTCAGGCCTGAAAACACTGAGTGACTCAGTCACAGTTCGACCCACAGCTGCTGGAAATGGTCCTGAAGATCCAGCAACATGGTGGAGACCTGGACTGGGTGGAAAAAGTCTCCATCAGTCTGGGTCAGTCTTGGATGGAACAACAGACATGAGATCCGTGGTTCCAGATGTTCTCGACATCTGGGTTCATTTCTGCTAAAATCAGTTCCAGTTTGTTTAACTGGGTCAGAACTGGTTTGTCTTATTTCTTTCCTTTGAGGATGATCCAGTTCTCTGAATTTAAAGGAGATCAGATCCAGTAATTCTACAGATTTAAATGATCGAATATGAACCATCAGTCGGTTGATCTGTTCTGTTTCTGCTCTCAACATCAATTATCTGGATCCAAATGAAGCTTCTTCCTGTTTCCTGATGATTTATCCTGAAACATTCAGTGATCCGATCTGTTTTTCATTCTGCAGGAGAAGTTTCCCTCCATCTTGTTTCTTCCTGAAGGCTGCGGCTCAGAGGTCATGGTCCTGAATCATCCTGAGCTTCCAGGGTAAAAATCCTCTCAGCCTTAAAAAAACTGCCTCCAGAACCTGAACAGATCAGGCTCTGAACTTGTCTCTGTTTCTGGTTGCAGCTGCAGTTTCTTCATTTATTGGTCCCTGGAGGTCTCCACAGGGGGCGCTGTTATTCCAAACATTCACCTGTTGCCAAAGATCCCAGAGAGAGGTGAGATGTCCCTCCGAGGGATAAACTGTGCCTGAGGTCCTGCCACTGATCTCTATTTATTCATTGGATTGCTGATTGCCCGTTGGTAGTACGGGTGTAGTGAGGCCACCGGCCGCCATATTGGTACTCCTTAGTTAGACCAGTGTTGGGTTCATAGATAGTTTTTTTCTTAAGAAGAACTGAAATACAGACTTATCGATACAATTCCTGTAGGAAGGAAAGACAGTTGAACCCCAGGCTCAAACATACTGTCTCCCACTGGACCTTCTCCGCAGAGCGTTTATTAACAGAACATGACACATGGTTACAAACAGAGTATTGTTCTGACAGAACAATTGATCAGTTCATGAAGACAGAATGCTCCATCAGAATGACAAGGCAGGATGGTCTCCTGACTGAATCATGAGAGAGGAGTGGAGCATCGCCTTGCAAAAATGTTTCATAAGCACACATTCATTTTATAATCATCATTGAATAATCCTAACAACCAGTCGCAAAGTAAACAATATGTGTGCTACAGCATCGAACAAATGATTTTCTCATTTTCAGGGGGCTTAAGGCTTTAAAAAAAGAAGTTTCATAGCCTAAATAGATTATAGTAATTTTATGATAAAAAAATAGGCCCATCACATTGCATAGTCATTATGAATTCAATAAAGTCTATAAATCATGTAATATAACATATTACACAAATCCATCACAACAACATTGGTGTGTTAATGGAGCATAATAATGTGCCAAAAGTTCTAAATTGATGATATACATTTAATAAACATTTATTGATTACATTGTTATGTTACTTACATGTTACATATAACCCTCTCCAGGCAGATGTTGCAGATTTGCAACAGCTAAATGCCACTTAGCTAATTACTCCACATCCATATTTTAAGAGCTTTTTTTACTCAGAAGTACAACAGAAGGACTTAGTTGTGCATTTGCAACAAACAGTTTCTCTCCAGCTCACCAGATAGCACTGCTGACTCACTGACTCACACCAGTCCTTGGTGTCACTGAAATAGATTTTCTAAGCACGAATTCCAAGTAAGTCTCACTACCAATTTCCATTCTTTTGAAATGAATACTACACAAGAAGAACCATGAATGTGTATAGATATGACACATGCCAATTAGTAGATTTTATCTCCTCTGGGCTTTTCACCAAAGGCATCTAAATTTCAATGTTGTGGATTAGCAATGTGTGCCCAAACAGGAACCAATGGATGCTACATGCTTTATTTACTAGTTTGCCTATATTCTGAGCAACAGTTTAACAGAAACGGCCTTCTCAAGAGGTTTTAAAATGTCGGTGGAGAAAAAGTTTGAGAAAAAGTTGTCTCTAATTTTGTGAGAATTTTGTTTTGGGAAATATTTTTTTGTGACATTCAAATTAAGTTAACATTCATATCAGATTCACTCTTCAGTGTTAATTTACCACTACGGGCCACTGTTGTAAATCTGCAACATCCCAGAATTCATTGCATGTGAAGGTCTCTCAAAAAAAAAGTCTGAATTGTATATTGCTTCCCCGTATGATCATTTTCTCCAAATATCAGATTTTTTCTGCAACTACAACTAAATTTGAGCCTGAGATGGATAATTTCAAGATTTCACATCAAGACTGAATTACATGTCTGTTAATACTATGATATTTTCCTATTTACAAATTATGCAAGAATGACGGCATATACTTTTATGCTGTGTCTGTGCATTAGCCTTTAAAAATGTTTGACTTGCTTTTTCAAATGAGAAATACAACAAACAATACAAAAACAACAGCGTGGTATTAGTACATTGACATTTCACAGCGAATTACTTTCTATTTTCTAACATTAGACCCAATGTCGATGGCTAACTCAGTCGATATCTTCGAGTCAATCAAAGATAGCCAGAATAATGTTAAGCTACATACTATACTATAAGATATATCAGCGTATTTATAGATTTTCTTGGTTAGTTCATCCACTGACTGTGAAATTACCGGGGAATTGTCTACCAACAGCAAATCACTTGTTTTTGAAGCCAAATGCTACACAGGTAGGCTTTTTACTGTGCATCTCAATGGGAATGGGGAGTACCAATATGGCAGCCGGTGGCTTCACTTTTTTCAGGCTATCAGGAATCCAATGAATAAATAGAGATCATTGGGCCCTGTTGTCATACAGCCTCTAATAATCCTGGATTATTAGATCTAATCTGATTGGCTCAGAGCACAGAGGTCAGCAGCTAAACCAGCTGTTCTCAGTTTAGACAGTTTGATTGTTTCTGTTCAGTCAGTTTTGAACTGAAGGCCTAAAATCAGGATTATAGAAGTTTTTTGTTTTAATTAAAAATAATCATGTGATTTTAAAAGCAGCAGATAAATTAGGCAGATGTCATGAATAATTTCCCTAATTTTACTGCTTCTTTATGGAGATGTTTGGTTCCCAGTATCTGAAACTGCTGTTTCAGAGGAAACAAGTTTTTGTGACATCTTAAAAATGACTAAATCTAGGCTTTCTATCTAAATACATTAAACTATAAATGTTCATTAAATTTTTTTCTCTTAGACATTGGAGTGGTGCATTTTAATGTTATAGAGCTAAACATGTTAAATTGGTGAGTAGTAGTAGTGTAAGTTTTTAACCTGTCAAGTTTTGTTAGATTTTTAGCATTATAATTTATGTTTTTACAAGCAGTGAGTTCATTATCTGACACATGCATATACACACCAGGAACCTGTAAACTTACTGAATTACAAAAAAAAACATTTAAAAAACAAACATGTTTAATTGATATAAATACAAAAATGAATATTAGAAACTATATTTATCAAACATTATACTGGGCAAGTAAAAAATGTTTCTGGGCAAATGAAATGTGAAAGTCACTTGCCAGAAGGGTATTTTCAAAGTCTGAAAGTAAAAACTCTTTTTTTCCACTAAATGTGTAGAACTGTGTGACATAGACACAGGAGAGAAACAGTTTCTAGAGGTTGATGGTTTTTGTCTGTGTGCAGCTTTGCAGCTGTTCCCCACCTGGCCTACAGGAGACGCTGCTGCTGAGGCCTTTCAGAGCCTGCTGAGGATTCTAGGACCTGAAGCGGCCATTGAATCGATCATCAGAGCCGTGAGCCTTTCAGAAGACGCTGAACTGAGCGGGTAGAAGATCCAGAATGGATTCTGAATCAGAACTTTATTTTTCCTCTCTTGGATGAGACAAAACTATAAAAATAAAAGATTTCAGTGGAAATCACCAGACAGCTGCTGGGCCCTTATATCCTCACAGAGTTTCTGTTGTTTTTATTTCCACACTCCAAGGTTTCAGGAGTCTGCAGGAATCACAGCGCTGAACCAAGAGCCTCAGCAGCATGAAGCCACAGGATCATGGGTCCTGCAGCTTCATGCTGCTTTGGCTTCATGCTTGGTGTTTTGCTCTCTGACCTGAACCTGTCAGCAGTGGGACCTTATATAGACAGGCGTCTATATTCCTAATCACATCCAGTCAGATAAATGCACCACAGCTGGACTCCATCTAAACTGTAGAAACATGGAAGGATGATCAGTGGAGACAGCCTGAACCTCAGCTGAGTTTAGAGCTTCATGTTAAAAACTGTGAATATTTATGGAAATATGATTTATTAGATTTTAATGAGTAATACATTTATTAAAATTATAAAAATAATCCTTTTCTACTTTTTCATAATGAGCCATTTGTTTAGAATCTAGAGAAGAGATCAATTTAAAGCGTTTGGAAAAAGGCTTAAACAGATTGAAATGTGGAAAAAATGCAGAGCTTTGAAAACTTTCTAAAAAAACTCTGATTCAGGGCTTTCTAAGGCTGCTGTCCTGCTGCTTTTAGATGCATCGCTTCTCCAGAACACCTGAATTCAATTCAGTTTATTTCTATAGCGCCAATTCACAACACATATCATCTCAAGGCACCAACCAAATCATCCAGTCAAATTGATTTAAAGTTTTCTATCTAAGGTAAACCAGTTGATTGCATTGACTAATTGACCCAAATGCAATCCCTCACACTAAGCATGCTTGTAGCAAGAGAAAAAACTCCCTTTTAACAGGAAGAAATCAGATGAATGGATCAGTACCGGGCCTCTGCAGAGCTGGATGACTGGATGCTGCAGTCTAGAAGCTGCAGGGCAGCAGCTCTGGAGGAATGGACCTGGTTATCCCTGATTTACATGAAGACCAAGGACAACCTGGATCTGCTGCCAAACAAAGCACAGTCATGATGGAGTAGTCATTTGTCGTCATGGCAATGAGGTTCTGATGGACCTGCAGAGAAAAGGACAGAACTAAGATCTTAGCTAAGAAACTTCTCAGCGTCTCAATACTGATTATTTCCATTTGGCTCCATTCATAACAACATCTCAGCTTCAATGACTGAGAAGTGATTAACAAGTGATGCTGTTCTGACCCGGAATGAGATTAAAACATTTGATTCTGTTATATTTAGCAACATGTGATAAAAAGAAGTCAATGAAACAAAAAGCATCACATTAGAACCACATTTAGCTCCAAACACTGAGTGGTTGTTGCAGCAGGTCTGGAGGAAGAGGAGAACTTTGTGGAGGTCAGCTGATTATTCCTGAACGAACATCTGGGAGAGAAATTTCAGTCAGAGCTGAACGGCTGCAGCACTGAGGACAGATTATTGGAGTCTTTATTACAGGTTATGTTCTGATCTGAGCAGAGAAAAAAAAACTGTTAATCAGTGAGTTTTATAGCAGCTAAAGGTTTAATTCAGGACTTAGTTGGAGCTAAACTAAAGCAGGAAGCAGTTTGTGATTGTTGGTTCCTGCAGAGAGACTCCCAGACGATCAGATTCACCTTCAGACCAAACTAGCAGCTTCCTCTGAGTGAGTCCAGCTGCAGGAGAGAAAAGTGGAAACCTCCAACACTGCTGCTTCAAGCTGCTCACACTCCACACACTGAAGGTGAGTTGGACCAAGAACACCACTCAGAGTCACTTTGAGGGAAGTTAGTAGAGGAGGGAGGGGAGCCATGACTGACTGGACCTTCTGTGTTTTCAGCTTCATTCAGAGACTAAATGGCTTCCAGGTTAGAGGAGGATCTCTGCTGTCCGGTCTGTCAGGACGTCTTTAAGGATCCAGTTGTTCTGTCATGTAGCCACAGCTTCTGTAATGAGTGTCTGAAGAACTGCTGGAGAGAGAAACCAGGAAAAGAGTGTCCAGTTTGTAAGAGGAGATCTTCAAAGGCTGAACCACCCCGTAACCTGATTTTGAAGAACCTGTGTGAGACCTTCTTACAGCAGAGAGAGCAGAGAGCTTCAGAGGATCTCTGCAGTCTGCACTCTGAGAAACTCAAACTCTTCTGTCTGGACCATCAGCAGCCAGTGTGTCTCGTCTGCAGAGATTCAGAAAAACACACCGAGCACAGATTCAGACACATCGATGAAGCAGCTCGGCAACACAAGAAGAAACTTCAAGAAACTCTGGAACCTTTGAAGAAGAAGCTGGAGCTCGGGAAGAAAGTTCAAGAGGAGTTTGATCAGACAGCAGAACACATGAAGGTTCAGGCCCGACACACAGAGAGGCTGATTAAGGAGCAGTTTAAGAAGCTTCATCAGTTTCTAGCAGAGGAAGAGGAGGCCAGGCTGGCTGCACTGAGGGAGGAAGAGGAGCAGAAGAGAGGGATGATGAAGGAGAAGATGGAGGCTCTGAGCAGAGAGATAGCAGCTCTTTCAGACACAGTCAGAGCCACAGAGGAGGAGCTGAGAGCTGAAGACGTCTCATTCCTGCACAACTACAAGGCTGCAGTGGAAAGAGTCCAGCGCTGCCCCCTGCTGGAGGATCCACAGCTGCCCTCAGGAGCTCTGATAGACCAGGCCAAACATCTGGGCAACCTGGCCTTCAACATCTGGAGCAACATGAAGAACATGGTGTCCTACACTCCTCTCATCCTGGACCCAAACACTGCTGGTTCTCATCTCATTCTGTCTGAAGATCTGACTAGTGGTACTTTAGGAAAGGAGCAGAAGCTTCCTGATAATCCAGAGAGGTTTGATAGGTCTTGTTCTGTCTTGAGTTCTGAGGGCTTTAATTCAGGGAACCAGAGCTGGGATGTTGATTTTGGAGACAGTAGAGGCTGGATCCTTGGTGTGCTAGCAGAGTCTGTCCAGAGGAAGGGAGTCATAGATTCTGAATGGTTGGTTATATGTAAATCTTTAGGTAAATACTCAGCATTGTCTCCGTCATCTCATTCCAAAGATCTCTCAGTCCAGAAGAAGATCCAGAGGATCAGAGTGAATCTGGACTGGGATAGAGGAAAGCTGTCCTTATCTGATCTGGACACTAACACACACATACACACTTTCACACACACCTTCACTGACAAGATGTTTCCATTGTTCTCCACAGTGGTGAGAGTAAACATTTTACCCATGAAGATCTCAGTGAGCAAACAGCAGCTCTGATGTTCTCAGCATGAAGAACACAAAGTCCAAATGAAACCTTATTGATCTGATTGAAACTCAGTGTTTGAAACAGGAAACTGGAGATGATCTGATCTGATCTGACTGATCATCTGGTTGTTTTCTGGTCAGTTTCAGATCTGCTTCATAATCTGTCCAGATGCTACAAACTAAGACATGAAGTGGATGATGTGGAGTTTAGTTTGGTTCTGACAGCAGATCCAGGTGTGCTGATCATGAACAGGGAACAGGTGAGGTTAGTGGAGACATCAGGACCCTGGAGAGCTCTGCTGATGGAAACAAACTGAGATCCAAACATCCAGACTGAGGAAGACTGCAGAAGAAACTCTGAGAGGTTTTCATGTTTAGTTCAGGAACATCTAAGTTTGGCCTTTTTTTTCAGTGCTTAGTCCTGTTTCTCTTCTAGACATAGCCATGGGCTCAGCTTTCACTCTAACTGCATATGTTCTCTTTCATCCTTGTTGACATGACAAAAAGCTCAGGGATCATCTGTTTAATGGTTTATTTTTCCAAGTCAGAGCCTCCTATGGAGCTATTCTACAGTTACCTTTTCTAACATATCTCTTTATAGATCAGTGCTACTATATTTCTTTCTGTATCTCTGCTTCTGTCTCCTTGAACCCCAGTCGGCCTCAGCAGAAGGCCGCTCACACTGAGCCTGGTTCTGCTGCAGGTTTCTTCCTGTTAAAAGTTTTTATTCTCCACTCTCCCTGCATGCATGTTTGGTGTGAGGGATTGCTGCAGAGTCAACAAAACAAGGTAGCAAATAGTTGCTGTTGCTGCATGCTTATCCAGGAGGAGTCAAACCATCAAAGTCAATAACAATCAGCCTGGTTTCCTTAGATAGAAAACATTCAATGATCTGTATGTATTATTTGATTTAATTGTCTCTCTAAAGTGTCCTGATATGCAGGACCATTTTAAATTCAACATGTAAATCACACAGAAATCCAAATTAAAAAGCATTATTTTTATTGTAAATATTGTATTAATCCGTTATAAATACTGCAATTTGAAAAGTTTATTTAAATCCTATTTCTAAATGGAGATTTAAAATCTACGATTCATCAATTTAAATATAAATACCTTTCTTTATTAAACATTTCAGAAGGTAATGTCCTTTTTCAATCTTATTAAATTTTCCTTTCAATTCAAAATATTTTGGCTGTTGCATTTTCTTTATACTTTATCGTCTCCATTTAACATTTCAATGAACCTGGCAAACGGTGCTCAGGGACCAGAAGGGCCACACAAAAGATAAAGTAAAGTAAATAAGTATTTGAACACCCTGCTATTTTGCTGGTTCCACTTACAAACATTGAGGGGTCTGAAATTATCATAGGTGCATGTCTGTGAGAATCCTTTTATGATACAGCTGCAAATAAGAATTTGAACATCTGTCTATCAGTTAGAATTCTGACCATCAAAGACCTGTTAGTCTGCCTTCAAAATATCCACCTCCACTCATTAATTATCCTAATTTAGCTGCACCCGTTTGATCGGTTGTTAGCTGCATAAAGACACCTGTCCACCCTGTTAGGTTTATTCAATGATGATTATAAAATTAATGTGTGTGTGCTTATGAAACATTGGAGCAAGGAGATGCTCCACTCTGTCTTTTGATTCAGTCAGAAGACCACCCTGCCTTGTGATTCAGTTGGTGGAGCATCCTGTCTTATGACCTGATCAATTGTTCTGTCAGAACAATACTGTTTTGTAACCATGTGTTATGTTCTGTTAATAAAAGACGACTGCAGGAGGTGGGTAAGAAAGAGCTGAAAGTTGGGTTGGGCTCTTTCCACTCCTGCAGGAGCTGTTTGAATCTCTTTCCTGTGTGGACTCAGTTTCTCTTTTACAAACCTACATTTTTTAACCTAACACAACCCACACAATCAATAGGAATCCAACTACTAACATGGCAAAGACCAAAGAGCTGTCCAAAGACACTAGAGACTAAATTGTACATCTCCACAAGGCTGGAAAGGGCTACAGGAAAATTAACAGGCAGAATGGTGAAAAAATGTCCATTGTTGGAGCAATCATTAGAAACTAGAAGAAGTTAAACATGACTGTCAGTCTCCCTCAGACTGGAGCTCCATGCAAGATCTCACCTGGTGGGGTCTCAATGATTCTAAAAAAGGTGCAAAATCAGCCTGGGACTAGATGGGAGAAGCCGGTCAATGACCTGAAAAGAGCTGGGACCACCGAGGTCCATTTATTATTATTTTTTTATTAATTCAGTCACTTTTCTGGTCACTTTAGTTTATTCTGAGTTATGTTATATTTAATAACATAACTCAGGTCTCTCAAGTTATTTTTCTTTAAAACAATTCTGTTATGGTTAAAAAAGTTGGTTAAATAAAGATTTAATTCGAAGTCTGTGTTTGTGTTCTTTATTAAAATTAAATCATTTAGCAATATTATAAAAAGTCCAGGCAGAGCTGCACATAAAATATGGTTTCAAATCTTTTCAATAATTTTTTTTTATCGATAAGCTTTTTTTCTATATCGCCCAGCCCTATTTGAAATCATGGCACTGAAGGTTCCCCTGCTTAAACCAGCACATGTCCAGGCCTGTCTTTAGTTTGCCCACGACCATTTGGATGATCCAGAGGAGTCATGTGGTCAGATGAGACCAAAATATAACTTTTTAGTCATAATTTAACAAATCGTGTTTTGAGGAAGAATGAGTACCATCCCTACTGTGAAGCATGGAGGTGGTAGCATCATGCTTTGGGGGTTTTATTCTGCACATGGGACAGGGCGACTGCACTGTATTAAGGAGAGGATGACCAGGGCCATGTATTGGGAGATTTCGGGGAACAACCTCCTTCCCTCAGATAGAGCGTTGAAGATGGGTGGAGGCTGGTTCTTCCAACATGACAATGACCCAAAGCTCACAGCCAGGATGACCAAAGAGTGGCTCTGGAAGAAGCTTATCAAGTTTCTGGCGTGGCTTAGCCAGCCCCCAGACCTAAACCCAATAGAGAATCTTTGGAGGAAGCTCGAAGTCTGTTTCTCAGCGACAGCCCAGAAACCTGACTGATCTAGAGAAGATCTGTGTGGAGGAGTGGGCCAAAATCCCTCCTGCAGTGCAAGCCTGATGAGAAATTACAGGAAATGTTTGACCTCTGGAATTGCAAACAAAGACTACTGTACCAAATATTAACATTGATTTTCTCAGGTGTTCAAATACTTATTTGCAGCTGGACCATACAAATAGTTTTTAAAAAATCATATATTCTGGTTTTTATGGATTTTTCTTAGTTAGATTATGTCTCTCATAGTGGACAAGCACCTATCATGACAACTTCAGACCCTCCATGATTTCTAAGTGGAAGAACTTGCAAAATAGCAGGGTGTTCAAATATGTATTTTCCTCACTGTAAATGGAAAAGGCAAACTGTTAGTAGAATGTAAAGGAACCAAAACGGTCATGGAAATCATAAGCGGAGCAGGAAAAGTAAAAGGAAAAAACACAACAGCAAAAGGGATTTAAATGCAAATGAGAACAATGTTGGCAATAAAAAAATGTAAAAAAAATGTTTTCTAAGGAAAGGTATTTATAACCAGATCTTTGGATTTGGGTATTTGAATCTCCAATTAGAAATAGGATTTGAAAATATATTTTCAAATTGCAGTTTTTAATAATGAAATAGAATTTACAAATTGTCTTTTATAATTCAATTTAAAATGTCCCATTACAAAATGATTATAAAACTGGATTTCAAACAGTCCGGTTTAAATGTTTAATCTGAAATTTTTTTTATGTCTTTCTGAGTGAATCTTCTGCTCTCTATACCTTGAGATGACGTGTTGTAAACTGATTTCAATCTGGAGTTGGGTGAAACCATTTAGTTTCTCCTGTTTTTCTGGATTCATGTGATCAGTGGTGGTTTGGTCTGCAGAAGAAACTAAAACATTAATCTGAGAATCCAAACCTTGATGATGGACTCTTTGACTCTTAGAAAGTGTGTTTTTAACTATTCTTTACAGTCTGGGAGGAAGCTTACTCATTTTTTCATATTCCAACCTGTTATGTGTTTTGTTTTTGAAGTTCTGTATCTAAAATAATTTACATACTAGACTATGGATTATATAAAAAATCAGGATCCTACTCAATGAACATAGCCTGCATCCATGTCAGCAGTAAAAGCAAGTTTTACTATTCAAAGACACGTCCCTGAAGAAGTGTGACGAGTGCGCTCCTCTAAGAAGTTTAGGGGGAAGGTATGGAGCACCAGAAGCCTGATTTAGCTCTCTTTAGATGACCTCTGTGATTTCCTTACATCTCAGGGTCAGAATGACTGGTACTGGTGCTGACATGTACATCTACATTATCCCATATGGTAAGCCTATCGGAGGATTCTGGTCCCGGATTGGTCTGATGAGCATATTGGAATTAAAGTCCAAGAGGTTCTGTAAACACTTAAACCAAATACTAAGAGTAAAGTAGATATTTCAGTGTAAATATATTAATCACTGGGAACAATGCTACAGGTGGCCATTTTATGCATTTATTTCAAATAAAATATTGATATCACATGAACCATGGAAGAACTGTGTTTTTATTTACTTTGTTGATTTGAGACAATTATTCATTGCAAACATCATTAATGTTGCCATAGCAACAACAAACCAGTCATTTTTAGGAACCTGTCAATGAGCGCTTGTTTAAATGCAGGATGTGCTGCAGCTGCGTCCCACATACTTTACATTAATAAATACCATATATTTGGGTTTTCTGGATGTAAAGTGAACATTTTAGACGCACAGTGGAAAAGTTGCCCTGAGATGCTCTGATCAGAACTGAACTGATTAAACCATCAAGTAGAACTTTTTATTTCTTCCGTAAATGCTTGTAGAAATGAGCTGTTAAACCATCTGGAGCAGACGTTTGTTTCTGTTTTTTTAAAAACATCTAATTCTACATAATTTAGAACTTTCTCCATCCATATATTAATAGTTTTCATCACTTTCTGAAACCCAGAATGATATATATCTGTAGATTAATCTTTATTAGTGTGAACATTGCTCTCCGTTCATTAACATACAAGTTGCACTTTTTTGTCTTCCGTTTTCCAACCTGATAAAAGGAAGCAGACAAACCAGGGTTTGGTCCGGTATAAATATTTATTTTGATACAAAGAGTGACTGTGACGGCAGTAACAGCAGGACATGTTTGTCCAAATCTACAAAAATAAAGGATTTCAGTAGAAAACAGCAGACAGCTGCTGGGCCCTTATATCCTCTCAGCGTTGCCGTTTTTTGCTTAATGTTTTGCTCTCTGACCTGAGCCTGTCAGCATTGGGACCTTATATAGACAGGCATCTACATTCCTATTTTTTTTTTAGAATCTAGAAAAGAGATCAATTTAAAGAAAAATGCAGAGCTTTGAAATCTTTCTAGATTGACACTGATTGAGGGCTTTCTAAGGCTGCTGTCCTGCAGCTTTTAGATGCATCGCTTCTCCATAACATCTGAATCAGATGAATGGATCGGTACCGGGCCTCTGCAGAGCTGGATGACTGGATGCTGCAGCCTAGAAGCTGCAGGGCAGCAGCTCTGGAGGACTAGACCTGGTTATCCCTGATTTACATGAAGTAGAAGGGGAACCTGGATCTGCTGCCAAATAAAGGAATCATTGTTGCAGCTTTGGTTTAAAACAAGCACAGGCATGATCAAGCAGTCCTTTCTCATCATGGTGATGCAGTATTGATGGATCTGCAAAGAAAAGGTCAGAACTGGAGAACTAAGATCTGAGCAAAGAAACTTCTCAGCATCTCAATACTGTACTCGTATTCATACTCGTCGTCTCCTGCTTTATCCGGAACCGGGTCGCGGGGGCAGCAGACTAAGCACAGACTCCCAGACTTCCCTCTCCGCTGACACCTCCTCCAGCTCTGTTGGGGGAAGCCCTAGGCGCTCCCAGGCCAGCCGAGAAACATAGTCTCTCCAGCGTGTCCTGGGTCGTCCCCTTGGCCTCGTCCCGGTGGGACGTGCCTGGAACACCTCCTGAGGGAGATGTCCAGGGGGCATCCGAAGAAGATGTCCGAGCCACCTCAACTAACTCCTCTCGATGTGGGGGAGAACCGGCTCTACACTGAGCCTCTCCCGAATGACCGAGCCCCACTCTAAGGGAGAGCCCAGCCAACCTGCTGAGAAAGCTCATTTCAGCCGCTTGTATCCGGGATCTCGTTCTTTCGGTCATGATCCAGATTTCATGACCGAAAGAACGAGGGTAGGAACGTAGACCGACCGGTAAATTGAGAGCTTTGCCTTTTCGCTCAGCTCTCTCAGACCGGACAGACCGGTGCAGCGTCCGCATTATTGCAGTAGTCGCACCGATCCGTCTATCGATCTCCCGCTCCATTCTTTCCTCACTCGTGAACAGGACCCCAAGATACTTGAACTCCTCCACTTGAGGCAGGGACTCTCCTCCAACCTGAAGAGGACAAGCCACCTTTTTCCGGTCGAGAACCATGGCCTCTGACTTGGAGGAGCTGATTCTCATCCCGGCCACTTCACACTCGGCTGCGAACCGCCCCAGCGCACGCTGTAGGTCTTGGCAGGAAGGAGCCAGCAGAACTACGTCATCCGCAAAAAGCAGGGACGGGATCCGCTGTTCCCCAAACAAGACCCCCTCCGGTCCTTGGCTGCGCCTAGAAATCCTGTCTAAAGTTATGAACAGGACCGGTGAGAGAGGGCAACATGCACTGGGAACAGGTCCGACTTAATGCCGGCAATGCGAACCAGACTCCTGCTCCGCTTGTACAGAGAACGGATGGCCCCTAATAAAGGGCCCTGACTCCATACTCCTGGAGCACCCCCCACAGGGCAACACAAGGGACACGGTCAAATGCCTTCTCTAAGTCCACAAAACACATGTGGACTGGTTGGGCAAACTCCCATGAACCCTCAAGCACCCTGCAGAGGGTGTAGAGCTGGTCCACTGTTCCACGGCCAGGACGAAAACTACACTGCTCCTCCTGCAGCCGAGGTTCGACAATCAGCTCTCTCTCCTCTCCAGCACCCTGGCATAGGTCTTTCCGGGGAGGCTGAGAAGTGTGATTCCGCGATAGTTGGAACACACCATCCGGTCCCCCTTCTTGTGGAGGGGAACCACCACCCCAGTCTGCCAATCCAGGGGGACTGTCCCCGACCTCCATGCGATGTTGAAGAGACGTGTCAACCATGACAGCCTGACAACACCCGGAGCTCTAAGATACTTAGGACGGATCTCGTCCACCCCCAAAGCCTTGCCACCGTGAAGTTTTTTGACCACCTCGTTGACTTCAGCCTGGGTGATGAATGAATCCAGCCCCAAGCACCCTGTCTCTTCTTGTTGTCGGGTTGAGAAGATCCTTAAAGTATTCCTTTCACCGCCCGACAATATCCTCCTTCAAGGTCAGCAGCTCCCTACTCCCACTGAAAACAGTGTTAGTGAAGCACTGCTTTCCCCTCCAGAGGCGCAGGATGGTTTGCCAGAATCGCTTTGAAGCCAACCGATAGTCTTTTCCATGGCCTCTCCGAACTCCTCCCAGGCCCGAGATTTTGCCTCTGCAACCGCCCGGGCAGCAACACGCTTGGCCTAACAGTACCTGCTTGCTGCTTCAGGAGTCCCACAAGCCAGCAAAGCTCGATAGGAGTCTTTCTTCAGCTTGACAGCATCCCTTACTATCGGTGTCCACCACCGGGTTCGGGGATTGCCACCACGACAGGAACCGCAAACCTTACGGCCACAGCTACGGGCAGCTGCATAGAAAATAGAGGCAGAGAACACAGCCCATTCGGACTCCATGTCTCCAACCTCCCTCGGAACCTGAGAGAAGCTCTCTTGGAGGTGGGAGTTGAACATGTCCCTGACCGAGGGTTCCACCAGACGTTCCCAGCAGACCCTCACTACACGTTTGGGCCTGCCGAGTCTTTCAGGCTTCCTCCTTCCCAGCATATCCAGCTCACCACCAGGTGGTTGTCTGTGGACAGCTCCGCCCCTCTCTTCACCCGAGTGTCCAAGACATGCAGCCGAAGATCAGAAGATTGGGCTACAAAGTCGATCATTGACCTTCGATCTAGGGTGTCCTTGTGCCAAGTGCACCGATGGACATCCTTATGCCTAAACATGGTGTTTTTTATGGACAATCTGTGACTTGCACAGAAGTCCAAAATAAAGACACCACTCGGGTTCAGAGCTGGGGGCCCGTTCCTCCCAATCACGGCCCTCCAGGTGTCACTTTCGTTTCCCACGTGGGCGTTGAAGTCTCCTATTAGAATGATGGAATCCCCGGGAGGGGTGCTTTCTAACACCCTCCCCAGGGATGCTAAGAAGGCCTGGTACTCCGTACTGCCGTTCGGCCCATAGACCAAAACAACTGTCAGAGTACTCCCTTCAACCCGAAGGCGAAGGGATGCGACCCTCTCGTCTACGGGGTGAACTCCAACACGAGATGGCTGAGCTGGGGGGAGACAAGCAGCCCCACCCCTGCTCTCCGCCTCTCCCCGCGGGTTACTCCAGAGTAGAAGAGAGTCCAGCCTCTCTCAAGGAGCTGGGTTCCAGAGCCTTGGCTGTGTGCAGAGGCGTGCCCAGCTATTTCTTCCCCACCAGAGCCTTTTTGCGCCGAGGTCCCCGCCTCTGGCTGCCGCCCAATCCCCTTTGCACCGGTCCCTCATGGTTCCCCCTGCAGGCGGTGGGCCCACTGGGGGATGGCCTCGCGTCGCTCCTTCGGGCTGGGCCCGGCCGGATCCCGCAAGGAAAAACCCGACCACCAGGCGCTCGCCGACGAACCCCAACCCCAGGCCTGGCTCCAGGGTGGGGTCCCGGCTCCGCCGTACCGGGCGAGGTCACATGCCTCGCTGTAGTCCTCGTCATAAGGTCTTTTTGAACCATTCTTCGTCTGACCTTTCGCCCAGAGCCTGTTTGCTTTGGGAGACCCTACTTGGGGCATTTAGCCCCCGACAACATAGCCTCTTGGATCACCAGGCACTGAAACCCCTCCACCACGTTAAGGTGGCAGTTCAATACTGATTATTTCCATTTGGCTCCATTCATAACAACATCTCAGCTTCACTGACTGAGAAGTGATTAACAAGTGATGCTGTTCTGACCTGGTATGAGATTAAAACATTTTATTCTGTTATATTTAGCAACAAGTGATAAAAACAAGTCAATGAAACAAAAAGCATCATATTAGAATCACATTTAGTTCCAAAGACTGAGTTGTTGTTGCAGCAGGTCTGGAGGAAGAAGAGAACTTTGTGGAGGTCATCTGATTATTCCTGAACGAACATCTGGGAGAGAAATTTCAGTCAGAGCTGAACGACTGCAGCACTGAGGACAGATTATTGGAGTCTTTATTACAGGTTATGTTCTGATCTGATCAGTGAAAAATAAAACCTTTTAATCAGTGAGTTTTATAGCAGCTAAAGGTAGAATTCAGGACTTTGGAATGAAACACACCTTAGTTGGAGCTAAACTAAAGCAGGAAGCAGTTTGTGATCGTTGGTTCCTGTAGAGAGACTCCCAGACGATCAGATTCACCGTCAGACCAAACTAGCAGCTTCCTCTGAGTGAGTCCAGCTGCAGGAGAGAAAAGTGGAAACCTCCAACACTGCTGCTTCAAGCTGCTCACACTCTACACACTGAAGGTGAGTTGGACCAAGAACACCACTCAGAGTCACTTTGAGGGAAGTTAGTAGAGGAGGGAGGGGAGCCATGACTGACTGGACCTTCTGTGTTTTCAGCTTCACTCAGAGACTAAATGGCTTCCAGGTTAGAGGAGGATCTCTGCTGTCCGGTCTATCAGGACGTCTTTAAGGATCCAGTTGTTCTGTCATGTAGCCACAGCTTCTGTAAGGAGTGTCTGAAGAACTGGTGGAGAGAGAAACCAGTAAAAGAGTGTCCAGTTTGTAAAAGGAGATCTTCAAAGGCTAAACCACCATTAAACCGGGTTCTGAAGAGCCTGTGTGAGACCTTCCTACAGCAGAGAGAGCAGAGAGCTTCAGAGGATCTCTGCGGTCTGCACTCTGAGAAACTCAAACTCTTCTGTCTGGACCATCAGCAGCCAGTGTGTCTCATCTGCAGAGATTCAAAAATCCACAGAAGCCACAGCTTTGCTCCCATAAATGAAGCTGCAGATGATCACAGAATTAATCTTCATTCATCTCCAGAAACCTTGAAAAAGAAGCTGGAACTCAGGAAGAAAGTTCAAGAGGAGTTTGATCAGACAGCAGAGCACATGAAGGTCCAGGCCCGACACACAGAGAGGCTGATTAAGGAGCAGTTTAAGAAGCTTCATCAGTTTCTAGCAGAGGAAGAGGAGGCCAGGCTGGCTGCACTGAGGGAGGAAGAGGAGCAGAAGAGAGGGATGATGAAGGAGAAGATGGAGGCTCTGAGCAGAGAGATAGCAGCTCTTTCAGACACAGTCGGAGCCACAGAGGAGGAGCTGAGAGCTGAAGACGTCTCATTCCTGCACAACTACAAGGCTTCAGTGGAAAGAGTCCAGCGCTGCCCCCTGCTGGAGGATCCACAGCTGCCCTCAGGAGCTCTGATAGACCAGGCCACACATCTGGGCAACCTGGCCTTCAACATCTGGAGCAATATGAAGAACATGGTGTCCTACTCTCTTCTCATCCTGGACCCAAACACTGCTGGTTCAAAACTCATCCTGTCTGAAGATCTGACCAGTGGGACTTTTGGAGAGAAACAGAAGCTTCCTGATAATCCAGAGAGGTTTGGGTTTTGGTGCTGTTCTGTCTTGAGTTCTGAGGGCTTTAACTCAGGAAACCACAGCTGGGATGTTGATGTTGGAGATAGTAAATATTGGATGCTTGGTGTGTTAGAAGAGTCTGTTCAGAGGAAGGGAGACATATGGTCTCGATTGTTGATTATATTGTTTCATAAAGGTAAATACTCAGCAGAGTCTCCATCCTCTCTTTCCAAACGTCTCTCAGTTCAGAAGAAGCTCCAGAGGATCAGAGTGAATCTGGACTTGGACAGAGGAAAGCTGTGCTTCTATGATCTGGACACTAACAAACACATACACACCTTCACACACACTTTCACTGACAAGATGTTTCCATGCTTCTACACTTTGGGTAAAGTAAAAATCTTACCCATGAAGATCTCGCTGAGAGCAGCTCTGATGTTTTCAGCATGAAGAACACAAAGTCCAAATGAAACCTTATTGATCTGATTGAAACTTATACCCCATTTACACTTCCCTTGAAAAACCGATTCATGCCGAGACCGGTCCGAGCTCGGATCAGTTAACCAGGCTGAGCTCGGTTCTGACAACCGTTTACACATCACACTATCTCGGTTCCTCGACTCCTCGCCTCCTAGTGATGATCTGCGGTATTACTGCCAGTATTGATGGAGGAAATCAAGCAATTGGTGGCGGTAATGCACCAAAAGTTCTTTGCCAACTGCCATAAAACACAAGAAGAAGAAGACGAGGAAGGAGGGAATCAAGCAAATCAAAATGGCGGAGCCCGTCACATTCAGAATGTTATGCTTGATTATTATTGCTGTACTTCGGTGTTATTATTTAAAATGCCATTATTTAAAATGTTGCATGGAGAAGATTTAAATTGTTGTTTATAGTTGTTGTTCTTCTGTTTTATGTTGGTTGGCAAGCAACTTCTGGAGGGGCATTACCGCCAACTACTGGAATGGAGTGTGAATCAGGATGTGCAGCCAGACGGAGATGGGACGTTCTGCTCATGTGCTCATGTTATCAGAGAACCGAGCCAGGGAAAAACCGAGCCGAGCCGACCTCTGGAACTTGTCTGCAGTTAGCTTGGTTTGGTTGTGTCTAGCTTGGTTCAGTTCAGTTTGCTTTCCGTTTACACATGATAAGTTATCTCAGTTACTGAGCTCGGAACGGTCTCGGCACGGTTTTTCAAGGGTAGTGTAAATGGGGTATCAGTGTTTGAAACAGGCTAATTTACTGTTAGAAACAGAAAACCAAGGGAAAAGTGTCGTTGAACAAAAGGAAAAGGTTAAGGAAACAGTAGTGCCCACAGAACCTGAGAGCCCCCAGCTGCTGTGGAAGAAGCTGACCAGCTGGCGGCAAATGGTCATACTGCAGAAGGGGTGAGCACACAAGGTGCAGAAGATCCAGCTGGGATAGGAGCTGTAAGAGAGCTACGAGAAGCTCTGGCCTCTCTAAATAATGGATGAATACAGAAGGCTGTGGCACACAAAGGGATTAAATGGAGTTTTAACCCACCATCTGGATCAAATTGTGGGGGGGTTTAAGAGCGCCTTATTCAAATGATCAGAAAGGTTTCAAACTCTGTGTTTCGTTAAAAAATGTTGGATGATGAAGGATTCCATACTGTACTTTGTGAAGCTGAGGCAATATTTAACGCTCGTCCCATCACAAAATTGTCAGAGGACCCCAATGACCTTGAGGCTTTAACACCAAACCACTTGCTACTCATGAAGGGAAAACCAGCTTTTCCACCAGGACTCTTTGACAAAAAAAGATATGTGCACTAAAAGAAGGTGGAAACAAATTCAATACGTTTCAGATCTGTTTTGGACACATTGGATTTGAGAACACCCACTGTTATTACAAGAAGAACTAAAATGGATATAGAAAAAAAAGTGCTTTATCTCTGGAGATGTCGTGGTAGTTATGGACTCTACAACACCCCGAGGATCTTGGATATTAGGGAAAGTTATTAAAACTTTTCCAGATAAAAACAGTCTAGTGTGAGTGGTTCATCTTCAAAAAAAACAAACATAATTGAAAGACCTATGACAAAAATGTGTCTATTATGTGAAGCCTCAAACTGTTAAACTGGTGTAAAATAATGAATGCATAAACCTTATTTGTCTGTTATGTATATCTAGACATGCATTTATTTGTGGTTCCTTTAATTTCAGTTTGATAATTGCTATGTCTAGTGCCACACGCAATTAGGGCCTGGCGTGTAGGAGCCATTTGTCCTTTCCTTTATTCATTGCCACAATTTCATTTTGAGTTTCCAATTGTTTGATGGGGGATGGGGTTATTTAATGTTCCATGATTCTGTTCAGGTGTTGTTAATGAGAGGAGGCAACAGTTTTCTACTGTGTTCTGTTCAGATCAATGTTGAATTTATGTATTTATGTAAAAGCAATTAGTAAAACTATGGACATTGTTGTGATAATAAATGACTGTATTATAAATCAAAGGAAAGAACAGCATGATAATCTTTATTGAGCACACGTAAAACCAAAGCCTTCAGGAATAACAACCAGTAGCCTAGAATATAGGATTTTAGCTGCTGCATTTAGGTATCCCAGACATGTCCTACTTTTCATACCTAAAAAAAATGTCCGGGGGGGAATTTCAAAATTGTTCAGGATTTTGGTCGACTACAGTGCAGTAGGTGAGTGAAACACACCGGGCTTTGGAACCGAGCCTTTAGATTTGGGCTGGTCCAGGAACCCCCGCGCATGGGGCAGGGAGCCAGTGGCGGTAACAGAGTTGGATGCAGGGGTCTGTGTTCAGATCTTTTTGAGTCAGTGTTTTTTTTTTTCTCCTCTCTCCCTCTACTCTTGTTTCCCGCCTCTAAGTCTAACATAATTGGATCTGTCGCTTTGAGACACCTTATCAACGGATGCATTTCACTGCACACAGAGTCGCTAAGTGGTTGGAGGAGAAATACAGCAGCACCCAGTGAGTATTAACCAGCAGCTACTTCGATGTTTAGGTAAAAGTTAGGAGAGGAGATGGTTAAAATAACAAGAGATGCCACAGAAAAATCTGTTTGTTAGACATACAGAGCTTTTGCAGCTAAAAACGGCAACCGATTGTAAGTTTAAACAAGTTGGTAGTATAATGCAAGAAGCTTGAAAAAACATTGTTTGTTCTTCTTTACTAGTCAAAAAAATCTTGGCTTCTCAAAGGATCGTGACTCCCAGTTACTGGTTAAAAGTTATCATATTTTCTTCTTGAACAGACAGAATCAGACTGCAGAGCTTCTACATATCTTGAAATGTTGTTTCTGGCATCATTATATTAGTAAAAGTAGGGAAGTAGGGAGAGCTGCAGATTTAAAGGTGAAACAGATTTACTGGGATATGCATCATGCAATAAAATATATCTCCAAGTTTACTACAAAGTTTACAAGCAAAAAAAAATGCTATGCTATTGTTAAATGTGGAAGTTATGTCTCCCTGAAGGCAGTTGCGCCTCGGGACTTCCATACCGGTTCTTTTCCTGGGAGCAAGTTATTTACTAGTCTTAACTCAAACTGGGTAAAACCATGTAAAAGAGGGCTATAAAAACAGGAATAAAAAGGTAACAGAGTTTATTCCAGATCAGGTCGTTACAGGACAGAGAAAATGCTTGGAGCTTGCACAGCTGTGGGCTCAAAAAACATCAGCGAGCGTCCAGCAAAGGTTGAACAAGGTCATCTCCTGCTTCTTATACCTCATGATTCTATTTGTTGGATCATGTGGATGTTTAGCTGTCCTTATCAGAAAGTGACATGTCATCCATACCCTGACTTGTATTCATCTTGCCTCTATGCCCAGGAATTACAGATAGCTCTCCTCTATCAGACCGGCTCCAAGATGTGCCCATAACCTGTGTATCTTTAAAAGACAAGAAGGCTGTCCTATTTAGATGACCTCCTTACACACAGTGACTTCCACAATGTGAAGGAAGGCCTTCTACTCTCTCTAATCTGGCTAACAATGCACACAATGTATGAAAGAATAAACCTAACATCTCCCCCTGATAAGTTACCGTTTTTACAGGTAACTTTAAACACAGTAAGCGACACATCTTTGAAGGACCAGGTGACTCAGAACATCTATAATTAGTAAAGTAATATTAATTAGGGATCAAAAGTAATCACAATCAAAAACTTCACAGACCAAATGTTGTCACTCAAGACCACAGTTTCAACATTTAACTACAATTTGGGTTTCATCTAATTAAAGGAAGGCTATTTAAGTTTCCTATGCGCACATTATTTTAATTTACCTTAGACTAGGTAACCTAAGCCTATAAATCTAATAAGGCCAAATTCATCTACTCTCACTCCCACCTGGAGGCCTCCTAAATGTAAGCGCTCACCATGGATAAACCATCCATCCCAATTTACCAATAATTCAGTCACAGTAGGGGACATCTGTTGGGAGCTGGAGAAGTACCACCTTCCTCTAGCAGAGTCCGCCATGGATCTTCCTGAGCCGAGCCTCCTGCACAGCTGAAGCTCATCCCATCATCAGAGGATCCACAGTATTTAAGCTGTCTTCAGACCTTGCCTCAACACCGCAGTGTTTTATCCAGTTGGTTAGCACCTAAGCCTAGTATCTCTGAGAACCTTTGTTGACTTTTGAATCCAGACTGGATTCTAACCTTTGTCTCTGTCTTCCAGGAAACCTGTTTTTCTCCTGTGAAGCTCAGGAGGAGCTTAACCTGCCGAGCCTGCCCTCTGAGCCAAACCTGAGGTCTCTCTCTGGATTTTCCTTGCAGCTCTGGACCAAGAGCTGGAAACTCAATGCCAAGGTCAGCTCATTCTCAAGAAGTAAGACGCTGAAGCAGTTAACAGACGCTGCTAAACAAACTATCTCCGGACCCAACAGTTTCCCTCTCAAGGCTTTAACCAAGAACCCTCAAGGTACAAATCTGAAACTGTCTGAATCAAACTCCTCTGAGAAAACGCTAACTGAACTGTCTCCCACGCAGAGTCCAGTGAACCAGTCCCCAGGCCAGAACCAGAACCAGTGATTAAACTGTGCTTGTGACAATAAACATTGTTAAACCTTTTACTTCTGTTTCCGTCTCCGTGGTGTTCTGCATAACTGGGTCTCACTAGAGAACCCATCATGACAGAACACTGCGGCCAAACACAAGGCCCAGCAGATCACTTCACTCGTCGATTGGAGGAGCAGGAGGCCCAACTCCATGGACACGCCTTGGCTCTTCGTGAGTTAAATACCCACATTGAGATGCAAAACCAAGTGCTCCAAGGCTATGCTAACTACATGAACAGCGCTAGTGCCACGCCGGCAGCACAACCATTTCCGGGTCCAGTTCCACCTCCGAGGTCATCGGCAGTGACGTCATCCGAGTTCCGCCCAAGTCTACCTGAAAAATTCTCTGGTAATATGAATGATTGCAAGGGATTTTTGTTTCAATGCCGTTTAATCTTTCAGAACTCTCCTGGCAGTTTTCCCACGGACTATAAAAAGATAACTTTCATTCTTTCCCAAATGACAGGAAGGGCCCTGGAATGGGCTCAGGCAAGGTTTGCCTCCGACGAAAGCCTCAGTTGTCAAAACTCTGAGTTTATTTCAGAATTTTCTCAGGTATTCAATCAAGAAACTGATCAAACCATTGACTCTTGTGCTCTTTTCAACATTAAACAGGGAAATTCCTCTGTGGCGGAGTTCTCCATTAACTTCCGGGTTAAAAGTATCAAGGATGAACTAGCAACCCTCGACAAACCTGCAACACTTGAAGAATTAATCCGTCTGACGATAAAATTGGACAACAGAATCCGAGCTAGAAACAACTCCAAGTCTAGAAATCTGGGTTCTTTTTCCTCTGCCCCTGCTTCTAATAATGTGACTGTTTTTTCCGCTTCCACAGAACAGTTGTCCAAACCAAGATCTAAAGTCCAGTCTCTCCCTTTGCCTGTTCTGGCCTCATTCCGGAGAGATGGATGCCGAACCCATGCAGGTTGGACATACCAGGCTCACTCCAGAGGAAAGACAAAGACGTTTTTTGAGCAAACTTTGCATCTACTGTGGTGAGACTGGTCACTTCATCGCTTCATGTCCAGTTAAATCAAAAGCCTGGGCCCGCCAGAGGTTCTGAGGAGTCTGACGGGCCATGATAACTAAAAAATCTCCTCGACTTATGCTCCCTGCTACTTTGTTTTGCTCGAATCAAAGCCTCTCTTTTTCTGCCTTCATCGATTCAGGCTGTGAACGAAATTTAATTGATTCAAACCTTGTCCAGCAGCTTCAAATTGAAACCATTCCCCTGACCCAGCCTCTTAGTGTCTCAGCTATTGATGGGAAAAAACTCCACCAGGTTACCCATCAAACTCAACCTCTCGAGCTACTACTCTCAGGTAATCATCGTGAGACCATAACATTTTTTGTTTTTCCCTCCGCATGCTCTCCCCTGGTGCTTGGATTCGAATGGTTGGAGAAACATAATCCACATATTAACTGGACTGATCGTCATGTGGAATCATGGTCAACGTTATGTCACGAAACATGCCTCCGTTCGGCAGCCCCCGTGTTGGGGTCTCCTAGAGGTGGGGGGGAGATGGACTCTCCTGACCTTTCTTCTGTCCCTTCTGAGTACCATGATTTGGCTCCTGTTTTCAGTAAGGTCAGTGCTACGTCCCTTCCACCACACAGACCATATGACTGTGCGATCGAGCTATTACCTGGAGCACTTCTACCCAGCAGCAGACTATACAATATTTCCAAACCAGAACGAGAAACCATGGAAAAATACATAAACGAGTCTTTAGCTGCTGGGATAATTCGCCCATCTTCTTCTCCGTTGGGTGCAGGGTTCTTTTTCGTAGGCAAGAAGGATGGTTCTTTAAGACCGTGTATTGATTACAGAGGCCTGAACCAAATAACTATTAAAAACAAGTACCCTCTTCCACTACTCGCCTCAGCTTTTGAACCAGTACAAGGGGCAACTGTTTTCACCAAACTAGATTTGAGGAACGCTTATCATCTTCTTAGGATCCGTGACGGAGATCAGTGGAAAACAGCCTTTAAAACCCCCTTGGGCCAGTTCGAATATTTGGTCATGCCCTTTGGTCTAACAAATGCTCCTGCCTGTTTCCAAGCCCTTGTGAATGACGTTCTCAGAGACTTTTTAAATCTGTTCGTGTTCGTCTACATAGATGACATACTCATTTACTCTAAAGACCTCTCAGAGCATAAGAAACATGTCCGCCTTGTGTTGCAAAGATTACTGGAGAACAAACTTTTTGTCAAGGCCGAGAAATGTGAATTCCATCAGCCTTCAGTCACCTTTTTGGGGTTTGTGCTCGAGGGCGGGCAGGTTAAGCCTTCTGAGGATAAAATAAAGGCAGTTTTGGAGTGGCCGGTTCCTGAAAACCGCAAGCAGCTACAGAGATTCCTGGGTTTCGCCAATTTTTATCACCGATTCATCAGGAACTATAGTCAGACAGCTCTTCCTCTAACCTCCTTAACCTCAGTCAAACGAACCTTTCAATGGACCCCTGAGGCACAAACCGCATTTGAGAAACTGAAATCTTTGTTTTCCAGAGCACCCGTGTTAATCCAGCCTGATCCTTCCAAACAATTCATCCTCGAAGTAGACGCTTCCGACTCTGGTGTTGGAGCTGTCTTATCTCAAAGACTCGACACTGATCAAAAGATTCATCCTTGTGCCTTTTTCTCTCGAAGACTTTCCTCCGCAGAGCAAAACTACGATGTTGGAGACCGAGAACTACTGGCCATCAAGTTGGCACTGGAGGAATGGAGACACTGGCTGGAGGGAGCTGAGCACCCGGTTCTCGTTTGGACGGATCACAAGAACCTTGCTTACATCCAGTCAGCTAAACAAGCCAATCCCCGTCAATCAAGGTGGTCCATATTCTTCTCTCGTTTCAACCTCATTATCTCCTACAGACCCGGATCCAAGAATGTCAAACCCGATTCTCTCTCTCATCTATACTCCGTTGATCTACCCGAGACGCCTGAACCTGTCCTTCCCACATCATGCACTGTTGGAGTGGTTATCTGGAAGATCACCGATCTAATTAATTCCGCCCTGGCTTCAGAACCTGACCCAGGTAATGGTCCAGCTAACCGAACCTATGTACCTTCTTCTGTCAGATCTCGCCTAATACAGTGGATGCATGCTGCTAAGTTCTCTGCCCATCCGGGGGTGAGCAGAACCGTCGCTTTGATTTCAAGACGTTTCTGGTGGCCAACTCTTCACAGAGATGTCAAGGAGTATGTGTTGGCCTGTTCCACCTGTGCAAGAAATAAAGCCTCACATCAACCTCCCTCAGGCCTGTTACAACCTCTTTCAGTTCCCTCACATCCATGGTCCCATATAGCTATCGACTTTGTCACTGGTCTTCCCATCTCCCGAGGTATGTCCACAATCCTCACCATCGTTGATCGATTCTCGAAATCCTGTCATCTCATCCCTCTCAGGAAACTTCCCACGGCTTTTCAAACCGCCCAGCTCCTGGTGAAATACGTCTTCCGTCTACATGGCATTCCCCAAGAGATCCTCTCAGACCGTGGTCCCCAGTTCATTTCACAAGTTTGGAAGGCATTCTGTTCCGCTCTCGACTGTAAGTTCTCTCTAACTTCCGGTTATCACCCACAGTCCAACGGCCAAACTGAGAGGATGAACCAACAGCTAGAGTCAACCCTCCGTTGTCTGACTTCAAGCAATCCCACCGACTGGAGGCAGTACCTAACTTGGATAGAATACGCACACAATTATCTTAAATCTGCTTCCACCGGCCAGTCACCGTTTCAGGTCAGTCTCGGTTACCAACCTCCACTTTTTCCCGCAGACGAGAGAGAGATTTCGGTCCAGTCAGTCAACCAGCACATCAGACGCTGCCAACGCATATGGAGAGAGACCATCACTACCCTCAATCGTTCCTCCGAGACTACCAAGCGTTTCGCCGACTCCAGAAGATGTCCCGCCCCTGAGTACTCTGTGGGCCAAGAGGTATGGCTATCCACTCGAGATATTCCCCTCAAGGGAATGTCTCGTAAACTCTCTCCAAAATTCATTGGTCCGTATAAGATTTCCCAGGTCATCAACCCATCAGCCATACGCCTTCAACTTCCCCCGTCTCTTCGTATTCATCCCACATTCCACGTCTCTCAAGTGAAACCAGTAGTCTCAAGTCCTCTGTGCCCACCATCCGACTCCCCTCCACCCGCCCTGGAAGTCGATGGTCATCCTGCATTCACCGTCCGCCGGATCGTGGACTCCCGTCGGCGAGGTCGCGGCTGGCAGTACCTCGTCGACTGGGAGGGCTATGGCCCGGAGGATCGCCAGTGGGTTCCTGGCTCTTACATCCTCGATCCAGCACTGATCGAGGAGTACGAGCGTTCCTGTCCATCGACATCTTCCGGACCGCCGAGGGGCGGTCGTTGAGGGGGGGGTACTGTTGGGAGCTGGAGAAGTACCACCTTCCTCCAGCAGAGTCCGCCATGGATCTTCCTGAGCCGAGCCTCCTGCACAGCTGAAGCTCATCCCATCATCAGAGGATCCACAGTATTTAAGCTGTCTTCAGACCTTGCCTCAACGCCGCAGTGTTTTATCCAGTTGGTTAGCACCTAAGCCTAGTATCTCTGAGAACCTTTGTTGACTTTTGAATCCAGACTGGATTCTAACCTTTGTCTCTGTCTTCCAGGAAACCTGTTTTTCTCCTGTGAAGCTCAGGAGGAGCTTAATCTGCCGAGCCTGCCCTCTGAGCCAAACCTGAAGTCTCTCTCTGGATTTTCCTTGCAGCTCTGGACCAAGAGCTGGAAACTCAAAGCCAAGGTCAGCTCATTCTCAAGTAGTAAGACGCTGAAGCAGTTAACGGACTCTGCTGAACAAACTATCTCCGGATCCAACAGTTTCCCTCTCAAGGCTTTAACCAAGAACCCTCAAGGTACAAATCTGAAACTGTCTGAATCAAACTCCTCTGAGCAAACGCTAACTGAACTGTCTCCCACGCAGACTCCAGTGAACCAGTCCCCAGGCCAGAACCAGAACCACTGATTAAACTGTGCTTGTGACAATAAACATTGTTAAACCTTTTACTTCTGTTTCCGTCTCCGTGGTGTTCTGCATAACTGGGTCTCACTAGAGAACCCATCATGACAACATCACAGGACAGGTCGGGCCGTTTTCCACCAGAAAACCCTACCTTCTCTAAAAGGTAATAAAAACCCGGGTGACCCCAGGGAAATCCCAATCTTGGCCAATCTGAGCAAGAAAACCCAATTTTGAATCTGACAATTATCATTACCAACTAATTAAAGAACCTTCAAGCCAATCGGGTTCTGAGTCTTTCTACATCAAAGAAAAAGTGGCATAAAACTTGATCTTGGCGGGTCTGGAGCAAAATCTTTGCATGATTTTCATCAAAACAAAATCAAAAATAAATTAAAACATTTAAATCACAATTAGGTAAAATCAAGAATTATCCTGGTCCAAGTAAAAAAACAAATGATGAACATCACTGTCACTGATGAATTATTTCAGTGTCTCTATCGTTCATCAATCTAATTAATTAATCAGAGTCTCGTATGGCCTCCTCCACAGCCCCTTTGGTCTCCATGCTGTCCGATGGCAGATAGATGCTGAATCCACATGGTGGTTTTCATGGAGTGTTCTCATCACAGTACAGCAATCTATTCCTCCGGGATCCTCTGGCACACAAAGAGTTCAGTCAGTGTTCTTATCAGATTAAGCAGTGTTTTTAATGAGCAATTCTTTATTCACTCAAAATCTAAGTGCAGTCACAACCAGATATTCTTATCCACAATTACTTTCACTTAATCTCTAAAATTATCATTAAATTCATTACATTTAAATTATTTGTAGTATGTATGTTTATTCAGCAGATTGTTTCAGTCTAAAAAAAAACAAACATTAAACATAACCTACCTTTCAATGCCTGGCAGTTGAAAGTTATTTATAACAGAATGTCTTCAGCCTGAACCTCCCATGGATGTTTTTCAGCTCATTTTTTTCCATATAAGCTCATAATTACGGCGACTAATATAATCTCATTTAAGGAAGCTGTAGATATTTAGAAAGCATTTAACCCTGTTTTACACTTTGTAACATTCAATTCAGGGAAAACCTAAAGAAAGTTTTTCAAAACTATTTTACATCATAACATCTTAAGCTTTAGTTTCTTCTCAACTTATAACTGCATTTTCAGTTTACTTTTATCCCCTCCCCAATGAAAATGATTAAAGTTCTTAAATCTCTAAGAAAAACCAGCGTGGCGCAGATCCCCCCCCTTAAAACTCCCCTATCAGACTTTGTAGCTGTGAATGTTAGTGTATGAAAGAAAACATCATTCCCATGTGGACCCTTGTGTGTTCTTCAAATCATTAACCATGTGTGTGGGTGTGTTATTACGTGATTATGTGTGTGTCTATCTGAGTGGATCTATATGTGGGAAACTGGTCAGGAGCCATCCTGCTGCTGGTCTTTGAGGAGAATGTGTATCTTAGAGCAGTGATCCTCTCCAACATGCAAAAGAGTTCAATGTTAGGACAAGTCCATCAGGTTACCCACTGTTAGCACACCAGCTTTGAACCATAAGAGTCTTGGGGCCCATGTGTCCCCACACCCCCTGAAGGATAAGTCTTTACCTGTGTCATCAGCAGTATCACATAGAGGCAGAAGGAAACAGAACGTCAAAGGTGTTCCTGCCTTCAAGAGGAAATGTCATTCATCTGCTCAGAGCACAGGATTGTACTCTGACTTGCTTTTGCGTTCCCAAAACTCAGCAGTACACAGTTCTTGAAGGTGTTTAATTTTACCCCCTCTATGCAAAGTGTCCAGCTATAGTCTATTTAAAATATTCTCCAAAAAAAAGTGCCCCTGATGAGAAAAAAAAAGAAAAAGAAAAACAAAATCTGTTCTAACATCCCCAGAACCAGTCAATAGTTGTCATATTTGGACCCCTGACCAGATCAAAAAATGTGCAGGAAACATAATCTCCTCTTATATCTGTTATCTCAAATAAACTACAATATTAAGTGTGCAGTTCCATCTAAAGTATTGATTGCAGCTGTAGAAGTAAATTCAGGTGTTCTTATTGCTTCATGCATAAAAAGTATGGTTACTCATCCCCAAAATTGTATATAGCTTCTCAAATGCTATCGCTAAATCTGCTCGGAGCTGAAAAATGGTGAAGTTTTAGATCCTGGGCCTGATATTGAACTGCCATAAGCACCATTAACTCATTAAGTCTTCATCAATATTGCTTATATTGAAATATGTCTTCATTTGCTCCTCAAATGTTCTAATTTCTCCTAAATTGCATTTTGTTGATGCTATTTTATTATTCCCAAATGTTGAAGTTTCAACTTGTTGTCCCTCTAATATTCTGCTAATTAAAACTGGCCAACCTATTTATCAAAGAACCCAGTCTACTCTATAATATAGTAAAACATCTATAAATCCTCTTTTTTATTCCTTTATTAAAGATTAGCTCGCCCCCTGATGATATAGAGAATACTTAGTAGACCGTTTCAACCTGTTTTGAATAAATTGCTCATGTCACACATTTGAATTCAGAAAGCTTTCTGGAGAGGTAGCGAAACGTCTTAAAATCTTGGAAACCAAGTCCAGTGGATTGTTTTTGAAAGACGTATTTGTGCAGACGGGGTACCATGACTGCACAACTACATGCCCCACAGGCATGGATGGACTGGGAATCCAGGGCTGTTGGCCAGCCTCATCCATTACTCAGACAGGATAATCATCTCAAGAAATCAATAAGAAAACAATTAATGGTTTAACCATGATAACAAGATAATTATATAATTATCTCGAGAAGGCAAAGGAAAAGAAAAAGTCGAGTACGTCTGTTCTCTGCTTTTGTGCAAATTAGTACGGTTGTAGAAGGCACTCAAAACTTTTATGAAATAATGTTACCAGAATTATAACTTATTTTTCAAAGTTTTGCTTAGCAGCTTCCGCACAGTAAAAAAACAAATTATTTTTATTATATTTCACCAGAAGTATGAATTTAAATATTTTATGTTGCTCTCTTTTTTCTTTCGTACTTTCGTTCGTTCGTTCGTTAGCAGAAAGCTCACCAGTTCATTACAGAGTAACGTTGAGACATACAAGTATGCACAATCACAGCTAAGGATAATTTAGAGGAGCCAGTTAACCTAACTACCATGTTTTTAGAGTGAGGGAGGAAGCCGGGGCACCCGGAGAGAACCCTTGCATGCACGGGGAGAACATGCAAACTCCATGCAGAAAGACTCCGGGCAAGGAATTGATCCCGGAACCTTCCTACTATGAGGCGACAGTACTAAACACTGTCGCACCGTGCAGCCCTATCTTTTGTCAAAAAAAAAGCTCATATAGAGGCAGTTTGTCTGGATTGGGAACGTAGCTCTGTGAGGGCTCCCGGGTATCAGGCCTTGTCACGCACCTGGCTCTCAGTGCAGGTACAATCCTCTCAGAAGAGTCTTGTGTCTGCTGATTGATACGTTGTTGGTGTCTTGGAAATTGCATCTGTGTTGGTGACTGAGAAAAGTTTAAAGGAAGTGACATGCTGGTTTTTCCAAATTATAGTCCCTATTCTTTTTTCTGAAGCTTTGAGTTTTCTATCTTCAGCAAAGAGATGGTCAGCTCCATCGCTGCCTGTGACATTTGTTGCTTCAACTCGCCATTTGTATTGCTCAGGCATGTTAGCCGGTTGGCTTGATCCTTCAATTCTTGGTGATATTTCGTTACCATCCTTGTTATTTCCTTGTCCTTTTTGGCCAGTGCCTCTTCCAAGATGAGAAGAGCTTCACTGTCATGCTTTGCACGCTCCATATCACATGCGTTACGCTCTTTTAGGGTCCTGAGGAGTTCCGCGAGCTCCTCCTCTCTTTGGGAAGCTTCTTCTAGTTTGGTTGCATAGCATGCCACGGCTTCCTCCTTTTCTTGCACTACCTCTTGGAAGGTGAGCTCTTGTGAGTCTTTTCCTGTCGCAGAGCAACAAACTCACGGTCCTGTTCAATTATCTTTGCTGTGAGAATTGCAATCTCGCTGTCTTTTTCTGTCAGCATGGAATCCAAGATCTGTTGTTGCAATTTCTCCTTTGTTTTACCAATGTGCTCAAGAGTGGCGGCCTGCTCCCGCAGTTCTTGTTGATGTTTCTCCACCAACTTGGTGATTTCTTTCCTTTCAACCGTTTCTGAGGATGAACTGTCATCAAAATCTGTGTCCTCTGAATGTTGTGGTTTCTGAGTCTCACTCTCTATCTGACTTGGTTACATCAAAATAACAGATAATAATTACCACTAGTAAAGTTATTATTAATAATTATTTTTTCTGTAGAAGAAAGACAGATAGAAGGCAATTAAGCTTTACAATCTAAAGAAGCAGTATTGCCCTTTTTTCCAGTTGAACAATTAGAACTAGAACTGCAAATGTTTCAAATTGTATGCAGTAAGAAAACCAAGAGCGAAATTTATGTACGTTTTTCTGTTGTTGAATCTAATTTTGAACTTTCTGTAAATTGTAATGACCCTGTATTTTGGTTCTGTTTTGGGGTTCATGTTGGGATGTGTAATGTTCTTATTGTTGCCCATATTAGTTTGGATAGCCTGCTTTTGTGTGCCTCACCTGACTTCTGCTCACATGTGGTGGTGTCTGTCACGTGGGCGGGAGATCAGCAGTACAGCAGGAATGGGACTGAAGGGTTCTGGGAGTTAGAAACAGGAAGCATAAAGAAATGTGTTATACGGGCCCGCGAGAGGTGGGAGGTCACTAATTTAGTATTTGAAGCCATTACTTTGCCAACGAGTAAAGTCTACTGTGGTAATTAAACATGGATTCCTTTAGGGAGGCTGTCCAAAAACAAAATCACAATAATCATAGTTCTAACAAAACAAAAAATTTCAAATAAAACTTTTTCTGAAAGAAAGCCAAGTCCTATTAAGGGTCTGTAAGGGACTCAAAGAAGGAAGCTATGGTCAGGTAAGACCCAAGCTGAACATTCTGCCTACATGCAAAGCATTTAAACGATCCTGCTGTTGGATGCTTTTGTTAGCATTACAGGTGCTGGTCATAAAATTAGAATATCATGAAAAAGTAGATTGATTTCAGTAATTCCATTTAAAAAGTGAAACTTGTATATTATATTCATACATTACATACAAACTCATATATTTCAGATGTTTATTTTGTTTAATTTTGATGATTACAAATGACAACAAATGAAAATCTCAAATTCATCATATCAGAAAATTAGAATATTACTGAAGACCAATAAAAACAAAGGATTTATAGAAATGTTGGCCAACTGAAAAGTATGAACATGAAAAGTATGAGCATGTACAGCACTCAGTATTTAGTTGGGCCTCCTTTGGCCTGTATTACTGCAGCAATGCGGCGTGGCATGGAGTCGATCAGTCTGTGGCACTGCTCAGGTGTTATGATAGCCCAGGTTGCTCTAATAGTGGCTTTTAGCTCTTCTGAATTGTTGGGTCTGGTGTATTGCATCTTCTTCTTCACAATACCCCATAGATTTTCTATGGGGTTAAGGTCAGGAGAGTTTGCTGGCCAATTAAGAACAGGGATACCATGGTCCTTCAACCAGGTACTGGTAGCTTTGGCACTGTGTGCAGGTGCCAAGTCCTGTTGGAAAATGAAATCTGCATCTCCAAAAAGTTGGTCAGCTGCAGGAAGCATGAAGTGCTCTAAAACTTCCTGGTATGTGGCTGCGTTGACCCTGGACCTCAGAAAACACAATGGACCAACACCAGCAGATGACATGGCACCCCAAACCATCACTGACTGTGGAAACTTTACACTGGACTTCAAGCAACGTGGATGAAGTGCCTCTCTTCTTTTCCTCCAGACTCTGGGACCTTGATTTCCAAAGGAAATGCAAAATTTACTTTCATCAGAGAACATGACTTTGGACCACTCACCAGCAGTCCAGTCCTGTTTCTCTTTAGCCCAGGCAAGACGCTTCTGACGCTGTCTGTGGTTCAAGAGTGGCTTGACACAAGGAATGCGACAGCAGAAACCCATGTCTTTCATACGTCTGTGTGTGGTGGTTCTTGAAGCACTCACTCCAGCTGCAGTCCACTCTTTGTGAATCTCCCCCACATTTTTGAATGGGTTTTGTTTCACAATCCTCTCCAGGGTGCGGTTATCTCTCTTGCTTGTACACTTTTTTCGACCACATCTTTTCCTTCCCTTCGCCTCTCTATTAATGTGCTTGGACACTGAGCTCTGTGAACAGCCAGCCTCTTTAGCGATGACCTTTTGTGTCTTGCCCTCCTTGTGCAAGGTGTCGATGGTCGTCTTTTGGACAACTGTCAAGTCAGCAGTCTTCCCCATGATTGTGTAGCCTATAGAACTAGACTGAAAGACCATTTAAAGGCTTTTGCAGGTGATTTGAGTTAATTAGCTGATTAGAGTGTGGCACCAGGGGCCATCAATTTTGAACCTTTTCACAATATTCTAATTTTCTGATATGATAAATTTGAGATTTTCATTTGTTGTCATTTGTAATCATCAAAATTAAACAAAATAAACATCTGAAATATATGAGTTTGTATGTAATGTATGAATATAATATACAAGTTTCACTTTTTAAATGGAATTACTGAAATCAATCTACTTTTTCATGATATTCTAATTTTATGACCAGCACCTGTAAATCTCTTAAAAACATAATTTTAGAATCAAAAGAGTGTAGACTGGGTCAGAGGTTCACCTTAAGCGGGTATGCAGAAAGCATAAGGCAAGAAAGGGATTTGATTAAGGCGTATTCATGTCAGTATGACCCACTCAAAGAAGTAAACTGTCAAAACTTGATAATGAATGAATAATAATTAAGCACTTATTTAAAATAACCTTTAATATTTAAAATAACCTTGCTAACTTAGCAAGGTTATCATTATTGCACGGCACTGAGCAAATGCTACAGCTGTTGGCAGCCAATTACAAATTTTATTTCATCAGTTGTTACCATTTATAGCACAATTAGTATCATACAGGTAACTGATCCAATCTCAGAGGGTTTCACTCATTGTTGAAATATGTCTCTAAACCATTTCACCTGTTCACAGCTGTTGTGTTCTTCTTCTTCTTCTTGAGTTTAATTGGCGGTTGGTAAAAAACGTTAGGTGAGCATTACTGCCACCAATTGATATGGAGTGTGGACCAAATGACAAAAAAAAACTATATCCTATTATACAACCTAATCTGTTTCAAAAATTCAAATATAACCCGATATCCTCTGCCTACCGATTCCTTCTGCAATAAATCAACAATGTCAAGTTTCATTTTCATGTTACTAAGTTTCCTTATCAACCTGTTTCTCTGTATCCAATATTTACTACAATTCAAAATGACATGTTCCACACTCTCATCTTCCCCACAGTCACATTTCCCTGTCTGATGTTTCAAAAATAACGATCTATTCAATCCAGTGTGTCCTATTCTAAGTCGAGAAACAATCATCTCTTCTCTCCTGTTCCTTTCTGATCTTCTCATAGGTCCAATTCTCTTTTGTATTTTATAAAGCCACCTTCCTTTCTTTTCTTCGTTCCATAACTTTTGCCACCCTTATTTTGCTTTTTGTTTAATTATACCCTTTATTTCTGTTATACCAAAACTAACATTAATATCTACCCTTACCTTATTGGTACTCTCTTTAGCCATCCTGTCTGCCCTTTCATTTCCTTTTATTTCGTTATTCGTTATTTCGTTATTTCGTTATGTGCCAGAACCCAAACAAAATGTACTACTATCCCCATCATATTATTCTATAAAGTGTTTGTTGTATTTCAATTAATATATCTGGTCTACTGTCTGACTGATTATTTTGCAAACTGACTAATGACGAACTAGAATCTGAGCAAATTATAGATTTTAATGGTCTTACCTCTTTCACCAATTGAACTGCTAAAAGCAAAGCTAGCATTTCTCCAGTATATACCGAAACTCCATCACTAATCCTTTTTCCAACCTTAATATGAAACGGTGGTATAATAAATGCCATACCTACCCTACTAGCTGTATTTTTTGATGCATCTGTATATATTTGTATATAATTATAATATTTATTTAAGTGTTCTTGCATTATATATTTATTCATAATTTAATATTTATCTTTTACCTTCTTTTCTAATAATGAAAGATCAACCTTAGCATCAGGAAGTATCCAAGGTGGTATTGCTGTTAATGGAACTGACTGACATATATCTAACTAATTGTCAGGTTTATTCAATGATGATTATAAAATGTATGTGTTTTTATGAAACATTTTTGCAAGGGGATGCTCCACTCCTGTCTCATGATTCAGTCAGGAGACCATCCTGCATTGTCATTCAGATGAAGCATTCTGTCTTCATGAACTGATCAATTGTTCTGTCAGAACAATACTCTGTTTGTAACCATGCTTCATGTTCTGTTAACAAACGCTCTGCAGAGGAGGTCAAGAATCTGTCGACAGCCGTCCTCCCTTAGCCGGACGGGGCCAGTTTGGTCCAACCCTGCCCTGGGCATCTTGGTGACGACTCCAGAGGAACTGATTCTACCCGACAAAGGGTAGGCCTGAAGCTTTTGATCAAAAGTTGGTCTAGGACCATTTAAGTTACAGCTGTAATCGCAAGAATATTTGACGAGACCAAGTCTTGTTGACGGATATGGCATCTGGGTATCCGGTGCGTGCGAGGGCCTGGAGTAAGAGACTCCAAAGTGTACACGATAGGTGTTTTTTGTCTATGTTGGTTGAAATAAAATTTATAATAGGCCTTAGAATAGGTGTGACTGTGTGAGAGTGTGTGAGGAAAACAATCAAACCTTTCAGGTTCTGTTGTTTCATGCTAACACAGCAGAAGTTAATACAGTACAACTCTTGTGGATGCAGAGGCAATAATTTCTCACCTGAAAAGGTAGAAGCAGAAATTACCACAACAGTGTTTGGGTGCTGTCCTGCTGAATAAACATCCAGTGCTTAGAATACCCTAGGTGTTTGTACTGGACTAAACTCTTTAAAATGGGTAAAGGTCAAAATAAATTTAGGGATAATTTAAAATCTATGATTAGAAGTTTGTAGAAGCGCACAATCCAACAAAAAATAAACACTTGAATATATGGTTTTAAAAAAAAATATGGGTTTGAGGGACACCTCTATTCCAAGATAAAATAAGAAGAACTAAATGATGAAATAACTAAAATGAGCCAGGGATGTAAAAGAATTAAAAAGGATGGGTTCAGGGAAGAGTATAGAGAAGATCATAAGGGGTATGGAAAAATACATGCACGAAGTAGATATGTTATTATTAAATATTTAAATAGATCCAAGTTGTGTTTGTCCATTTTTTAATGTTATGTGTTTCTGTCTTTAAAGTTATGTTTGTGTGTCCAAAAGCTAATGAAACACAGTTTAGAGGGAGACAGCTTGAATCTGCAGTAGCGGGGGAGTATGTCTATGGATCAATGACTGAAGCATTGATCCAGCACGCAGCCTTCCTAATGCGTCTGCAGGGTCTCCAAAACTATAAGTTCGGAACCAAAAAATTAAAAATAAATAAACCACCAGAAAATTATTTTAGTCATGCAAGCTACATACAGGAAATAAAAAAATAGAGGGATTAAATAAGTGGATTGTGCAAGCTAAAACATAGAAAAAGCTATGAAGCATAGTTTGGACCATAATTGGGCTCAAGGGAGGGGCCGGTGGTCACAGGGGAAAAACAAGGGGTCACGTAGAAAGCACAATAGGTGCTACAATTGTGATAAGGAGGGCCATTTTGCTTGAGAATGTCTAGACCCCCGCAGAGTGACCCTCCCCATCACCAATGTTATGACCAGCACTGATGCCAGGAGTCATTTGCACCAGCAAAAATTGCAGTTAATTGTGGACTTAGTGGAGGTCCTGGACATACAGCAAACCTTTTCTTTTTTAAACACATCAGAAAAACCATACTGGCATTTAAACATTCAAGGAGTAAAAGTAAAATTCTTGTGTGACACCGGGCCGATAAATCTGTTCTGAAAAATACAATACCTCAGATTAAACCGGGATCAAAATGGATCACTGTATTCTCTGCTGATGGGAGAATGGTGGTTCAGCGCATTTCCGAAAAACAATTGGTCACTGATGAAGAGGGATTCACGTTGGAAGCTGATTTTGTGTTAAGCCCAGACTGTCCAGTTAATCTATTAGGCAGAGATTTGTTAAAGAAATTGCAATTAGTGTTGGTGGCTACAGACAAAGGGGTAGTGGTGAAAAGATGTACATGCTGTAGGGGGAAGTTACTCCAGAAACACACATGTGATACATTCAGGCTCATTCCGAAAAACATGAATAGTTCTAGCAATTAATGGACAGGCATTTAGACTTATATGCGAATCAGGAGCCTGTAATACTTGTGTTAAAGATAATGTAAATGCTAAAACCATCTAAAAGGCTAATTTTTGTAAAATCAGCAAATAATCAAACATCCTAGGAATGTATGTCAACCTTCAAACATGTTTTTGTAGTAATATCACCAACTCACCCCATTAATCTGTTAAAGTGAGACTTGATGGAAAATTAGGCATTGCAAATTTCTCCACGCTGGGGGGAATGAAGGCTGTATGAATAATACATGTAATGGTGTTGCAACCAAATCCTTCTGTATTTTATGCAACATGCTTTGTATTTCTGCTTCATGTCTATTTTTCCAACTATGGAAACAGCCTTATAAAATTCTGCTCGATGTAAAACCTCAGGTTCAAGATTTAGCATGTGTTAAAATAACTCAGCATTCTTTGCTATCACAATTTGATGAAATACCTGTCGTGTCCTACTTAAAGGGTTAAAGGGGACCCGTGGAAACAATAGTTCCCCCATATTCTTATTTTTTATCCTTTATTATATAGTGTAGTTGGATGTGTGTTTATATATAAAACTGTAACTGAAGCGTGTAACAAAAGTAATTTCCCTCTGGGATAATTAAAGTATTTCTGATTCTGATTCTGATTGAAAGCAGCAGCTATTTTGAGCCATGAGTTTATCATGTCTCCTGAGGGGGGATATTGAGTATAGTACACCAAGTATTTTAATCCAACTGCAGGATTAAATTACTACTTTATTGGGCAGGAATTGTATCGATAAATCGTGTATTTCAGTTCTTATTAAGAAAAAACCTACATTTTATGAACCCGACACTAATTTAAATTAATTTCATTAACTTTAGTGTTTATTACCCATCCAAAGCTCTTTAATTTTTTCTTTTCCTTTTCCCATACAGTTTTAAGCACCTCTAATGTTGGATGATCCTTCCTTTGTCCCTGTAATTTTGACCAGTAGGTTAGAGATAATTGATGTCTTCTAACTTTAAGAGGCACTTCTCCCATTTCAACCTGTTTACACCCCTAATCCCCAGCAAAGGGGTAAAAATCTGAAAATCCTAATGAAATTCCCCCCCCTCCCATTTCTTTATTTAGCTAGATTAAAATCTCAACGATATCTAGATCTCTAGATTTGAAATGCGAACTTTGGCGGCAAATCTGCTGCACACTTAGAAATAAGTAAAATCAAACACACTTTAAAATGACAGTAAATAAATTAAAACAAAACAATTTAAGAGCATTTGCATTGATTAATAGATTCATGTTGTTTGTTTTTAAGAATGATTAGAAATGTTGTGGAATTAATAAGATCCAATATCCTGAAATCAGACTGGTAGATGATTCTATGCTGCAGGAGCCTTAAGGTTCATTGCTTGTTTCTTTATCATTGTCTGAGCGAGTTGAACATACAAAAGAAAAATACTGTTGGAGCAAAGAGAATAGACTGTATTAGATCTTAGAAGCAGAGAATTTAAGCAAGATGGAGTCAGGCCAAGCAGAGTTTTATAGATCAAGGTCATCAACTGAATATATCTCTTTTTACTGAAAGGAGGCCAATTAGATTTGGTTTGCAATTCACAATAAGACGTTTGTAGGCTGTTACAAACCTGTGACGATCTCGGCACTGGTGCTGGCCTAATTCCACAATTTAGAACATTTGCACAACTCCATTCTGTCTGCTATTAACACTAAGTGGTTCCACCTCTCTCCTCCTCCATATATACCCCATTTGGATCAGTTCCCAGTTGCAAGATCATCTCAGACTAGCCACTGAGTACTTTCAAGCCTTTCAACCTTTTGCCTGCTAATCTGTTACCTGACCTGATTCTGTCTTCTTTCACTGAGCCTGTCTGATCCCTTAGCTTCTCTGAACCTGCCAATTATTTGACCCTGGATCGGACCTGGACCTTCCTTCCGGATTGCACCTTTGTACCATTGCTTGGACCCAATCTCTGGATGCTGTACCCTGACTGTTTCTGGAGCTCATCGGTCTCAGACGAAACTAGGTCGTCTGCGTACGTGTTGCAGTGAACGCAGAGACGTCCCTGCCCCCTTCGTAGACATTCTGCTGCATCGATAATGATTATAACCTTCCCCTAAGGGGTGGCCCTTGGCAGCAGTTCAATCCCGCAATCATAAGGCCGATGCAGAGGCAATGCAGTGGCCCTGGACTTGTTGAAGAACACCTTGAGGTCATGGATCCTCTGGGACTTTTGACAGATCTGGATAATATTCCTCTCTCCTAACTGTTCTGGCTGAGCAAAACATAAACAGGATCCACAAATAAAAGGATTTTTTCTTCCTGCAGAGGATGAGAAGAGCCCACCCCGCCAAAGCACACCTTTGTGGGACTTGTCCTGTGGAGATAGCTGGGCTGAAAGGGGATTTCTGAGCAGAGAAGAGGTTATAATATTTCACTTGAAAAATGTTAGGCTTCAATCCATCTTGAAAACATATCTACATCACCAAGCAACATTTTCTTTCCTTCACATGGAGTTAGTTCAATAAAATCTATCATAAGATGTTGAAATGGAGCATCAACTGTTTTTGTGGGCTTCCTGGCCCATCATTTTCTGTCCTCTAGAAAGGATGTGACCTGCACAGATTAAACCATCTTTACAAACCTTGCTGCTGTTTGAGAAAAAAATTAACAGTGAACCAATTTTTATCCATTTCCTAGTCCTCCCTTTTTGAAACATGGTCCCCCATGGGTCAAAACACAAAAGGGATGGAAAAATTGTTTAGGTAACCATTTAAGCCCCACCATACGTTATTTGAAAAAAAAAGAGTAATCTAAGTGTTCCATTTGTCCAATTCAGATGATAATCGTCATCCTCTTAGCAAAGGTGGGGGCATGCAGCAGCAAAATAACGAGTGTTTTTTGGGTGTGTCCTTGGTTCCAGATCCAGGCAAATTTAAGGGGCCCCTTATTTTATTTGTTACAACACTGTTTTAAGGTGGAATTCCTCAGGTGTTGTTTGCAGAATGCTAAATTAATTATTTTTAGGTATGACAAGGTGGGGTATGAAACGGTTTAGATTAAAATCACCTGAGTGTCTTAAAAAATGCATCACAAACCCACAGAGTATGTGACAGCCCTGTTATTACAGCAGATAATTTTGAGAAGGAAAGGTAACTATTGCCAAGTTAATACCAAAATATTGGAGCAATAAAAAATCTACAGTCTCCCTGCTCATCACTAGTCATGGTTAAACAGACAAAGTGGATTGTAAGACACCAGAGTGGGAGCCATTACAAATTTTTCTTAGGCGCCTTAGGTGATGTAAAATAAAAAATAAAAAAAACTCCCCGGAGGTTATACATTATGAGGTGAGAAAACAGGCATATTTTATAATAGATAATCCTAAGAGATCTCTAATGCAGCACATCATTAAGGAAAGGTACCTATAGATAAGAGAAAGATAGAAAATTTTGCTATGGTAGAATATATCAGAGAAAGCTAATTAAAACCTGACCAAACTGTTACTGAGAGTTGTAGTTACTGGATATCCATTATTAGATGGAAAGGGAATATTCATTCAAACATGAGACCAGCAGCTCCCTGGGGTACAACATAAAAGATTATCAAGACAATGACAAAACTAATGTACATCTATAAAATTTACTTTTTGGGTGTGTGTGTGTTACTTACAGTCTGTCAAACCAGGGGGACACTCAGACGGCTCCCTCACTAGTCGGTAGAGTAACTGTTAGATTTATTCAATGATGATTATAAAGTTAATGTGTGTGCATATGAAACATTGAAGAAATAAGATGCTACATTCTGCCCTGTGATTCAATCAGGAGGGTCATTCTAGACTTGCCTTCAGCCAGAAGGCATTTACAGGTTCATAAACTTTTATGACCTGCCTCTCAGCCAGTTGGTCATTCTAGGGTCATATGACCCACCCCATTGTGTCATGTTCTGTTAATAAAAGACTCTGCTGTTCTGATGGGGGGCAGAAAAGGTGCTGAAATGTGAGCAGGCAACCTTTCTCCTCCTGCAGGAAGCTGTGTTTGAAAATCCCTTTGTCTGTCAGATTCATTTTTGTCCTATAAGAACTCACAATTTTTAAATCTAACAGTAACCTCGCTTTGGTGCCTGATATCTCCCTTGCTGAGAATGGCTTCTGTCCGATGGTTGTAGCCTCCTCCTATCAACATGATCTGTCCTATACACTTTTATCAAGTGTCACATGCTTTAAATCCACCTGTTCTGCATCTAATATAGTCAAGGAGTGATCTTCGGATCCCGGAACAGCTGACCATTAATATAAAGTTTGTCAGCTGCTACTATAGCTCTGACGCCTTCTGCAATTTATTTCTTACTGATTGGGAATAAGACTCACCTACAATCTATCACCGTCGAGCTTCGTGACTTCTTCCTTCAGCGCTTCGTTTTCAGCGGTAACGGAGACAAGCTGCGTGTGGCTGTATTCCAGCGACTGTCAGAGCTTGAAACTTCTTATGCAGGACTTTTACTAAGGCAGGGCGGACGTCAAGGCTGGTTAGCTTTCTATCGATGGTTTCCAGGACGTCGCTGTAGCTCCTGTCTGGAGACAAAGTAGAAGTAGAAACAGCACTGGTTGAACAAGATCGACATTGTCTGGTAGAAGGTGTCGCTGAGGATGCAGGATTCCTGGGCTTCGCCATTATGATGTTGTCAAAACACTCGTCCAGATAGCTCTCCAGGCTTGTCAAGGTCTCGTTTCCAGTTTTTTTCCTCAAAAACTACGAGACAATTGTTAAAGTTTAAACCTGACTTTGCTTAATTTACAATTATTGGCTTGTACTTACCTCAGTGGATTTGTTTTGATCTAAATGTATGTCGCCATTTTACTTACACACAGCTCTCTCAAGATCTCAGCTGCTCATTCCGTTCTGAGTTACTTAGGACTAAAACCTTTTTGAGTTTTAGTCGACTGAGATCAACTAAAACTATCACATATCCTAATGACTAAACTGCAATGTAGACTATTAATAGTTTTTATCCTGAAGACTAAGACTAAATCTTAGACGGCTGTCAAAAACAACACTGATAATAAGCCATTTTGTTTAGAATCTGGAGAAGAGATAATTTTAAAGCGTTTGTAAAAAAAAGGCAGAAAAAGATTGAAATGTGGAAAAAATGCAGAGCTTTGAAAACTTTCTAGATGGACTCTGATTCAGGGCTTTCTAAGGCTGCTGTCCCGCAGCTTTAAGATGCATCGCTTCTCCAGAACACCTAATCAGATGAATGGATCAGTACCGGGCCTGTGCAGAGCTGGATGACTGGATGCTGCAGTCTACAAGCTGCAGGGCAGCAGCTCTGGATGACTGGACCTGGTTATCCCTGATTTACATGAAGACGAAGGAGAACCTGGATCTGCTGCCAAACAAAGGAGTCAATGTTCCAGCTTTGGATCATAGAGGCTCAGTTCTTGGAATAATTCAACAAGGAGACAAACAGATTTCCTGGAGATGTTGGATGATCTTCACTACATTCTCCAAGCTTCCTCTGAGGTCAGAGCATTAACATCTAAAGTGCTGTTCCATGCTTCATCATCATCCTCTTCTTCATCACTGAAAAGAAGCAAAGCCATGATGGAGCAGTCCTTTGTCGTCAAGGCGATGAGGTACGGATGGACCTGCAGAGAAAAGGACATAGCTGGAGAATTAAGATCTGAGCGAAAAAAATTCTCAGCATCTCAATACTGATTATTTCCATTTTCCTCCATTCATAACAACATCTCAGCTTCACTGACTGAGAGTGATTAACAAGTGATGCTGTTCTGACCTGGTATGAGATTAGAACCTTTCATCCTATTATATTTAGCAACAAGTGATAATAAAGCGCCACAATAGAACCCTATTAAGCTCCAAAGACTGAGTTATTGTTGCAGCAGGTCTGGAGGAAGAGGAGAACTTTGTGGAGGTCAGCTGATTATTCCTGAACGAACATCTGGGAGAGAATTTTCAGTCAGAGCTGAACGACTGCAGCACTGAGGACAGATTATTGGAGTCTCTGTTACAGGTTATGTTCTGATCTGAGCAGAAAGAAATAAGACCTGTTAATCAGTGAGTTTTATAGCAGCTGCAGTTTGAATTCAGGACTTTGGAATGAAACACACCTTATTTGGAGCTAAACTAAAGCAGGAGGCAGTTTGTGATTGTTGGTTCCTGCAGAGAGACTCCCAGACGATCAGATTCACCTTCAGACCAAACTAGCAGCTTCCTCTGAGTGAGTCCAGCTGCAGGAGAGAAAAGTGGAAACCTCCAACACTGCTGCTTCAAGCTGCTCACACTCCACACACTGAAGGTGAGTTGGACCAAGAACACCACTCAGAGTCACTTTGAGGGAAGTTAGTAGAGGAGGGAGGGGAGCCATGACTGACTGGACCTTCTGTGTCTTCAGCTTCACTCAGAGACTAAATGGCTTCCAGGTTAGAGGAGGATCTCTGCTGTCCGGTCTGTCAGGACGTCTTTAAGGATCCAGTTCTTCTGTCATGTAGCCACAGCTTCTGTAAGGAGTGTCTGAAGAACTGGTGGAGAGAGAAACCAGTGAAAGAGTGTCCAGTTTGTAAGAGGAGATCTTCAAAGGCTGATCCACCCCGTAACCTGATTTTGAAGAACCTGTGTGAGACCTTCTTACAGCAGAGAGAGCAGAGAGCTTCAGAGGATCTCTGCAGTCTGCACTTTAAGAAACTCAGACTCTTCTGTCTGGACCATCAGCAGCCAGTGTGTCTCGTCTGCAGAGATTTAGAAAAACACAGAAGCCACAGCTTTGCTCCCATAGATGAAGCTGCAGAGGATCACAGAAAAAATCTTGGTTCATCTCTAAAAACCTTGAAGAAGAAACTGAAGCTCGGGAAGAAAGTTCAAGAGGAGTTTGATCAGACAGCAGAACACATGAAGGTTCAGGCCCGACACACAGAGAGGCTGATTAAGGAGCAGTTTAAGAAGCTTCATCAGTTTCTAGCAGAGGAAGAGGAGGCCAGGCTGGCTGCACTGAGGGAGGAAGAGGAGCAGAAGAGAGGGATGATGAAGGAGAAGATGGAGGCTCTGAGCAGAGAGATAGCAGCTCTTTCAGACACAGTCAGAGCCACAGAGGAGGAGCTGAGAGCTGAAGACGTCTCATTCCTGCACAACTACAAGGCTGCAGTGGAAAGAGTCCAGCGCTGCCCCCTGCTGGAGGATCCACAGCTGCCCTCAGGAGCTCTGATAGACCAGGCCAAACATCTGGGCAACCTGGCCTTCAACATCTGGGGCAACATGAAGAACATGGTGTCCTATACTCCTCTCATCCTGGACCCAAACACTGCTGGTTCTCATCTCATCCTGTCTGAAGATCTGACCAGTGGGACTGTAGGAGAGGAACAGAAGCTTCCTGATAATCCGGAGAGGTTTTGGTCTAGATGGTGTTCTGTCCTGAGTTCTGAGGGCTTTACCTCAGAGAACCATATCTGGGCTGTTGATGTTGGAGACAGTGGAGGCTGGGCCCTAGGTGTGTTAGAAGAGTCTGTCCAGAGGAAGGGAGACATAAAGTCTGGATTGTTGGTTATATGGTTCCATGAAGGTAAATACTCAGCATTGTCTCCACAAGCTCCTTCCAAACGTCTCTCAGTTCAGAAGAAGCTCCAGAGGATCAGAGTGAATCTGGACTGGGACAGAGGAAAGCTGTCCTTCTCTGATCTGGACACTAACACACACATACACACCTTCACACACACCTTCACTGACAAGATGTTTCCATACTTCGACACTGCGGGTAAAGTAAAAATCTTACCTATGAAGATCTCAGTGAGCAAACAGCAGCTCTGATGTTCTCAGCATGAAGAACACAAAGTCCAAATGAAACCTTATTGATCTGATTGAAACTCAGTGTTTGAAACAGGAAACTGGAGATGATCTGATCTGATCTGACTGATCATCTGGTTGTTTTCAGGTCAGTTTCAGATCTGCTTCATAATCTGTCCAGATGCTACAAACTAAGACATGAAGTGGATGATGTGGAGTTCAGTTTGGTTCTGACAGCAGATCCAGGTGTGCTGATCATGAACAGGGAACAGGTGAGGTTAGTGGAGACATCAGGACCCTGGAGAGCTCTGCTGATGGAAACAAACTGAGATCCAAACATCCAGACAGATGAACGCTGCAGAAGAAACTCTGAGAAGTTTTCATGTTTAGTTCAGGAACATCTAAGCTGATCTTAACTTGATGTTGGCATTTTTTCAGTGCTTAGTCCTATTTATCAATTAAATCATTTCTGTATGTATCTATCTGTATGGATTATTTGATTAGATTGTCTCTCTAAAGTGTCTTGATATGGAGGACCAGGAGTATCACTGAAAAAGGAAACATTTCAAATTTAATCATGTAATTAGAAATCCAAATAAAAAAGCCTTTTGTAATTGTAAATTCTATTTATTTATCCATTATTAAATATAATTTATTTTTCTCAAATCCCAACTCTAAATTGAGATTTAAAAACCTTGATTCATCAATGTGAATATAAAGACTTTTCTTCATTAAACATTTTAAAAGGTAATGCCCTTTTCCAATCTCATTTTTTTTCACCTTTTATTTTCAAATATTTTGCCTGTTGCATTTTCTTTTGACTTTATCATCCCCATTAATCATTTCGATGAACCTGGGCAAACTGGAGACCAACTTGAACCATTCACAGTTGCTCCTCGGATGTAACTAGCTCTCTCATTGGTTTGACAGCCACACTTGGATCTTAACATGATGGCTACCATATAATGTACTGATTTACTGCTCCACCTGCTCCCTTTGTAACTCCAGACAAAGTGAAAACTCACATTTCCTATTTGGCAGAATTACAGTTTGATCTCATCAGATTTGAGAGAAACTAATCTTCTGAATGCTGGATGGATGATTCATAAGTTTTGCCTTATATGCAGAAGTCTCCTTTAAGGTGTTTGCATCATTGGCACCTGCTCTGTTGAAGTAGTTAGCCAAAGTGATTAATGCCTGTGTAAATCTCAGTCATCAGGGTCATGGCATGTCCATTCCATGCACAATAGAAGACTCCAACCATCCAGAAGAACAAGTGGCGGCTATTTGATTTCCATCTGACTTTTAATGTTCTTAGGAGGATGGAACTCCACGCTGGTTAAATACATCAGAGCTCCAACGACAGATTGCGCTGAGTGATCAGACAGAATTGATAAAGACTCCTGGGTAGGTGTCTTCATCTTCAAATAAACTGTGTGAAAGTCTGGTTGCCTTCCAATTTCAGCCTGTTTGTGGTTCCAAAGTGATAAAGTTATCCATTGTGGTGCTCCAAATATTACTTGCCGCCTCGTCCTCCATGTGCAAGTTTTATTTATGATTTATCTACTAGCTAAACAACAAATAGTCCACATCTGAATCGAGGTGTGACGACCATTCAAAGCAACGGCAGATGCACTAGGAAGTATTTTGACAGGTGCAAAGTAGCTCCTAGTCATCTTTCTGTGAGAGAGCTGGTTATATCCAGGGAGCAGCTGTGATTGGTTTAACTTGGTCTTTAGTTTGCTCAGAGACCAGAAGGGTCACACAAAAGCTAAATGGAAAAGATAAACTATTAGTAGAATGTACAGAAACCAGAACAATCATGGAAATCATAAATGAAGCAGGAAAAGTAAAAGGAAAAAACAACAGCAGAAGAGATTAAAATGCAAATGAAAAAGATAATGGCAATAAAAACTGAAATATGTTTGAAAATGTTTGATAAGGAAAGGTATTTATAATCAGATCTGTAGATTTTGATATTTGAATCTACATTCAGAAATAGGATTTGAAAATACATTTTCAAATTAAAGTTTTTAACAATGGAATAGATTTTACAAATTCTCTTTAATAATTAAATTTTAAAAGTCCTATTACAAAATGATTATAAAATTGGATTTCTAAGAGTCTGGTTTAATGTTTAATCTGAAATGTTTTTTATGTCTTTCTGAGTGACTCTTCTGCCCTCTATACCTTGAGATCATGTGTTGTTTACTGACTTCAATCTGGAATTGGATGAAACCATTTAGTTTGTCCTGTGTTTCTGGATTCATGTGATCAGTGGTGGTTTGGTCTGCAGAAGAAACTAGAACATTGATCTGGAGAATCCAAACCTTGATGATGAACTGTTTGACTCTTAGAAAGTTTTTAACTATTCTTTACAGTCCCGGGTCTCCAGCTCTGCTAACCGCAGAAAAAAGGGGACCCCGGTCGCTGTTCGCCGAAGAAGCAGTTAGAAGCCGCCGAACCATGACAGTCTGAGATGGAGGGACAGAGCAGCGCCGCAGAAGTGCTGCGACGCTGCGGCTACGTGCTAACCACTGTAGCTAAATGGGAGACGTCCCGTGCTACCATGAGTAATAAATTTAACCCTCTTGCAAATCACCTCTTATTGTGGCATCAGATTGATCCAAATTTCTTTGAGTTGTTGTCGGACAAACGGACTTGACCGAAGACGGGCCTGCAGAAAACCGGACCGAACCGAAGGCCTTCACTCCACTGAACCAAAACAGTAACTTCACTCTTTTCCCCCTGCTTCACATCTGATGTTTAATAATTGCTCTGCTTGGGTGAACTATGGGTAGAATAGATAGACGTGTTGGTGTTTTATTTAAAATAAGCTTTCTGATTCATCTGCTGATGGTTTTAAAGGTTTAACTGAATGCTAATGCTCACGATAGACCGTATCAGTCATGTGTTGCTGAAGCTAACTGCTACATCGTGAGCTAACCCCCTCTTTGCTTCAGTTGGACCCGACCAGAACCAGAACCCCTGGGGCCAGCTTAGCTAATTGGTCTTTCAGCCTCATCATAGTTTGATGCATTACTGAGTCATTATTCATTTTTCACCATAAACTGAATAAAACTTCACTGTTTTGACTGCAGTTAACATCTCTGTGTCAGGGTTTATTTACATTTGATCTGCTGCTATTACAAAGGACACTTTTAAATGCATTAAGCCTTCAAACTTCACACACCAGAACTTTAAACGGACTCTTAAACCCCCCTTTCCCTTTTATTTCTTTCATTTTGCTTTTTTCAGTAGTATTTAGCTTTGCTTAGTTATTAGATATAATACTGTGTGATTGTCGCTAATAAAGGTGCATTTGTATTTTAACCTGGGGTCTTTTGTGTTAATTTTTGTGTTAAAAATACTACCATTATTATTGTCACCATCATCACCATGCTTTTGCATAGCCCGCTAAATGAATGAAATTACTTGCAATAGTATATCGCAATGTAGGGGGACCAGATTTGGGTTTCTGAAATGTGAGGACACTTTGGTGTCCGGACACGCTGGTCTGGGTACCCCGGCGGACAGGGGCAGGGAACCAGCAGGCGGGGGGAAGCACGGGGCCGCCGGTGTCCAGGCTACCATCACCACAAGGGTGTAACTTTGTGATGAAAGTTGGTTGGGACACTCGTGGTGGTTGCTCATGGACCTAGAGTTACACTTTCATTAGGCTAATTTTCCAAAAGTGAGCTCAAACATATATTTATTGAATGCTTTCAAGACCACAACAAACTGATATTTATATTTATAGATGTTAGAGAGATGCCTTTTAGTGCACTACAGATATAGGGCCCAAAAACATCAGTGCATGAAAAAAATAATTAATAAGAGCCAATTCCAATGCCAAACTAGATATATCGTGTATCCCTAGTAGCACAATTTCAATTCCATCCAGAAAAAATGGATATGCTGCAATTTAAATATAGCATAGCATTTTTGTTATTTTTTTGTAAACTTTCTGGTAAACTTGCAGATGTATTTTATTGTATGTTGCATATCCCAGTAAATCTGTTTCACCTTTAAATCTGCAGCTCTCCCTACTTCTCTCTGTTTAAAAAGATTTATGAACCTATTTACTAATATAATGATGCCAGAAAAAACATTTCAAGATATGTTGAAGCTTTGCAGTCTGATTCTGTCTGATCAATAAGAAAACATGTTAATTTTAACCTGTCTCTGGGAGTCATTAACCTCTGAGAAGCCAATATTTTTTTAACTAGTAAAGAAGAACAAACTATGTTTTCTCAAGCTTCTGGCATTATACTACCAAATTTTTTAAACTTAAAATCTGTTGCCATTTTTAGCTGCAAAGGCTCTGTATGTCCAATGGACAGATTTTTCGGTGGCAGCTCTAATTATTTTAACCAACCCGTCTCATAACTTCTACTTAAACATCGAAGTAGCAGCTGGTTAATATTCACTGAGTGCTGCTGTGTGTCTCTCCTCCAACTACGCAGCTGTCTCAGATGTCTCAGGATGACATATCTGATGATGTCACACTGAGATGCGGGACACGGGAGCAGCGGGAGAGAGGAAAAAAATACGGACTCAAAACGCTCTGAACACAGATAGCTGCACCCATCCTTTGTTACCACTGCTGGCACCTTGCCCCCTTCCACAGGGGTTCCAGCCCCGATGCTGGTGGCTCTCAGTTCGAGTGCCTGGTGTGTTTTGACTATGTGCTGCACTTTAGTCGACCAAAACCCCGGACGATTTTGGAATGTTTTTAGGTATGAAAAGAAGGACATGTCCGGGAAAAAGAGGACATCTGGTCACAATATGATTGTGTATTTTCTTTTTGTTTTAAACAAATGAGAATGCATGCTGATCTTTACACCAATCAAAGTTTCACATTTCTCTGAATAAAAAAAATGATAATGATAACAAAAAAAAAAAATACAGAGGACATGACCTCCATGTTCTCAATGCTGGTTATGGGGCTGATCTTCTGGTGAACTGAATGGCACAACAACTTCAACTGTCCTCTCGTTGTGGAGGAGCGGCGGCTCTACTCTTTGGTCATGACCATAGATGACCATAGATGGGGTAGGAACGTAGATCGACCGATAAATCGAGAGCTTTGCTTTTTGTCTCAGCTCTCTCTTCACCATAATAGACCGGTACAGTGCACGCCTCGCAGCAGACACCGCACCATTCCGCCTATTAATCTCCCGCTCGATCTTCCCGTCACTTGTGAACAATACCCTGAGATACTTAAGCTCCTCCACTAGGGGCAGTACATCCTCAAAAACCCAGAGAAGGCACTCTACCCTTTTCTGGCTCATGACCATGGTCTCGGATTTGGAGGCACTGATCCTCATCGGTGCCAACACCTGTTAATCAGTGAGTTTTATAGCAGCTAAAGGTTGAATTCAGGACTTTGGAATGAAACACACCTTAGTTGGAGTTAAACTAAAGCAGGAGGCAGTTTGTGATTGTTGGTTCCTGCAGAGAGACTCCCAGACGATCAGATTCACCTTCAGACCAAACTAGCAGCTTCCTCTGAGTGAGTCCAGCTGCAGGAGAGAAAAGTGGAAACCTCCAACACTGCTGCTTCAAGCTGCTCACACTCCACACACTGAAGGTGAGTTGGACCAAGAACACCACTCAGAGTCACTTTGAGGGAAGTTAGTAGAGGAGGGAGGGGAGCCATGACTGACTGGACCTTCTGTGTTTTTAGCTTCACTCAGAGACTAAATGGCTTCCAGGTTAGAGGAGGATCTCTGCTGTCCGGTCTGTCAGGACGTCTTTAAGGATCCAGTTCTTCTGTCATGTAGCCACAGCTTCTGTAAGAATTGTCTGAAGAACTGCTCGAGAAATAAACCAGTAAAACAGTGTCCAGTTTGTAAAACAATATGTCTCACCCCAAATCCACCCTGTAATCTGGTTCTGAAGAACCTGTGTGAGACCTTCTTACAGCAGAGAGAGCAGAGAGCTTCAGAGGATCTCTGCTCTCTGCACTCTCAGAAACTAAGACTCTTCTGTCTGCACCATCAGCAGCCAGTGTGTGTCGTCTGCAGAGATTCAAAAATGCACAGAGGCCACCGCTTTGCTCCCATAGATGAAGCTGCAGAGGATCACAGAATGAATCTTCGTTCATCTCTAGAAACCTTGAAGAAGAAGCTGGAGGTCAAGGGGAAAGTTCAAGAGGAGTTTGATCAGACAGCAGAACACATGAAGGTCCAGGCCCGACACACAGAGAGGCTGATTAAGGAGCAGTTTAAGAAGCTTCATCAGTTTCTAGCAGGAGAAGAGGAGGCCAGGCTGGCTGCACTGAGGGAGGAAGAGGAGCAGAAGAGAGGGATGATGAAGGAGAAGATGGAGGCTCTGAGCAGAGAGATAGCAGCTCTTTCAGACACAGTCAGAGCCACAGAGGAGGAGCTGAGAGCTGAAGACGTCTCATTCCTGCACAACTACAAGGCTGCAGTGGAAAGAGTCCAGCGCTGCCCCCTGCTGGACGATCCACAGCTGCCCTCAGGAGCTCTGATAGACCAGGCCAAACATCTGGGCAACCTGGCCTTCAACATCTGGAGCAACATGAAGAACATGGTGTCCTACACTCCTCTCATCCTGGACCCAAACACTGCTGGTTCAAAACTCATCCTGACTGAAGATCTGACCAGTGTAACTGAAGAAGAGAAACAGAAGCTTCCTGATAATCCAGAGAGGTTTGCCCAATGTTCTCTCCTGAGTTCTGAGGGCTTTAGCTCAGGGAACCATATCTGTGCAGTTGATGTTGGAGACAGTGAATACTGGGAACTTGGTGTGTTAGAAGGGTCTGTCCAGAGGAAGGGAGCCATCGAGTCTGGATTGTTGGTTATAGGGTTCAATGAAGGTTACTCAGCATTCTCTCCATCTGATTCTACTCTTCTCTCAGTTCAAACAAAGCTCCAAAGGATCAGAGTGAATCTGGACCGGGACAGAGGAAAGCTTTCCTTCTCTGATCTGGACACTAACACACACATACACACCTTCACACACAACTTCACTGACAAGATATTTCAATACTTCAGCACTGTGGGTAAAATAAAAATCTTACCCATGAAGATCTCAGTGAGCAAACAGCAGCTCTGATGTTCTCATCATGAAGAACACAAAGTCCAAATGAAACCTTATTGATCTGATTGAAACTCAGTGTTTGAAACAGGAAACTGGAGATGATCTGATCTGATCTGACTGATCATCTGGTTGTTTTCAGGTCAGTTTCAGATCTGCTTCATAATCTGTCCAGATGCTACAAACTAAGACATGAAGTGGATGATGTGGAGTTTAGTTTGTTTCTGACAGCAGATCCAGGTGTGCTGATCATGAACAGGGAACAGGTGAGGTTAGTGGAGACATGAGGACCCTGGAGAGCTCTGCTGATGGAAACAAACTGAGATCCAAACATCCAGACTGATGAACGCAACAGAAGAAACTCTGAGAGGTTTTCATGTTCAGTTCAGGAACAACTCATCAGGTCTGGACTTGAGTTTGGCTTTATTAAGTGTTTAGTCCTGTTTCTTTCCTAGACATAGCCATGAGCTCAGCTTTTACTCTAACTAACTGCATGTGGTCTTCCTTGTTGACATGACTACAAGATCAGGGATCATCTGCTTAACTTTATTTTTCCTAGACAAAGCAGCCTATGGAGCTATTCTACTGTAACCCTTTCTAACATAGAAAGTTTTTATAGATCAATGCTTCTATGTTTCTTTCTATATGTCTGCTTCTGTCTCCTTGAACCCCAGTCGGCATCAGCAGAAGGCCGCTCACACTGAGCCTGGTTCTGCTGCAGGTTTCTTCCTGTTAAAAGAGAGCTTTTCCTCTTCACTGTCTCAGCATGCATGTTTGGTGTGAGGGATTGCTGCAGAGTCAACAAAACAAGGCAGCAAATAGTTGCTGTCGCTACATGCTCATCCAGGAGGAGTCAATCCTGCAAGGTTGATAACAATCAGCCTTGTTTCCTTATATAGAAAACTTTTAATGATATGTATGTATTATTTGATTGGATTGTCTTTCTAAAATGTCTTGCTATAGAGGAGAATCGATGAAAAGGAAAAAAACATTTCAAATGAAACATTTAAATTAAGCATTTAGAAATCCAAATATCAAAGCATTTTGTAATTGTAACTTGTATTTATTATTTCGTTATTAAATACTAACATTTGAAATCTTGTTTCAAATCCTATTTCTTAATGGAGATTTGAAATCAATCATTCATCAATGTGAATATAAATATCTTCTTCATTAAACATTTTAAAAGGTAATGACCTTTTCCAATCTCATAATGTTTTGACTTTATGTCTCCATTAATCCTTTCGATGAACCTGGGCAAACTGGAGACCAAGTTGAACCAATCTTAGTTGCTCCTCAGATGTAACTAGCTCTCTCATTGGTTAGACAGCCATCAGCTGCACTGAGAAGCTCACTTGATTTTCTGATACATGCAACCTTACCTATAATCATTGGGCAGTGCTGAGGCTGGCCATCCCCTACAAAACGGAAATAAATGAGGAATTTCCTACACCACTCTGGTCAGAGTTGATCGGTTTTCCGACCGATGTTGAAATCGTTAATAGAAAGATACTCTTTAGTGCAATATGGCAAACAAAATCTACCACAAATGTTTCCTGGTCTCTAGAAGGAAGTAGGCGAAGGATTTATCCTCTGATCTGTTTGTTTTAGAAGCTTTCAATACAGAAAGTGGGATCTTTAGGACCATGATGGTGATACATTTGGGGATTGAATTTCCAACCTCTTCCGGAGTTTGCGTTGCTGGCTTGATATTTTTACTGTGAAAAAACCTCTGTGTTTTGGGGAAATGTCTTTAAAACTATCCCACTTTTAGACCCACCCTCCACTATTTAGCATGAGGAGGCATACCATCACATATCTCCTCAAGAAAGGACAAACCTTCCCCCGGATGGGATGGAATCATACTGGGATTTATACTCTCCTAATTTCCCCACAGTAACTCCATATCTTCCACCTTTTCCGACTTTATATTATAAAAAATCAATCATCTCTGTACTATTTCAGACAACTTTGGTCACACGGAGTCAATTCTGTGCTATTTACTTGCATGTTTATCTTCTCTATCATTTGGAAGTGATAAAAAAAAAAGTTTTTTACATTTCTATTTTGTAGATGTGATTAGAAAAAGTTTAGTTTTTACATTTGTACTTTATAGATGTGATTTAAAAAAAATAAAAAAAATTTTTTTACATTTCTTGTTTGTAAAAGTGATTTAATTGGCCAAAACGTAGGTTGGCCAAACGTAAATAAAGGAGAAAATATTAAAAATCGTCTCATTATTTTTGAGTGCCGGTGTAAGGAAAGGTCTAATGGTGTAGCTATAAGAAAAGTGTACTATAACCATTCAAATCCTTGAGTTTTTGGGGTTGGCAGGTTAAGGAGGGCTTTGCAGAATGAAATGGGTAAAAATATCAAGATGGCTGAGGTTGAAGATTTTTTGTCAGATCATGTCGGAAAATATTTATCTCTCTTCTATTATATATTAATTTATCCTATTTACTCACTATAAAAGTTTTCACTCAGTCTGTTTCTCTCTCAAGGCCACACATTTCTCTCCAGGCTGGTGTTTGTAGACCAGACATAGCTTCTTCCCATAACAAATCAGGTTCTTTCTCAAGGTTTATTCATAACATGTTACTGTTAACCAAAGTGAGTGTAATTTGTTATGACTCTGACTGCTTTCCATTGTTGTAAGTAGGGGGGACGAACCCTGCCCAGATCAGAACAGAGCAGAATGCTGTACCATAAAGGGTTCATGATGAACTGTTCTCTCTTTGCAAAGATATTAATAAATGTGCCGACTGAGTGAAAACCATCGATCTCCGTTTATTTAACTAGGATGAATAGTTGAATACTTTTTTCCCACAACAATTTGGCGTTGTCAATGCAGGATTCTCTTTGACTGATTTTTTCTGAGGACAGCGATTGTCAGAAGTGTCAGGCACCACCTGGAGGAAGCAGTCTTCCAGCCTCAATACCCCGTTAGAAGGTTAAGGGAGTGAGGACTTCTAGCATCGAGGTCACTGGAGGTCAGCAGGAGGATCAAAACAAACCATTTTTTGAGACGGTGAGATTAATCTTTTGTCGGCACAGTTTAAATTAAACAAAAGACCTCGCATAGGAACGTGAGGCTCTCTCTAAGAGTGAGAGGAAGGTTGTAGGTGCCACCATAAGGTACTTAATTTTACTAAGATGTCGGTAATCTAGAGTGGGATCCCACCAGTTATCCAGACCGGCACCAGAGGATTGGTGTGTATTGGGCAGAGTTAAATTGCATATCGGGCAGAGTTAAATTACCTGTAGATAATGGGAAAGGTTTTGCAGTTCTATGGTAGTAGAACAAAAGGCAAGGTTTCCGGGGAATTGTCAACTGCCCAAGGAGAAATTTTTGATCAATTGCTAAGAAAATAAGGTTCTTTTAATGTTGCAATAAAAAGAAAAAAAAGGTTAAAGATAAGATAAACCAATATCATGAGAAGTTAGAGGCTAAAAAGAAGGTAAGGTAAGAAATGTACAGATTTTGAAAAAAAAAAATAAATAAAAGGGAAAAATAAAAAAAAGTTTAAAATGATGAATGGATGAGAGGAGAGTTCAAAGAAACTCTCAGCTTCAAAAAGAAATGGGTTAAAATAAGAAGTCAAAAAGGCAGTGTTTTAACCTTATACTAAACATATTTACACTGTATTTTATATTAAACTTATATGGAGAGCCATTTCAGCCAAAATTAAATAAATAAATAAATGGGTGAAATAAATAAAAAATGAGTAAAATACATGAAAAAATGAAGAAAATTAGTGAAATAAATAAATAAAATTGTTAAATAAATAATTTAGCTTTTTCATTAAACCAATTTTTAATTTATTTATTTTTCATATTATCAATTTCCCAATTTCTCTTTTTCATTTATCTATTTGTCATTTATCCCTTTATCCATTTACCCATTTTTCATTAATCTAATTTTCATTTAACCACTTTTCAATTTCCCTTTTTCATTAAGCCAATTTTTTTATTTATTTATTTTTCAGATTATCTATTTCTCAATTTCTGTTTTATCTATTTTTCATTTATCTATTTTTCATTTGTCCATTTTTCATTTATCCCTTTATTTATTTACCCATTTTTCATTAATCTATTTTTTTAATTTAACCATTTTTCAATTTCCTTTTTCAATTAACCCGATTTTCTATTTCCCAGTTTCATTAATCAATTTCTCATATATCCCTTTTTTTACTTACCCATTTTCTTTTATCTATTTTTCATTTACCCATTTTTCATTAATCTATCTTTTAATTTAACCACTGTTCAATTTCCTTTTTCCATTAACCTGATTTCCTATTTCCCGGTTTCATTAATCAATTTCTCATATATCCCTTTTTTATTTACCAATTTTTCTCTTATCTATTTTTCATTTACCATTTGTTTGAAATTTTTTTAATTTTCCCATTTTCCAATTTCCCTTATTCATTAAGTATTTCCTTATTTTTAATTATCACATTCTATTTTCCCCTCTTCGCTTCTGCTTTAATATGATAATGAGGGGCGGTGTCTTCAGGCTACAATGGCAGCCTTTTGGTTGGTTAGATGCTGAGCGCTGCAGTTGCATCTAAAAATTATCTTTTAAAAGAGAAAAAACTCAGCAGCAACTACCTTTACCTATGTCGGCTTCAGGACTGGAAAAAAAAACGTTTATTATCAGGCCTGTGGTCGTTTAAAAACAGGACGGGTCTCGTTTTGTTCATTTCCTGCTGTCACCATGTTCCATAAAGTTATGGACGGCCCTGGAGATGAAAACTTAGGCAAATCCAGAGAAAGAAAAGGGTCCAAACATGGTCTGACACAGCAGTAGTAAAATGTGCACAGGTTTTAGTCACAAACAAAATTCTCTATTTCCACAGCAGCCACTAGGAGAGATTAGCTTCATCTCTTCATGATTTTGTGGTATGTTGCTTTGTCCCTGTGACAGAGAAAAGGTGACTGTTGCTCTGACTTATGAAAATTTAAACAAAATAGCACTTTATAGTGGAAGAAGAATGAATAATACAATCCAATAGGATAAAATCTAAAGTTATGTGTCAGTTTAATCTGAATTAGATTTCACTAAATGAAAAACTAAGAGAAATTGATTTTCCTTTCCATCAAAAAAATATTAATACACATTTATATCACTTAAAACATATGAACAATGAAATCAGCAATTTTCATCCCTTAAAGGAATAGTACACCCAAAACATGATTAGCCTTCATTTTCTACTCACCCCCATGCTGAACAACACTGCGCACTTTCATCTGGTTTGGTCTGCCGCAGTTGCCATAGGCTCGTGAACTCGCAGGGGCGCGCTTTTAGGAAATCCTATACACTACTGTTTATGCTCTAAAAACATTCTAAATGACTTTGTTTCGAGTAAATTATTGACCCTACCCACTCAGGACACTTGGAATACATTGGACGAGCAGTATGGAGGAATATTGACACGTTTTTTGTGGACTTTTATGGATCTTTCTGCCTCGGGCACCATAGACCTCCATTTTTTGAATGTCAGCAGACAGTAAGAAGCCTCCCAGATCTCCAGATGCATTTGAGATATCAAAAAAGTACTCCAGAGTGTTGTTCAGCATGGGGGTGAGTAGAAAATGAAGGCTAATCATGTTTTGGGTGTACTATTCCTTTAAGTGTTTAAAATAAACCTTACAGTTTTACCAAATATATGGGATGTAGTTTGAAAAATGCAACTAAAATATATAAAAGCTATGAGTTTATTAACTAAAATTATAGATTTGCAAAAAAAAAAAAATTAATTCCTGAAAGATTGAATCAAAGTGGCATATTTTCCCGAGAGAGTGAAATAATATTAGTAAAAAATTTATGGAACATTTAAAACAATTATGTTTAAAAGAGAATAAAACCTAAAACCTGCTTAATGGATTTAAATATAGGATGATAAAAAACAAAAAACATCCTAACTTTCAGAATTAGGACTGAAATAGCACCTGACACAAAGTTATCTCAGGTTGGCTTACAGCAGAATAGTAACTGGTTCGCTGTTTATTGACTAGAGTTAAAGTACCTGCGTATAAATAGACTGAAAAGCGTCCATGTTACTGTTGACCAAGTTACAGGAGGTTCGGTAAAGATGGGCAGGCTAAGGGTTCCATGAATGTGCATAAACCCCCCCCCCCCCCAGTGAGAGAAAAGGGCCTGACACACATGAAGGTTTGCATGCAACAATTACGTTTAATCATTTATGTTATGGCCATTTGTTTGTGTTTTGTTTGTCTTATCTGTTTGTCTTATATGTTGTCTGTAGTGTCTGTGGATCCAATCTACCTATTGTATGTTGTCCATTTGTGAAATTATAATTAGTTATTTTTGTCTTGGTAAAATAGAAATGAGTGAATAATTAGGGTTAAACTGTAAATTAAGGACAGTTTTTAGTTTCTGTGGCTCATTCTTCCCCCTAACCTGTTTTCAAAACAAAGCAGGAGTTAAATGTGTTAGAGTTAATGCACAGCTGTTTAAATTGGGAATAAAGGGGATTGATATAAGGTTCAAATATCACAACAAATAAGGTTTAATAAGACAGATTTAAAGACAAAAAATTAAATCAAATGAACAGATTTTGCTTGTTTAACAATAATTGGGCATTTCTTCAAATAATCAAGGACCTCTGTCATTATTTAAATGCTAAAGTTTAATTTGTTAACCTTAATTCGTTAAGATTTAGATTAAACTTTAAGGGTAAATAAATCTATATCTGTAGAGCAAAATAATTTGTATAAAAAAAATAAATTAGGCTGATTTAATTTGCTTTTAAATTATTTACAATTCTTTAAGAAGTAGATCTACACTATATTGCCAAAAGTATTTGCTCACCTGCCTTGACTCACATATGAGCTTAAGTGACATCCCGTTCCTAATCCATAGGGTTCAATATGACGTCGGTCCACCCTTTGCAGCTAGAACAGCTTCAACTCTTCTGGGAAGGCTGTCCACAAGGTTTAGGAGTGTGTTTATGGGAATTTTTGACCATTCTTCCAGAAGCGCATTTGTGAGGTCGCACACTGATGTTGGACGAGAAGGCCTGGCTCTCAGTCTCCGCTCTAATTCATCCCAAAGGTGTTCTATCGGGTTGAGGTCAGGACTCTGTGCAGGCCAGTCAAGTTCATCCACACCAGACTCTGTCATCCATGTCTTTATGGACCTTGCTTTGTGCACTGGTGCACAGTCATGTTGGAAGAGGAAGGGGCCAGCTCCAAACTGTTCCCACAAAGTTGGGAGCATGGAATTGTCCAAAATGTCTTGGTATGCTGAAGCATTCAGAGTTCCTTTCACTGGAACTAAGGGGCCAAGCCCAGCTCCTGAAAAACAACCCCACACCAGAATCCCCCCTCCACCAAACTTTACACTTGGCACAATGCAGTCAGACAAGTACCGTTCTCCTGGCAACCGCCAAACCCAGACCCGTCCATCAGATTGCCAGATGGAGAAGCGCGATTCGTCACTCCAGAGAACGCGTCTCCACTGCTCTAGAGTCCAGTGGCGGCGTGCTTTACACCACCGCATCCGACGCTTTGCATTGCACTTGGTTATGTATGGCTTGGATGCAGCTGCTCGACCATGGAAACCCATTCCATGAAGCTCTCTGCGCACTGTTCTTGAGCTAATCTGAAGGCCACATGAAGTTTGGAGGTCTGTAGTGATTGACTCTGCAGAAAGTTGGCGACCTCTTCGCACTATGCGCTTCAGCATCCGCTGACCCCGCTCCGTCAGTTTACGTGGCCTACCACTTCGTGGCTGAGTTGCTGTCGTTCCCAAACACTTCCATTTTCTTATAATACAGCTGACAGTTGACTGTGGAATATTTAGGAGCGAGGAAATTTCACGACTGGATTTGTTGCACAGGTGGCATCCTATCACAGTTCCACGCTGGAATTCACTGAGCTCCTGAGAGCGACCCATTCTTTCACAAATGTTTGTAAAAACAGTCTGCATGCCTAGGTGCTTGAATTTATACACCTGTGGCCATGGAAGTGATTGGAACACCTGATTCCAATAATTTGGATGGGTGAGCAAATACTTTTGGCAATATAGTGTATCTTAAGCTGATCTGGAATAAATATGCAAATTTATTTAACATAAGTATTTGTTAATAATTATACGATGTTCAAATGACTCTATTGGAAATAATGATGATAACATTATTTAATAATAATAATATTTAATAACATTAATAATAAAGATTATAGTGATAGAGGATATAGAAAACAGGATTTAATTCCTACATTAAGATGAATGTTGGAGGCTTTAAAATGATCTATTCTCAATTAATCCATAGCTCAGATATATCTGGAGGTTAAAATGACTGAAACTTTATGGGTTTTCTTCAACAGAACATATTTTATTTGTTCTGATGATAACAGGGTGGAAAGAAGATAAAACAAGAGAAAGACAGCAAAGCTAAACTAATAAGGATCCATATAGATGCTGTTTATTTTTCCATCTGGAACAGTCCATGTGGAATTTGGGTTGGTAATTGAGAGCAGAATAAATAAACAACCTAAATAAAATACTTAATTATGACTAAACCAGTAAAGTGAATAATAGGGGAATAAAATGACCTTGTACAGGAAAATAATCTATCGGTCTTTGACAGTGTGCGTCACTTCCGCAAAAGTGCAATGCATTTAGGGTAGTTAGCGCCATTTCTGTAGTGGAGAGACAGCAGCAACACACAAAAGAAAACTAACAGAGAGTAGAAGTGTTCTAGTTGCTTCCTTTGGAAATAATGGGACACTGGTGCTGCGTCAAAGGATGCAATAGTAATTCTAAACAGAAAAAAGTAGATGGTGTTTTACGGTTTTTCGTATTCCCCACTTGGAAAAGAAAATAAGGACCGCAGACAGAGGACTTAACAAAGAGGCGTCGGGCTGCATGGGTCGCTGCTGTAAGAAGGAAAGACATCACGTTTCATAAAATATCTCCTCATGCTCGTGTTTGCTCTCGGCATTTTCACAAAGGTAAGTCCTTATAAATATACACTAATAGAAATCAACACGCTGAAATGGTTTGCTTATAAAATTGCAGGAGTTCATGTAAACCTACTGAAAAATGCTGTGGAAGAGAAGCGGAAAGTGATGTTTGTTTTGTTTTCTTTTTTAGACCGCTAAAATTTAATAAATAATGCATTCTCTGTATATAACCATTTACACAATCTGCAATACAAATATTTTTTTTTAATGAATACTTATATATATAAATACACTGTACATATAAAAACACTGTACATACCCACTCGTCAGCCAACTCACTGTATTTATTCATCCTGTGCAATCAACTTAAGTTTATTTATTATAATCCTTTGTTCGTCTGTAAGCTTTACAGTTTATTTATTTACCTCTGGCCTTACAAGTCCGATGTACTTGTGCTGTTTCGGTATAGCAAATTTCCCCACTGTGGGACACATAAGGTTATCTTATTTTATTACACATCTAATCTAATGGGCTCTGTTATTAAGGTGCTTTATATAGTGTTTTGAATAGATGTGTAAAACACTCAACCTTTCATCTACTTTGCAGGTCAACCCGCATATGAGATGATGGAGACTGACCCAGACTGGGCTCCATCCCTGCATCTGGGCCACACTGACATCAAACCAACAGACACAGGCCGCTCTTTAAGACGTGGTTATCGGGAACAGCTGAAAAAGAATGCCCTGCAAGCAACTGAAACGGAGCTCCATCAGGCTGATGAAATGCTTTGCCTTGGAAACATCGTTCTTGAAATCGGATGGAAAGCCCATTTCTTCTTCCACACACATCATGTCTGGTGGAAGCAACAGAGAAGGCTGTGTGCTGCAGTCCAGTGACACACACACAGTCCTCTGCTGAGGAGAAGTTTGTTTGGATTTCTGCAGGTGCAGAAGTGATAAGGGTATCGAATACTAAGGAAGTACATTTACTGGGTAAGTTTGAAATTATGGAATAATTCAATGATTTGTGACAAAGTTCAAAGTTCAAATTTTAATCTAAAATTCTTTAAGCTACATTACCTTATCTTATCTACTATTGTTTGTGAAAGGGTTAGATAACATGATCTGTCCTTCTCCCAGCTCCTTTAATTCAGCATGTTAGTAACGTTGACTCACAGTTTTCCTCCACATGAGCTCATGACGGGTCGACCCTTTCCTGGACCACAGAACGGCCCAGACCTCTGACCTCTGGCCAGACTAGGACTGAGAGGTGACACATTAAAATGACCTACAAGACCTTTTTTCCCTTAGAGACGGCTTTACAGAGGGACCAAGGTGCCTAGAGACCCTGATGGAGAACCATCTCAGCCATCCTTCCATCCTTTAGCACGAGGAGGTGTGGCTCAAAGTCATCAAAGGAAAGTGATCAGAGCTTATCTGAGCTCATCAGGAAGGAACCAGGAAAAGCTTCAACAAAACAAATCAGAATAAAGGGGCAGAATAATCCCCTCTGATTTGTTAATTAACACATCAGTAGTCCACCTGATGTCTTGAGGACCAGCTGCTCTGCAGACCACCCTTTGAACCGCGTTCAAAATGTCGCCTGTATAAGGGACCAACATCAACAGAAAGATGAAGACGCCCACCTGAAGATGTCTGACATCAGCTTTGGCTTTTTGATTTTTTAATCATACAATATGAATGAGAAGGGAAATGTGTTGTAATGTGTTGTATTTTAATCAAAGATTAACATTCTTAGTATCTAAGTGTTTGATATTACTTTTCTTGATAAAAAAAAAAGAAAGTTCAAGTGTTAGATGACCACCTGATGGCTCATGGTCAATATTGGCAGAGATTTCTGTAATAGAGAATGAACTCTGATGATCGGGTCTCCGCTACCATTGGGAAAGAGGAGCGCTGAGATTAAATCCTCCAGAACAGAGCAGAATGCTGTGCCATGAAGGCTGTATGATGAACTGTTCTCACTTTGCAAAGGTATTAATAAATGTGCCGACTGAGTGAAATCCATTGATCTCCGTTTATTTAACTAGGATGAATAGTTGAGTACTTTTTTCCCACGACAACACCACACCCACGGTGCCACCCATAGATACCGGTGATTGTGTCAACCAACATCACATGCTTGTGCACATACACCCAGACAGATGGAGAAAAGTATCAGAAGAGCACAAGATGAACATATAAAAATGTATAGCGCCTACACAGCCTTTTGGAAAAACTCAAAACATCTAAAGTTACACAAATGAAACCAATGGTTGATGTTCTCATTTATAAAACCTGAAACACAGTGACAGTTCCGGACCAAGTTTACCAGCCTGGGGTCTGTTGGGTTTTTAATGGGAGCAAAAAACAAAAGCATAAAACAAAAAATAGGGCAGTTGTTCATCGTTTGATAGATTAAGTGTGACTCTGAAACAAAGAGCCATTTCTAAAGGTGGAAACTCCAGATACAGCAGATAGAAAAATAAAGGTGCACCGATTTTCTTAGTTTGAGGAGATTGGTTATCGGCCGATACTTAGATGTGAAACAGATCTCAACCATTAATCTTACCTGAAAATCAGCCGCTGTGAATGATCCCAACATTACATTTATATTTGTATTATCTTATGACCTTAAAACAGGTTTTGATTGTTTCACAGATATCATTCTTTTTCATATTTAATGAGATTGAAAGATTTAAGGTTTATTGTAAACAGGCTTTAGAGCTCATCATAGCACTGAAACCGCTCTGGTGAAAGTCACTAATGATATTCTCATGGCCTCAGATAATGGACTTGTATCTGTGCTCGTCCTGTTGGATCTTAGTGCTGCATTTGATACAGTTGACCATAATATTCTTTTAGAAAGCCTTGAATATTTTGTTGGAATTAAAGGAACAGCACTAGACTGGTTTAAATCTTATCTATCTGATCGAATTCAGTTTGTTCATGTTAATGACAGATCTTCAACATGCTCAAAGGTTACCTGTGGAGTACCACAGGGATCGGTGCTAGGACCAATTCTCTTTACTTTATACATGCTCCCAATTGGTAGAGTTATTAGACAGCATGGGATTAATTTCCACTGTTATGCTGATGATACCCAGCTATATCTGTCTATAAATCCAGATTAAGCTAACCCATTACATAGATTACAGGTATGTCTTAAAGACATAAAAACCTGGATGACTCTTAACTTTCTCCTTCTGAATGCGGACAAAACAGAAGTTATAGTCTTTGGACCAGAGTCTTTGAAAAAAGAAGCTGATTAGCCAGTCACTTCATTTGGATGGGATTCAACTGATTTCAGATAATAAAGTAAAAAATCTTGGTGTTATTTTTGATCAGGACCTGTCATTTAAATCCCATATCAAAGAGGTTTCTAGAATTTCCTTCTTTCATCAGAGGAATATTGCAAAAATTAGAAATATCCTGTCCAGGGTTGATGCTGAGCAACTAATCCATGCATTTCTTACTTCAAGGCTGGACTATTGTAATTCTTTACTATCAGGAAGTCCACAAACTGTAGTTAAAAGCCTTCAGCTGATCCAAAATGCTGCAGCCAGAGTTCTGATTAAAATTAAAAAGAGAGATCATATCTCTCCTATCCTGGCTTCTCTTCATTGGCTTCCTGTTAAATCCAGAATAGAATTTAAAATCCTCCTTCTCACATATAAAGCCTTAAATGGCCAAGCTCCATCTTATATCAGAGATCTGATTGTTCCTTATGTTCCTAACAGAGCACTTCGCTCTCAATCTGCAGGTTTACTAGTGGTTCCTAGAATTTCTAAAAGTAGAATGGGAGGCAGATCTTTTAGTTATCAGGCTCCTCTCCTGTGGAACCAACTACCAGTTTTAGTCTGTGAGGCAGACACCCTGTCTACTTTTAAGACTAGGCTTAAAACTTTCCTTTTTGATAAAGCTTATAGTTAGGGTGGCTCAGGTTATCCTGAGCTGTCTTTAAAGTTATGCTGCTATAGGCTTAGACTTCTGGAGGACATAGCGACCCCCATTTCATCATTCTGCTTCATTCTCTCTCTGTTCTCCTATTCTGCAGAATCTGTTTGTTCAATCTCTAACCTTCTGCTCTCTCTGCTTTTCCTCAGAGTAGCTTTGCCTCGTCTGTTCCTGTTTGGCTGTGACGTCATCCAGGAAAGAAACATCAGCTGTGCTGCTTCCATCAACACCCTTGTTTGTAGATGTTGGAGATCGGCCTGTCTTCAGGTGTGGTCCTATTTCTCTGGCCGTGGCTGGGTGGATGTGCTCTCTTCATCCTCTGGCATGGGAGCTGCCTTGGAGCTCGTCTGCCTGGCTGTGTGTTTCCTGGACGGGGCCGCCTTTTACAGCTGCTTTTTGTATCTCTGCTTCTGTCTCCTTGAACCCCAGTCGGCCTCGGCAGATGGCCGCTCACACTGAGCCTGGTTCTGCTGGAGGTTTCTTCCTGTTAAAAGGGAGTTTTTCCTCTCCACTGTCGCTGCAAGCATGCTTAGTGTGAGGGATTGTTTTTGAGTCAATGTGTCAATGCAATCAACTGGTTTTCCTTAGATAGAAAACTTTGTATCAATTTGACTGTATGATCTGGTTGAACTGTAAAGTGCCTTGAGATGACATGTGTTGTGAATTTGGCGCTATATAAATAAACTGAATTGAATTGAATTGAATTTTCCAGTGTGGTCTTGTGACTGGGTGGATGTGCTCTCTTCGTCCTCTGGCATGGGAGCTGACTCGGAGCTCGTCTGCCTGGCTGTGTGTTTCCTGGACGGGGCCGCCTTTTACAGCTGCTTTTTGTGTCTCTGCTTCTGTCTCCTTGAACCCCAGTCGGCCTCAGCAGATGGCCGCTCACACTGAGCCTGGTTCTGCTGGAGGTTTCTTCCTGTTAAAAGGGAGTTTTTCCTCTCCACTGTCACTACAAGCATGCTTAGTGTGAGGGATTGTATTTGAGTCAATGAGTCAATGCAATCAACTGGTTTTCCTTAGATTAGAAAACTTTGTATCAATTTGACTGTATGATCTGGTTGAACTGTAAAGTGCCTGAAGATGACATGTGTTGTGAATTTGACGCTATATAAATAAACTGAATTGAATTGAAAAAATGAATAACTGTTCTTAAGAAAATATTGCAAATAAACAGAATATCAGTCTTTATAAAGATTGATTTTCAGCCAGAAAACAACAACTAGTGCAGCTCTAGGAATGTGATCCCATCTCAATATAACTGAAGCTTAAAGTGCACTGCCTTCATTTTTAAATCATTGCTGAGATAAAACTGTAAAGGTTAAAAACAAAAAAATATCAACCAGTCAATTATGGTTTCTGTGTCACTTACAGTATGATAATTAAAAGTGTATTAAATAGAACATCTTCAGTACAGAGGCCATAACAGGGGCCATCAGTTATTTAGGGCCGCTGACCCCTTCTGTCAAAACTAAAGAAAGTGAGGACATTCCCATGTGTCACAGAGTTCATGTGAATAAATAATGTGTTTGTTCAATTATGTGAGGTGGGCTGTGCCTCTACCTCAGTTCACACAAAGGATTGTGGGAAACTTTATAGCTTCTAACGGCTAGGTAGGAATGCTGGGAGGTCCCTTTGCTAAATAACTAGATAGGAAGCTGTTAGGTTAAAAAAATACAGGTTCATAAAAGAAGGACTGAATACACAGTAAGGGATTTTCAACAACAGCTTCCTGCAGGAGGGGAAGGAGCCGAACCCAACACTCCAACTCTCTCTCTGCCCCGGACCTCCTCTGCAGAGCGCTTTTATTAACAGAACATAACACATGGTTACAAAACAGAGTATTGTTCTAAAACGACAATTGATCAGGTCATAAGACAGGATGCTCTACTGGCTGAATCACAAGGCATAGCTCCCCTCTTGTCTGAATCACAAGATAGAGTGGTCTCCTGATTGAATCATAAGACAGAGTGAAGCATCTAATTTCTCCAATGTTTTATATGTACATACATTAATTTTTATAATCATCATTGAATAAACCTAACATTTCCCTCCTGTTGTGCATATAAACATCAGCACGTAGCACTTCTAAAAATATTTTTACTACACACATCATAAATGCATTGCAGATAGGGAATTCAGTATTGAAAGATCAATATGCAAAAAACAAAAATATGAAAAGGATTAAAATGTAAAACTTAAGCAAAAATCTAAGATTTATCAAGAATGTAAAAAGCTTCAAAAATCTGTCCCTTGAGTGGGCAAAACCTCTCCAATAGAGGAAAATTCCTACCCGATCCTTCCCTCGGAAGCGATCATTATCCCTGTAACAGATTACACGGTTGCAAATCATCAGTATCCTCACCAGCATCTTGTCATAAATAAAGCTTAAGAAAAGCTGAGTTTTTTTTATGATGTGGAATCTAAGCTCTGCAGTAATTGCATAATTCTAAAAAGACATTTGTTCTTTAGTTACTGGCTTCTGGTCTTTTGCTATTACAGTTTTTCACTCTTCATGTATCTTTTTACCTTCTTCTGAAATAACTTGGCCCAAGCAACAGACATGTCTCTGCACCCGCTAAAATTTTTATAACTGGTTTTATACTTTCCTTTGCTTCACATTTGAAGATTTGAACAATGCCTAATTTTCCATCAAGTCTCGCCCTAACATATTAATGGGGTGAGTTGGTGGTATTACTACAGAAACATGCAACCTTGCAACCTTTTTCCTGTTTAAAGGTCTTCTATTTCTATTGCCCTAGGATGTTTGACCATTTGCTGATTTTACAAAAGTTGGCATTTTAGATGGTTTTAGCATTTACATTATCTTTAACACAAGTATTACAGGCTCCTGAATCACATACAAGTCTAACTGCTTGTCTATTAATTGCTAGAACTATTCATGTTTTTTTCTTTTAATGAATTTAGTATCCCCCATGCTCCATACACATCTGCTATTTTAATGGCTCCTGATTCCTATTTGCTCTAGCACTTAGTCACACCTCAGATGAAGAACTGCCCTGTGGACTCTTCCTTCCTAGGCTGCTTTTACTGGTCTGCGCTGAAAGCCCCCTCAGCCCCTAGGACCGCCCCTGCATCCTTGATGCCTTTTGACATTTCACATGCTTTTGTTAGTGCAACAATCTCTGCAGCTTGCACAGAATATGATGATTTTAAGGCAGCACTGTAAAGGGTTTTTTCATCATCTACAATTGCAAAACCAACTAATTTCTTTCCCGAAGCTGACCCATCCACATACAAATCTTTATAACCCTCCTGTGGTTCATCTTTTCCCCTGGGTGGTTAGATCCAGGGAGTAAAATGTTTCTGGGAATGAGCCTGATTGTACAGCATGTATGTCAGCTGTTTCTAGCTCTGGTGTAGCATAAAATCTGTACATCTTTTCACTCCCATCCCTTTGTCTGTAGGCACCAGCACTAATTGCAATTTCCTTAACAAATCTCTGCTTCATAAATTAACTGGACAGTCTGGGCTTAACACAAAATCAGCTTCCACCGTAAAAATCCCTCTTCATCAGTGACCAATTGTTTTTCAGAAGTGCGCCGAACCACCATTCTCCTATCAGCAGAGACTACTGTGATCCATTTTGGTCCCGGTTTAATCTGAGGTAATTTATCCCTCAGGACGGATTTATTAGCTCCGGTGACACACAAAAAATTCACTTTTACCCTTTGTATGTTTAAATGCCAGTATGGTTTTTCTGAGGTGTTTAATAAAGAAAATAAAATTTGCTGTAGGTCCAGGACCTCCACTGGGTCCACAATTAACTGCACTTCCCTTTTTGCTGGTGCTCATGACTACTGGCATCAGCGCTGGTCATAATATTGGTGACAGTTCTGGACATTCTCAAGCAAACTGGCCCTCCTTATCACAGTTGTAGCACCTATATATATATATATACATATATACACTATATTGCCAAAAGTATTTGCTCACCCATCCAAATTATTGGAATCAGGTGTTCCAATCACTTCCATGGCCACAGGTGTATAAATTCAAGCACCTAGGCATGCAGACTGTTTTTACAAACATTTGTGAAAGAATGGGTCGCTCTCAGGAGCTCAGTGAATTCCAGCGTGGAACTGTGATAGGATGCCACCTGTGCAACAAATCCAGTCGTGAAATTTCCTCGCTCCTAAATATTCCAGTCAACTGTCAGCTGTATTATAAGAAAATGGAAGTGTTTGGGAACGACAGCAACTCAGCCACGAAGTGGTAGGCCACGTAAACTGACGGAGCGGGGTCAGCGGATGCTGAAGCGCATAGTGCGAAGAGGTCGCCAACTTTCTGCAGAGTCAATCACTACAGACCTCCAAACTTCATGTGGCCTTCAGATTAGCTCAAGAACAGTGCGCAGAGAGCTTCATGGAATGGGTTTCCATGGTCGAGCAGCTGCATCCAAGCCATACATAACCAAGTGCAATGCAAAGCGTCGGATGCGGTGGTGTAAAGCACGCCGCCACTGGACTCTAGAGCAGTGGAGACGCGTTCTCTGGAGTGACGAATCGCGCTTCTCCATCTGGCAATCTGATGGACGGGTCTGGGTTTGGCGGTTGCCAGGAGAACGGTACTTGTCTGACTGCATTGTGCCAAGTGTAAAGTTTGGTGGAGGGGGGATTCTGGTGTGGGGTTGTTTTTCAGGAGCTGGGCTTGGCCCCTTAGTTCCAGTGAAAGGAACTCTGAATGCTTCAGCATACCAAGACATTTTGGACAATTCCATGCTCCCAACTTTGTGGGAACAGTTTGGAGCTGGCCCCTTCCTCTTCCAACATGACTGTGCACCAGTGCACAAAGCAAGGTCCATAAAGACATGGATGACAGAGTCTGGTGTGGATGAACTTGACTGGCCTGCACAGAGTCCTGACCTCAACCCGATAGAACACCTTTGGGATGAATTAGAGCGGAGACTGAGAGCCAGGCCTTCTCGTCCAACATCAGTGTGCGACCTCACAAATGCGCTTCTGGAAGAATGGTCAAAAATTCCCATAAACACACTCCTAAACCTTGTGGACAGCCTTCCCAGAAGAGTTGAAGCTGTTCTAGCTGCAAAGGGTGGACCGACGTCATATTGAACCCTATGGATTAGGAACGGGATGTCACTTAAGCTCATATGTGAGTCAAGGCAGGTGAGCAAATACTTTTGGCAATATAGTGTATATATATATATATATATATATATATATATATATATATATATATATATATATATATATATATATATATATATATATATATATATATATATATATATATATATGTATATATATATATATATATGTATATGTATATATATATATATATATGTATATGTATATATATATATATATGTATATGTATATATATATATATATATATATGTATATATATATATATATATATATATATATTTTAATCCATATATTCAAGTGTTTATTTTTTGTTGGATCCTGCCCTCCTACAAACTTCTAGTCATTGGATTTTAAATTAAAGAATTTAGTCCAGTACAAACATCTATGGTATTCTACGCACTGGATGTTTATTCAGCAGGACAGTACCCAAAAACTGTTGTGGTAATTTCTGCTTCTACCTTTTCAGGTGAGAAATTCTTGCCTCTGCATCCACAAGAGCTGTACTGTATTTACCCCTGCTGTTTTGGCATGAAACAATGGAACCGAAAGGTTCGATTCTTTCCTCACATACTTTCACACAGTCACTCCTATTTTAAGGCCTACATTATTATATTTTTATTAACCAATATAGACACAAAACTCCTATTGTTATGTGTACACTTTGGAGTCCCAGACTCCGCACGGGCAGGCCCTCGCACGCACCGGATACCCAGATGCCATATCTGTTAACAAAACTTGGTTTCGTCAAATAACCCTGCTGCGGCAGCTGCAAACCTTACTATCTCAAGAACAACACAGAGTCCCAGACTCAAACGCACAGAATACCCAGATGCCATATCTGTCAACAAGACTTCATCTCGTCAAATATTCTTGCGATTACAGCTGTAACTTAAATGGTCCCAGACCAACTTTTGATCAAAAGCTTTAGGCCTACCCTTTGCTGTGCAGCTCAGTCCTCAGGGAGTCGTCACCAGGATGCCCAGGGCAGGGCTGGACCAATCTGGCCCTGTGCGGTGAAGTGGGGACGGGTGTCGACTGATTCTTGGCCTTGGTACCACACTGTCCTGGACAATTGGATCTTGACTCCCGAGTTTCGGCGCCAAAAATGTTAGGTTCAAAAGAGAGCCGCACCCAACTCACTACTTTCTCTCTGACCCCCCTCCTTGCAGTGCTTTATTTGTTAAGAGAACATAACACATGGTTACAAACAGAGTATTGTTCTGAAAGGACAATTGATCAGGTCATAAGACAGGATGCTCTACTGTCTGAATAACAAAGCAGAGTTGTCTCTTTACTGAATCATAAGACAGAGTGAAGCATCTCCTTGCTTCAATGTTTATATGTACATACATTAATTTTATAATCATCATTGAATAAACCTAACAAAGGTACACTCCTGAGAATGAGAAAAAAAGCATGGGTCATAAGAGGCCGGAAGCTGGCTCAAAAGATTGTGGACTGCTGTGTGACCTGCAGAAAGGCCAGAGCTAGAAAGTGCCAACAAATCATGAGTGATCTCCCATCCGAACGCATAAGACCAGCCAGGCCATTTGAATTCACAACATTAGATCTATTTGGACCTTATGAAGTGAAGGATGAAGTGAAGAAGAAATCAAGGCTCAAGGTATGGGGGTTAGTCTTCTGCTGTATGGCATCCCAAGCTCTGCACTCAGATGTTGTAAGGGACCACTCTTCTGAAGGTTTCCTGCTGGCCTACAAAAACTTCACAGCACTAAGGGGACACCCAACGAAAATGTGGTCAGACCCTGGGCAGAACTTTGTTGGTGCCAGACCTGCTCTCAATGACCTTTCTTGGCCAGCTGCAATTGTCAGAGGTTCAGAATGAAGTCTCCAAGCATGGGACAGAATGGAGCTGGAAAATTCACCCCGCAGATTCCCCTCATAGAAATCGAGCTGCAGAGGTTGCTGTACGCTCTGTGAAGTGCGCCCTGCACAACCTGGGAGGAGACGGGTCCATTACTTGGAGTGAGTTCCAAACTTTCCTCTACATGGCTGCAAACCTTGCCAATGAGAGACCCATATACCCCTTTTACACTACCCTTGAAAAACCGAGACCGGTCCGAGCTGAGATAACTCATGTGTAAATTGAAAGCAAACTGAACTGAACCGAGCTAGACACAACTGAACCAAGATAACTGCAGACCAGTTCCAGAGGTGGGCTCGGCTTGGTTTTTCCCTGCCTTGGTTCTCTGATAACAAGAGCGCATGAGCAGAACATGTCATCTCTGTCTAGCTGCACATCCCATTCCAGTAGTTGGCGGTAATGCCAACTCCCTCCAGAAGTTGCTTGCCAACCAACACAAAACAGAAGAAGAACAACTATAAACATTAATCTAAATCTTCTCCACGCAACATTTTAAATAATGGTTGCTGTCTTTGCCTGATCCTCCACAAACACCGAAGTACAGCAATAATAATCAAGCATAATTTTTTAATGTGACGGGCGCCGACATTTTGATTTACTTGATTCCCTCCTTCTTCATCTTCTTGTGTTTTATGGTGGTTGGCAAACAACTTTTGGGGCATTACTGCCACCAAGTGCTTGATTACGTCCTTCAATACTGGCAGTAATTTCGCTGATCGTCACTAGGAGGCGAGGAACCGAGATAGCGTGACGTGTAAACAGTCGTCAGAACCAAGCTCGGCCTGGTTAACTGATCCAAGCTTAGATCAGGATCCAAAGCAGAGAGGAATGTGTAGAGTACAAAAGTGTCACAAAATATACTCTGTTATTAAATAAACAAATTACAAAATTAATAAACCATTTAATGAGTAAAAAATATTGAAAATAACAAATAATAAATAAATACATGAAGATTATTTTAACATATTTATTTAGAAGTATTTCATGGGGACACTTATTTATTTAATTTATGGAATATTTAATTACAATTTCTCAGTAGCAGTAATTATTAATTTCATATTGAATGAAATGGCTTTACATAGCCATGATGGAGCAGTCCTTTGTAGTCATGGACAGAACTGGAGAATTAAGATCTGCGCAAAGAAACTTCTCAGCGTCTCAATACTGATTATTCCCTTTTGGCTCCATTCATAACAACATCTCAGCTTCACTGACTGAGAAGTGATTAACAAATGGTGCTGTTCTGACCTTGTATGAGATTAAAACATTTTATTCTGTTATATGTATCAACAAGAGATAAAAAATTCAGTTAAACAAAAAGCATCACATTTGAACCACATTTAGCTCCGAAGACTGAGTTGTTGTTGCAGCAGGTCTGGAGGAGAACTTTGTGGAGGTCAGCTGATTATTCCTGAACGAACATATGGGAGAGAAATTTCAGTCAGAGCTGAACAACTGCAGCACTGAGGACAGATTATTGGAGTCTTTGTTACAGGTTATGTTCTGATCTGAGCAGAGAAAAATAAAACCTGTTATCCATTCATCCATCTATTTTCTTCCTCTTGTGCAGGGTCAGGTCGCGGGGGTAGCAGCTTCAGTAGGGAGGCCCAGACATCCTTCTCCCCTGCCACTTGGGCCAGCTCCTCCGGTGGAATCCTAAGGTGCTCCAAGGCCAGCCAAGAAACATTGTCCCTCCAGGGTGTCCTGGGCCTCCTCCGGGTGGGAAGTGCGTGAAACACCTCACCAAGGAGACGTCCAGTGGGGATCCTAACCAGATGCCCAATCCACCTTGTTGTGATTAATTGTCGCTGATGTGATGGACGTACGCCACTCTGAAGACCCACCCCTCCGGCGGAGGTTTTAAAAACACTAGCTACAGAGTCGCTGGACCGAGTCAGACTCCCTTTTTCCTGCGATTCAGAAGGAAATGAATGCAGTGTTTTTGTTCTTCCTGCGATTCAAACAAAGTGAACGCAGTGTATCCTGAATCCTGCTGCAGCAGAGACAGAAAGAGCTAATCCAGCTCTGCTACTGTAACCGCCGAAAAACGGGGGACCCGATCGCTTTTCGCTGAAGAAGCCGTTAGAAACCGCCGGACCGTGACCGCCTTCGATGGAGGGATGAAGTAGCACCAAAGACGTCCCGTGCTATGGTGAGTAATAACATTAACCCCCTAGCAAATCCCCTCTTATTGTGGCATCGGATTAATCCAAATTTCTGTCGGACAAACAGACTAGACCGAAGACAGGCCTGCAGAAAACCGGACCGAGCCGAAGGCCTTCACTCCACTGAACCAAAAACAGTAATTGCATCCTTCCCCCCTCCTTCACATCTCATGCTTAATAAGTGCTCTGCTTGGATGTTGGTGTTCTTATTTGAAATACTCTTTCTGATTCATCTGCTGATGGATTTAGAGGTTTAACTGAATGCTAACGCTCACTATATACCAAACGAGTCACGTGTTGCTTAAGTTAACTGCTACATCGTGAGCTAACCCTTTCTTTGTTTCAGTTGGACCCGACCAGAACCAGAACCCCTAAGCTAAGGAGTCTTTCAGCCTCATCATAGTTTAATGCATTCCTGAGTCATTATTCATTTTTCACCATAACCTCAATGAAACTTCACTGTTTTGACTGCAGTTAACATCTCTGTGTCAGGGTTTATTTACATTTTTGTCTGCTGCTATTACAAAGGACACTTTTAAATGCATTAAGCCTTCAAACTTCGAACATCACCAGAACTTTAAACAGACTCTTAAACCCCTCTTTTCCTTTTATTTCTTAAATTTTGCTTATTTTAACTAGTGTTTAGTTTTGCTTAGTTATTAGATATAATACTGTGTGATTGTTGCTAATAAAGGTATCATTGTATTTTAACCTGGGGTCTTTTGTGTTATTTTTTCCAAAAATGAGCTCAAACATCTATTTATTGAATGAAAGTTGACCAAAATTTTTAGGTATGAAAAGTAGGACATGTCTGGGAAAAAAGGGCATCTGGTTACCCTATGATTGTGGAGTTTTTTTTTTTTTTTTTAAACAAATGAGAATGCATTCTGATCTTTACACCAATCAAAGTTTCACATTTCTCTGAATAAAAAAAATAATGATAATAAAAAAAAATGTAAAAAAACGGGAAAATACCGAGGACATGACCTCCATGTTCTCAATGCTGGTTATGGGGCTGATCTTCTGGTGAGCTGAATGGCACAATGACCTCAACTGCCTCCTCTCGATGATGAGGAGTGGTGGCTGTACTCTGAGTCCTCTCTGGATGACTGAGCTCCTCCCCTATCTCTAAGGGAGAGCCCAGACACACTACGGAGAAAACAAATTTCAGCCGTTTGTATCCGGGATCTCGTTCTTTCGGTCATGACCCAAAGCTCATGACCATAGATGAGGGTAGGAACATAGATCGACAAGTAAATCGAGAACTTTGATGTTTGTCACAGCTCTCTCTTCAACATAACAGACCGGTACAGTGCACGCTTCACAGCAGATGCCGCACCATTCCGCCTATCTCCCGCTCCATATTCCCCTCACTCGTAAACAAGAGCCCGAGATACTTATACTCCTCCACTAGGGGCAGTACATCCTCCCTAACCCAGAGAAGGCACTCTGCCCTTTTCTGGCTCATGACATTGGTCTTGGATTTGAAGGCACTGATCCTCATCGGTGCCAAAACCTGTTAATCAGTGAGTTTTATAGCACATAACGGCTGAATTAAGGACTTTGGAATGAAACACACCTTAGTTGGAGTTAAACTAAAGCAGGGAGCAGTTTGTTATAGTTGGTTCCTGCAGAGAGACTCCCAGACGATCAGATTCACCTTCAGACCAAACTAGCAGCTTCCTCTGAGTGAGTCCAGCTGCAGGAGAGAAAAGTGGAAACCTCCAACACTGCTGCTTCAAGCTGCTCACACTCCACACACTGAAGGTGAGTTGGACCAAGAACACCACTCAGAGTCACTTTGAGGGAAGTTAGTAGAGGAGGGAGGGGAGCCATGACTGACTGGACCTTCTGTGTTTTCAGCTTCACTCAGAGACTAAATGGCTTCCAGGTTAGAGGAGGATCTCTGCTGTCCGGTCTGTCAGGACGTCTTTAAGGATCCAGTTGTTCTGTCATGTAGCCACAGCTTCTGTAAGGAGTGTCTGAAGGCCTGGTGGAAAGAGAAACCAGGAAAAGAGTGTCCAGTTTGTAAAACAATATGTCTCACCCCAAATCCACCCTGTAATCTGGTTCTGAAGAATCTGTGTGAGACCTTCTTACAGCAGAGAGAGCAGAGAGCTTCAGAGGATCTCTGCAGTCTGCACTCTGAGAAACTAAAACTCTTCTGTCTGGACCATCAGCAGCCAGTGTGTCTCGTCTGCAGAAATTCAAAATCCCACAGTAGCCACAGCTTTACTCCCATAGAAGAAGCTGCAGAGGATATCAGAATGAATCTTCGTTCATCACTAGAAACCTTGAAGAAGAAGCTGAAGCTCAGGAAGAAAGTTCAGGAGAAGTTTGATCAGACAGCAGAACACATGAAGGTCCAGGCCCGACACACAAAGAGGCTGATTAAGGAGCAGTTTAAGAAGCTTCATCAGTTTCTAGCAGAGGAAGAGGAGGACAGGCTGGCTGCACTGAGGAAGGAAGAGGAGCAGAAGAGAGGGATGATGAAGGAGAAGATGGAGGCTCTGAGCAGAGAGATAGCAGCTCTTTCAGACACAGTCAGAGCCACAGAGGAGGAGCTGAGAGCTGAAAACGTCTCTTTCCTGCACAACTACAAGGCTGCAGTGGAAAGAGTCCAGCGCTGCCCCCTACTGGAGGATCCACAGCTGCCCTCAGGAGCTCTGATAGACCCGGCCAAACATCTGGGCAACCTGGCCTTCAACATCTGGAGCAACATGAAGAACATGGTGTCCTACACTCCTCTCATCCTGGACCCAAACACTGCTGGTTCAAAACTCATCCTGACTGAAGATCTGACCAGTGTAACTGAAGAAGAGAAACAGAAGCTTCCTGATAATTCAGAGAGGTTTTGGTCTAGGTGGTGTTCTGTCCTGACTTCTGAGGGCTTTAACTCAGGGAACCACAGCTGGGGTGTTGATGTTGGAGACAGTGGAGGCTGGGCCCTTGGTGTGTTAGAAGAGTCTGTCCAGAGGAAGGGAGACATACAGTCTGGATTGTTGGTTATATGGTTCCATGAAGGTAAATACTCAGCATTGTCTCCACCATCTCCTTCCAAACTTCTCTCAGTTCATAGGAAGCTACAGAGAATCAGAGTGAATCTGGATTGGGACAGAGGAAAGCTGTCCTTCTCTGATCTGGACACTAACACACACATACACACCTTCACACACACCTTCACTGACAAGGTGTTTCCATACTTCGATACTGGGGGTAAAATAAAAATCTTACCCATGAAGATCTCAGTGAGCAAACAGCAGCTCTGATGATATCAGCATGAAGAACACAAAGTCCAAATGAAACATTATTGATCTGATTGAAACTCAGTGTTTGAATCAGGAAACCGGAGATGATCTGATCTGATCTGACTGATCATCTGGTTGTTTTCAGGTCAGTTTCAGATCTGCTTCATAATCTGTCCAGATGCTACAAACTAAGACATGAAGTGGATGATGTGGAGTTTAGTTTGGTTCTGACAGCAGATCCAGGTGTGCTGATCATGAACAGGGAACAGGTGAGGTTAGTGGAGACATCAGGACCCTGGAGAGCTCTGCTGATGGAAACAAACTGAGATCCAAACATCCAGACAGATGAACGCTGCAGAAGAAACTCTGAGAGGTTTTCATGTTTAATTCAGGAACATATCAGCAGATCTGGACTTGAGTTTGGTCTTTTTTTTGTGCTAAGTCCTGTTTCTTTTCTAGACATTAAATGTATTCATTAAAACCTTTCTGTATGTATGTATCTGTATGGATTATTTGATTGGATTGTCTCTCTAAAGTGTCTTGATATGGAGGACCAGGAGAATCACTGAAAAAAGAAACATTTCAAATTTAATCATGTAATTAGAAATCCAAGTAAAAAAGCATTTTGTAATTGTAAATTGTATTTATCAATCCATTATTAAATACAATTTTTTTTCTCAAATCCCAACTCTAAATTGAGATTTAAAAACCTTGATTCTTCAATGTGAATATAAATACATTTCTTCATTAAACATTTTAAAAGGTAATGCCCTTTCCCCATCTCATTTTGTTTTTCACCTTTTATTTTCAAATATTTTGCCTGTTGCATTTTCTTTTGACTTCATCGTCTTCATTAATAATTTCGATTAACCTGGACAAACTGGAGACCAAGATGAACTAATCACAGTTGCTCTTTGGATGTAACTAGCTCTCTCATTGGTTAGACAGCCACACTTGGATCTTAACATGATGGCTACCATATAATGTACTGATTTACTGCTTAAACTGCTCCCTTTGTAACTCCAGACAAAGTGAAAACTCAAATTTCCTATGTGGCGAAATTACAGTTTGATCTCATCGGATTTGAGAGAAACTAATCTTCTGAATGCTGGATGGAAGACTCATAAGTTTTGCCTTATATACACAAGCCTCCTTTAAGGTGTTTGCATCATTGGCACCTGCTCTGTTGATGTATTTAGCCAAAGTGATTAATGCCTGTGTAATTCTCAGTCATCAGGGTTATGGCATGTCCATTCCATGCACAATAAAAGACTCCAACCATCCAGAAAAACAAGTGGCGGCTATTTGGTTTCCATTTGACTTTTAATGTTCTTAGGAGGATGGACCTCCATGCTAGTTAAATATATCAGAGCTTCAACTACAGATTGCTCTGTGTGAGCCGACAGAATTGATAAAGACTCCTGGATAGGTGTTAAAACGTCTTCAAATAAACTGTTTGGGTATTTCATGCCCAAGGTGAGACAAGATATTTTCTCAGAAGTAGATTCAGAGCTAAAAAGAAAAACTAAAAAAACAACAATATTTTGTAAACCTGAGAACCCAAACCTCACCGAACCCGGAAAACAATCCGTTAAAAAGCACTGGAGGTATTGAAAAGATAATCTCCTCACCTCTGTGAGGCCACAGATGTGTGGCTGGTCTATCAGTGGCTCTCCTCGATTGATACAGCTTATTCAGAACCAGGAAGAAACACCATTTGTTAAAGGTAAGCTCTGTGTCTGCACCTTGGAGCTTTGTCTCTCCAGTTCATTTTCCATTGTGTACAGTTTGTACAGTGTGACCTGTTTTCCAAATAGTTTAAAAACCAAGCAACTATATGTTCCAACAGTCCAATTAGCAGTAGCCTGCATTTTAAAATCGCATGGTCTACAGTGTCAAAAGCTTTTGAAGGGTCAATAAAGAGTGAAGCACAGTACTGTTTTTCATCAAGTGCTACAATCATATAACATGATCTGCCCTGATAGCTTACCTTAATTATTCATGCCTATCACCTGCTTATTCCTCCCGGTCTCTAATCATCACTGATCCCATCCACCTGTAGGTTCTGCTTTATATTGGGTTCAGTCCAGCTATCGTGTCCAGAACATTCTGTCATAAGAGGGACAGATGAACCCACTGTTAGGGTTCCAATTGTGGGGCTTGTTTTGTTCTTTTGCAGTTTCACCATGCACCCACCAGATGGTGCAATTGTCATCTGCTGGTCTGGAGGGCTTTCTGTTTTTCTCACCTCACACCTGCAGCCTATTCGGTAATCGCTTCCTGAGGAGTATTTAAGGAGCAAACTGTCTTCACTTCCTCGCCAGAGTGTTTGCCAGTATTGGGTACTCTAGCCCCTCAGAGTTTGCAGTCTACTTTGAGTCAAAGTTTCTTCTGAACTCTTTCAGCGCTAACCAAGTTTTTGTCTTTGATTCTCCGGCAGGATTTCCCAGATCCACTGGATAAGCAGGTCCTTCATGTCTTGGAAGGGATACACTCGTCACACTGAGAATAGGAGACAGATCTCCTCGTCTGAATGCCAAGCACTTCAGGAACCAAGTGTCAGTCTGCTCAGCTGCTCCTCAGTATCTCCATAGTCTAAACTAAACCTTCTACAGACCAAGCCTCCACAAACTGGAACTCAGAAACCCTCCCTAACAACCACAGTGAGTCCAAGTTTACCCAGTATTCAGACTATCGGCCAGATTTCCAACAGTCACTTACCACTCTGATCTCCTCCTAGAGCTACCGCTTCCGGTTCACCTGACTGCAGGAACCTCCCCAAGCAGAAGAACAGTTTTTTCCTAGTCTCTGTACAGTAATCCTTCAATAAACTGTTAAACTTTTTCCTGTCTCTGTGAGTGCTTCTGCATGTGGGTCAAACACATTAGACCCATCATGACACCCAATATTCAAAGTGAGACAGTCAGTAGGAAAGTTCAAAATCATTACTAAAACAAAATGGACATAAACAGACAGAACAGAAGCACGGAGCTGCTGTGGATCTGCAGACCGTGACTGCAGGAGGGCGGCGGGGCAACCCTAAACACTAACAATCTGGTTTAACAGTTTAGTCCATCCTCTCAATCATAGGCAGGATCAGCCGATGAATTGCCAACAAGATGGCGCTCTGAGCCGTCTAATGTGTCCCCGATGCTGCAGCCCCAGAGAATTCAATTCAATTCAGTTAATCTATATAGCGCCAAATACACAACACATGTCATCTCAAGGCACTTTACAGTTCAACCAGATCATACAGTCAAATTGATACAAAGTTTTCTATCTAAGGAAAACCAGTTGATTGCATTCACTCATTGACTCAAATACAATCCCTCACACTAAGCATGCTTGTAGCGACAGTGGAGAGGAAAAACTCCCTTTGAACAGGAAGAATCCTCCAGCAGAACCAGGCTCAGTGTGAGCGGCCATCTGCCGAGGCCGACTGGGGTTCAAGGAGACAGAAGCAGAGATACAAAAAGCAGCTGTAAAAGGCGGCCCCATCCAGGAAACTCACAGCCAGGCAGACGAGCTCCAAGGCAGCTCCCATGCCAGAGGACGAAGAGAGCACATCCACTCAGTCACGGTCAGAGAAACAGGACCACACTGGAAAACAGGCCGATCTCCAACATCTATAAACAAGGGTGTTGATGGAAGCAGCACAGCTGATGTTTCTTTCCAGGATGACGTCACAGCCAAACAGGAACAAACGAGGCAAAGCTACTCTGAGGAAAAGCAGAGAGAGCAGAAGGTTAGAGATTGAACTAACAGATTCTGCAGAATAGGAGAACAGAGAGAGAATGAAGCAGAATGATGAAATGGGGGTCCCTATGTCCTCCAGCAGTCTAAGCCAATAGCAGCATAACTATAGAGATAGCTCAGGATAACCTGAGCCACCCTAACTATAAGCTTTATCAAAAAGGAAAGTTTTAAGTCTAGCCTTAAAAGTAGACAGGGTGTCTGCCTCACGGACTAAAACTGGTAGTTGGTTCCACAGGAGAGGAGCCTGATAACTAAAAGATCTGCCTCCCATTCTACTTTTAGAAATTCTAGGAACCACTAGTAAACCTGCAGATTGAGAGCGAAGTGCTCTGCTAGGAACGTAAGGAACAATCAGATCTCTGATATAAGATGGAGCTTGGCCATTTAAGGCTTTATATGTGAGAAGGAGGATTTTAAATTCTATTCTGGATTTAACAGGAAGCCAATGAAGAGAAGCCAGGATAGGAGAGATGTGATCTCTCTTTTTAATTTTCATCAGAACTCTGGCTCCAGCATTTTGGATCAGCTGAAGGCTTTTAACTACAGTTTGTGGACTTCCTGATAGTAAAGAACATGCAGGAAGCTGATCAAGGTCAGGGGAAAACAGATCAGGCAGGAACAGCTCTGAGATTCAGGAGTTCTTAGCCCGGTCAGGGGTTTCGATCCACACAGGGGCAGATCCTAGGTTCCAGGAATCCACAGAGTTTGAAGGCAGGTTCAGATTCCCTTGCGTCGAGCATTCAGCTCAGACAGAAACGCAACAATGAAGACAGACAGAATCCAGCAGGAGTCCAAAGGAGGTTCAGGCGAACAGATCGGATGGGGACAGAGAGCACCAGTGGTTAAGAGGGAAATCAGAAACACTTGGAAACGCTGAAACGCTCTCACCACTGGCTAGGGAATAAACTCACCTGAAGACAACGGCTCAAGAATAATCTCCTACTGGACCGTGGGCATAAACCTTGGAAATAAACTAACAAACGAAACCAAAAGACAGGACACAAACAGAAATCAAACAATGATCTGACCCCGATAGCTGGACTGAACCAAATATAACGCAGAACCTACAGGTGGATGTGATCAGAGATGATTAGAGACCGGGCAGAATAAGCAGGTGAAAGGCATGAATAATTAAGGTAATCTATCAGGGCAGATCATGACATCATATCATTTATCACCTTCTCAGTAGCAGTGATATTCTGTTTTTTTCTGAAACCTGATTGATATTTAGAATTTCATTTGAATGGAGGAACTCTTTCAATTGCTCACAAGACAATCCGGAATTTTGGACAAAATAAATAAATTAGAATTTGGCCTATACTTGGTAAGAACTGATGGAGTGCTTAGATAGATAAACTTTATTCCGGACTCATGGTCCAATAAATACATACATAAAATAAGATAAAAATAGTTAATGATAAAAAACACAATACAAGTACCATTATTGACAAAATAGGAACTTTAAGAAGACAGGAGTATCAGTGTCTCCACAACTTAGACTGATATGGGATTGCACTATGTGTGGTATCAGTAAGTGACAAAATGATATAGTTTCCAGATGCATTTAACCTACAAATAAACTTATACATTAACTTTCGTAAAACAGCTGGTAGGATATTGACTCTTGCTGTGACAAACATCTAACTTACACTGGACCCTCTTGGCCATTTCAAAAGTACCCGCATAGCCTCATTATAGGCCACCTGCAGCCTTTGCAGGTTGATTTTCTATATCTAGTCCACAGGTGAGCATTGTACAGAGAGGTACAATATGCATTAAACAGTTCCACTTTGACTTTATCAGTACATGAACCGAATTTACGAGCAAGGGTATTAGCTTGAGCATACAACAATCTACATTGTCTACAAATATCATCATCGTCTGACAGATTTTCTGTGATGATGTGCCCAAGATACTTGGTTTGGTGTCACTATTGGACAGCAGAAAATCTGGAAACTCAGTAGATTTATCTTCCTTACTCCTACAGATCATGATCGAACTTTTAGATGGATTGTACTTTATGTCGTGTTCCACACCATACTCAGAGGAGATGTTAAGTAGTTGCTGTAACCCAGCAGTATTAGGGCTAAATATTACTAAATCATCTGCATACATCAGGTGATTAAGTACCGAGTCACCAGCCAAACAACCAGTGTGACAAGCTCTCAACTTGTGTGACAGTTCATCCAGATACAAGTTAAAGAGAACTGGGGACATAATCCCGCCCTGCTTCACCCCATTACTAACTTTGAATGGAGCCGAGACACATTCCCCCCATTTATTCTGCAGTGTTTGCTGAGTATACCAGTACTTTAAAAAAACGAACAATATACTCTGGTACTCCTTTTTGTGTCAGTTTTGTGAATAGTTTTCTGTGATTTACCCTATCAAATGCTTTTGATGCGTCCAGGAAACACATAAACACTGAAGAGTTCTGCTTATTATATTTATACATAATCCCTTTTAGAGCATATATACACATATCTGTGCCCAGCCTAGCCTTAAAACCAAACTGGTTATCTGTAGAATTGATAACCTCTAAAATCCTGTCCATCAAGATTGATTCAATGATTTTTGTAACTATGCTGGCCAGCGCTATTGGACGGTAATTATCAGAATTGCCAATCTTTCCAGTTTTATCTTTAATAACGGGTACTAACAGGAAACTTAAAATAGAGTCAGGTAAAAGACCATGAATAAGAAACGATGTGAAAAAAATGTAAAGTGGAGGAGCTAGCCTTGCATTTGCATACTTTAAATGTTCTGCTGAGACTCCATCCAGCTCAGTGGCTTTATTGTTAGATAATTTGGAAATAGCTTTATGAACCTCATAAGGCAGGATTTCATCTATATGGTCAACAGTATTTAGAGTGCATGGTTCACTATGGATACAATTAAATAATCTGCTGTAATGTTGGTGCCACAGCTACACAATGTTAGCAGTGCCTGATATGCCATCAACTGCACATGGCAGGGATGTTTTGTAGGATGTCATACCTCTAACTTCTTTCCAGAAGCCTTGGTATTGTTACAGAAGAGTTTTCTGGCCATTGAGTCAGACCTCATTGCTCTTTCATTTTTATCAATATAACGCACAGCATACTTATAGTGGGCATTGGTATACTTTTTATGTTCAAAGACAGGCCCTGATCTTGGTCTACCTTCCTCAATCCATTCCTTAGAAGCCTCCCGAGCTCTATTAAAAAATTCAACCACGTGGGTATTCCAACCTGGACTGATCTTATTTTTCTTTTTTATTGTTTATGAAAGTGTTTAGTTGATGCAATCAAAACATTAACTATTTCATTATACACAGAACAAATGGATCTAATGTGATCAGAATTTTTACAATTAGCATCTCTACAGCTAACTGCTTCTCTGAGCAGGCAGATATTCCTGAGTGAGTTATCTGTGCACATCGAATAAGATAGCAGATCCTCCTTTGACAGTGAGCTCCAGTCTAAGTGTAATGTTTTGCTTTGAGAGCACTTTTCTGTCATTGATAACCACTGTAAATGTATCTGCATCCCTGTTACGACCACCCAGGCCACGACATATTTGAGGACACAAGACAAACATGAGGTTCAAAAGAATTATTTTATTCTTACTCTCCGGAACTTCTTTTTAGATCAGTTGTTTTGTTTTTCTGCAAAGAGACAAAAAAAACAAAAAAAAAAACGGAGTCAGATTTTTCCCCAGTTCGCCATGCCCAAAAACAAACTCTAAGAAAAAAAACAAAAACAAAGTGTGAACAGAAAGTTGGACCTGGTGAGCCAATCCAAAGAAATAAAATGTTACAGCAGAGGGCCAACCCTATACAGGGCCATTGAAGCCTCTGCTAGTAACGAACTAACGGTTAAAAACTCTAATAAAAAAAAAATAAAAAAAACGAAAACAGGGCAACCTGTCCCACCAGGTCAAATCAGCAAAAAACAAAGGCTAACGAAAAATACCGCATGGCAGGCTGGAGAGGTAAGCAGTGGCCTACAAAGACAGGAGACGTGTGCATCGCGTCAGGACGCGCTCTCTGTGAAGGTTGATCGCTCAGAAGGCTGTAAGGGAAAGAGACTAACAGGTCGAAACCCAGCCTACTTATAGGCGGACCAATATTACACAAATTAACGTTATAGAATTATTTACAAAAGAAAAAATAAATAATTATCAAGACTCTAAAAGTTAAGTGATTCAACTAAGGTCTATGCAAAACTAGAAGAAAAAATGTTTTATTAATGTACCCGACGCACATAACACCCCCACCAAAAGACTCTGAATGGGGATTGATGTAACTTGTAGGGAAAAAAAAAAACTTCCCATTCAGAAAAAAAACTAAAGCTGTGAAAGGGCGTTAGCCACCACGTTATCCTTACCGCAAACGTGCTGATAGAGATGTTAAACGATTGCAGCTGCAGAGAGCAGTTCATCAAACGACGTTTTTTATTGCGCATGCGATCTAAAGAAACTAACGGATTATGGTCCATAAAAATAACCACAGACACGCTAGAACCGCCTACATACACCTCAAAGTGTTCTAGAGCCAGGACTAACGCCAACACCTCCTTTTCGATGGTGGAATACCATCTTTGATGCTTGTCAGGTTTCTTTGAAAAATAAGAAACCGGATGTTCCACCCCATCAGTACCATCCTGGAGAAGGACAGCTCCGACGCCAGAATCACATGTGTCCACAGCCAACTTAAACGGCACATCAAAGCGAGGGGCAGACAACACAGGAGCGTTAACTACCAAATGTTTAGTTTGTTTGAAAGCAGACTGACACCGGTCAGACCAAACATAAGCTACTTTAGGGCTAAGTAGATCTGTCAATGGAGCAGCAACAGACGAAAAGTTCTTACAAAACCCCTGTAGTAACCAACCATAGGTAAATAGCGGCGCAGCTCACTACGCGTGGTGGGTACAGGAACAAACGACATAGCTTCTACTTTAGCTTCGACGGGGCGCACTTGACCTCCCCCCACCCTTTTTCCAAGATAGGTCACTGTGGCTTGGCTAAATTGGCAATTAGACAGATTAATTGTCAAATTAGCCTCACTCAGACGCGCAAAAACAGTTCTCAAATGCTCAACGTGCTCAGCCCATGTAGCAGAACAAATCACTAAATCATTCAAATAAGCCTCACAGAATGAACGACCGGACAATACAACATTCATTAGCCGTTGAAACGTTGCTGGGGCGTTACGCATCCCAAAAGCCATGACCGTATACTGAAGGAAATCATAAGGTGTGACAAAAGCTAAAATTTCCTGGGCTCGTGCTGTTAAGGGTACCTGCCAGTATCCCTTCAGCAGATCCAGCTTGGTCACAAACTGAGCAGCCCCCACATGGTCCACACAATCCTACATACGAAGCAAAGGATAGCAATCCGGCTTAGTCATCCCGTTTACCTTCCTGAAGTCCGTACAGAACCGGTCCTCTCCATTGGCTCTAATAGTCAGGAGGCATGGCGAACTCCACGCACTACTGCTTGCAACAGCAAGTCCATGTTTCACCAAATACTTCACCTGTGTTTTCAAATGGTGTCGCTTGTCCGGGTTCACTCTGTAAGGATGTTGTTTAATAGGCTTGGAATCACCAACATCAATATCATGGCTGAGCAGACGAGTCTGAGTTGGGATGTCAGCAAACAGTGACCCATATGACTAGATCAAATTAATGACATCAGCATGCTTAGAAAATTCAAGTTGAGACAACAAGAGAGTTAAGGCTGACAGCCTTCCTAATGCACCTGCATGGTTACCAAAGTTCTGGAGGTCGGCCGTTGGGCCGGAGGCGAGGCCGATTCACAGGAGGTCGGCTGCGGGTCCCAAGACATGGCAGAAGTCCTGGAGGCCTACCGTTGGGCCGGAGGCGAGGCAGATGCTCAGGAGGCCTGCCGTTGGGCCGGAGGCGAAGCAGACGCTCAGGAGGCCGACCGCAGGGCTGGAGACGAAGCAGCGTCTCAGGGGGCCTGCCGCTGGGCCGGAGGCATGACAGAGGTTCTGGAGGCCGGCCGCAGGGCCGGAGGCGAATCAGACGTTCAGGAGGCCGGCCGTGGGTCAGGTGGCGTAGGAGGGTTATGGGTGGACGACATCTCCGTCTCTGCTGACTCCTTGGGGAAGGATGACGTCTCTGCCGCCGTTGCAGGATTTTAGGAGGAGGACGACGCCCCAGTTTAAACAGGGCCCCTCCTCAGCGGCTCAGCAACAGTCTCAGAGGGGGCCGCGGACTGCGGCTCTGGAAGTGGAGCAGGAGGGATCGCCGACTGCGGCTCTGGAACTGGAGCAGGAGGGATTGCCGACTGCGACTCAGAAACAGGCTCTTGGGGAGGCGCCGACTGCGGTTCAGGAGCAGGCTCAGAGGTGACCGCCGACTGCGGTTCAGGAGCAGGCTGAGAGGTGACCCGCCGACTGCGGTTCAGGAGCAGGCTCAGAGGTGACCGCCGACTGCGGTTCAGGAGCAGGCTGAGAGGTGACCCGCCGACTGCGGTTCAGGAGCAGGCTCAGAGGTGACCGGCGACTGCGGTTCAGGAGCAGGCTCAGAGGTGACCGCCGACTGCGGTTCAGGAGCAGGCTCAGAGGTTCAATTTTCAATTTCAATTCAATTCAATTCAATTCAATTCAGTTTATTTATATAGCGCCAAATTCACAACACATGTCATCTCAAGGCACTTTACAGTTCAACCAGATCATACAGTCAAATTGATACAAAGTTTTCTAAGGAAAACCAGTTGATTGCATTGACTCATTGACTCAAATACAATCCCTCACACTAAGCATGCTTGTAGCGACAGTGGAGAGGAAAAACTCCCTTTTAACAGGAAGAAACCTCCAGCAGAACCAGGCTCAGTGTGAGCGGCCATCTGCCGAGGCCGACTGGGGTTCAAGGAGACAGAAGCAGAGATACAAAAAGCAGCTGTAAAAGGCGGCCCCGTCCAGGAAACACACAGCCAGGCAGACGAGCTCCAAGGCAGCTCCCATGCCAGAGGATGAAGAGAGCACATCCACCCAGCCACGGCCAGAGAAACAGGACCACACTGGAAAACAGGCCGATCTCCAACATCTACAAACAAGGGTGTTGATGGAAGCCGCACAGCTGATGTTTCTTTCCTGGGTGACATCACAGCCAAACAGGAACAGACGAGGCAAAGCTACTCTGAGGAAAAGCAGAGAGAGCAGAAGGTTAGAGATTGAACAAACAGATTCTGCAGAATAGGAGAACAGAGAGAGAATGAAGCAGAATGATGAAATGGGGGTCCCTATGTCCTCCAGAAGTCTAAGCCTATAGCAGCATAACTTTAAAGACAGCTCAGGATAACCTGAGCCACCCTAACTATAAGCTTTATCAAAAAGGAAAGTTTTAAGCCTAGTCTTAAAAGTAGACAGAGTGTCTGCCTCACGGACTAAAACTGGTAGTTGGTTCCACAGGAGAGGAGCCTGATAACTAAAAGATCTGCCTCCCATTCTACTTTTAGAAATTCTAGGAACCACTAGTAAACCTGCAGATTGAGAGCGAAGTGCTCTGTTAGGAACATAAGGAACAATCAGATCTCTGATATAAGATGGAGCTTGGCCATTTAAGGCTTTATATGTGAGAAGGAGGATTTTAAATTCTATTCTTGATTTAACAGGAAGCCAATGAAGAGAAGCCAGGATAGGAGAGATATGATCTCTCTTTTTAATTTTCATCAGAACTCTGGCTGCAGCATTTTGGATCAGCTGAAGGCTTTTAACTACAGTTTGTGGACTTCCTGATAGTAAAGAATTACAATAGTCCAGCCTTGAAGTAACAAATGCATGGACTAGTTTCTCAGCATCACCCCTGGACAGGAGATTTCTAATTTTTGCAATGTTCCTCAGATGAAAGAAGGAAATTCTAGAAACCTCTTTGATCTGGGATTTAAATGACAGGTCCTGTTCAAAAATAACACCAAGATTTTTTACTTTATTATCTGAAATCAGTTTAATCCCATCCAAATGAAGTGACTGGCTAATCAGCTTATTTTTCAGAGACTCTGGTCCAAAGACTATAACTTCTGTTTTGTCTGCATTCAGAAGCAGAAAGTTAAGAGTCATCCAGGTTTTTATGTCTTCAAGACATGCCTGTAATCTATGTAATGGGTTAGCTTCATCTGGATTTATAGACAGATATAGCTGGGTATCATCAGCATAACAGTGGAAATTAATCCCATGCTGTCTAATAACTCTACCAATTGGGAGCATGTATAAAGTAAAGAGAATTGGTCCTAGCACTGATCCCTGTGGTACTCCACAGGTAACCTTTGAGCGTGTTGAAGATCTATCATTAACATAAACAAACTGAATTCGATCAGATAGATAAGATTTAAACCAGTCTAGTGCTGTTCCTTTAATTCCAACAAAATATTCAAGTCTTTCTAAAAGAATATTATGGTCAACTGTATCAAATGCAGCACTAAGATCCAACAGGACGAGCACAGATACAAGTCCATTATCTGAGGCCATGAGAATATCATTAGTGACTTTCACCAGAGCTGTTTCAGTGCTATGATGAGCTCTAAAGCCAGACTGAAACTCTTCAAAAAGTTCATTATGGTGTAAGTGGTCACAAACCTGTTTGGCAACTACTTTCTGAAGAATTTTGGATAAGAAAGGAAGATTGGATATAGGTCTATAATTAACCAAGTCATCTGGGTCAAGAGACGGTTTCTTAAGCAGAGGTTTAATTACAGCAACCTTAAAAGCTTTAGGTACATATCCCTGTAACAGAGATAGATTAATCACATCTAAAATGGAGGAGGAGATCAAAGGGAATACCTCCTTAAATAACCTGGTTGGAACTGGATCTAACATACAAGTTGAAGGCTTAGATGAAGACAATAATTTTGCTAATTCAGAAAGTTCAACTGGATCAAAGCAGTCTAAACCCGGTTCAGATTCCATGACTACCTCAGGTACAATCGCGGATAGAGGAGTGCTTATGATCTTATTTTTAATAAGATCAATCTTATTTATAAAGAATCCCATAAAATCATTGCTGCTAAGAGCAGGTGGAATGGACGGTTCAACAGAGCTTTGGCTCTGGGTGAGTTTGGCAACTGTATTAAAAAGAAATCTAGGATTATTCTTATTCTCCTCTATTAATGAGAAGAAGTATGCTGCTCTTGCTTTACAAAGGGTCCTCTTATACAGCAGTAAACCATTTTTCCAGACTAGGAAGGACTCCCGCAGGCCTGTGGAGCGATATTTTCTCTCCAGTTTCCTAGCATTTTGCTTCAAAGTACGCAGCTCTGCATTAAACCAAGGAGCAAGCTTTCTATTTTCAACGGTTTTCATTTTCAAGGGAGCTGCGTTGTCTAAGGCAGTACGCAGAGAACTAGCAACCCCATCAACAAAATCATCAACCTGTGAAGGGGAATAAGCTATGCTTTTGCACTCTGCAGCACAGCTCAGCGACACAGAGGAGAGAGAAAGTGAAGCAGATTCTTTAAAATTTATAACTGCACTATCTGATAAAGATCTACTAAAATTGAACCTTCTTTTGGGGGAGGAGAACTCTGTTAAAGTAATCTTGAAGGTTATTAGAAAGTGGTCAGAGAGGACAGGGTTGTGAGGAAATACTGTTATTTCTTCACATTCTATGCCGTATGTCAGCACAAGATCCAAAGTATGAAGATGAGAATGTGTGGGACTATTCACATTTTGAACAAAGCCAATAGTGTCTAAGATAACATTAAAGGCTGCTCTTAAGCTATCGCCTTCAATGTCAGCATGGATGTTAAAATCTCCCGCTATGATGACCCTGTCAGTATTTAATACCAAATCAGAAAGGAACTCTGAAAACTCATCTAAAAATTCAGAGTAAGGACCTGGCGGACGATACAAAGTTACAAAAAGAAGAGGTTTTCTTGTCTTGAAATTTGGATGAGGGAAATTAAGGGTTAAATGTTCAAAAGAGTTGTAGGTATTAACTGTGACCGCAGACTGCGGTTCAGGAGCAGGATCAGAGGTGACAGCCGACTGCGGTTCAGGAGCAGGCTCAGAGGTGACCGCCGACTGCGGTTCAGGAGCAGGCTCAGAGGTGACTGCCGACTGCGGTTCAGGAGCAGGCTCAGAGGTTACCGCCGACTGCGGTTCAGGAATAGCCTCTGAGGTGGCCGCCGACTGTGGCCCAGGAACAGCCTCTAAGGTTGCCGCCGACTGCGGCCCAGGAACAGCCTCTGAGGTGGCCGCCGACTGCGGCCCTGGGTCAGGAACAGAGGAGCCCGCCGATTGCGGCTCCGGATCAGGAACAGAGGAGCCCACCGATTGCGGGTCCGGATCAGGAACAGAAACACAGGAGCCCACCGATTGCGGCTCCGGATCAGGAGCAGAGGAGCCCGCCGATTGCGGCTCCGGGTCAGGAGCAGAGGAGCCCGCCGATTGCGGCTCCGGGTCAGGAGCAGAGGAGCCCACCGATTGCGGCTCAGGGCCAGGAGCAGAGGAGCCCGCCGATTGCGGCTCCGGGTCAGGAACAGAGGAGCCCGCGGATTGCGGCTCCGGGTCAGGAGCGGAGGAGACCACCGACTGTGGCCCCGAATCAGGACATGGGACACCACCGACTGTGGCCCTGAATCAGGAACAGAGGAGACCACCCACTGTGGCCCCGAATCAGGAACAGAGGAGACCACCGACTGTGGCTCCACATCAGGAACAAAGGAGACCACCGACTGTGGCTCCACATCAGGAACAGAGGAGACCACCGACTGTGGCTCCACATCAGGAACAGAGGAGACCACCGACTGTGGCTCCACATCAGGAACAGAGTAGACCACCGACTGTGGCTCCACATCAGGAACAGAGGAGCCCGCCGATTGCGGCTCCGGGTCAGGAACAGAGGAGCCCGCCGATTGCGGCTCCGGGTCAGGAACAGAGGAGCCCGCCGATTGCGGCTCCGGGTCAGGAGCGAAGGAGACCACCGACTGTGGCCCCGAATCAGGACATGGGAGACCACCGACTGTGGCCCTGAATCAGGAACAGAGGAGACCACCCACTGTGGCCCCGAATCAGGAACAGAGGAGACCACCGACTGTGGCTCCACATCAGGAACAAAGGAGACCACCGACTGTGGCTCCACATCAGGAACAGAGGAGACCACCGACTGTGGCTCCAAATCCCGCATGGAAGAAACCGCTCATGGCGGCAAAGGTTCAATCTCAGAAGTGGCTTGTGATGCTCGTGGAAGACTCTTGGCGGTCAGGGGCGCCTGCAGAGAGGTCCTAGGAGGCGTTAAATCCCATACCTCGAATTCTGACACCTCTTTAAAGTTCTGCTCAGGGGTCTCTGGACGGCACAGAGCCAACTCAGGGGTCTCTGGACGGCACAGAGCTAACTCAGGGGTCTTTAGACGGCTCAGAACCCGCTCAGGGGTCTCTAGACTGCTCAGAGCTGGTTCAGGGGTCTCGAAACGGCACAGAGCTGACTCAGGGGTTTCAAAATGGCACAGAGCTGACTCAAGACCGCTCAGGGCTGGCTCAGGGGTCTTTAGACGGCTCAGAACTGGCTCAGGGGTCTCTAGACGGCTCAGAGCTGGTTCAGGGGTATCTAGACGGCTCAGAGCGGGCTTACGGCGACGCCGTCTCTTACGTCGGGGGTTCTCAGAAGTTGGGCTAATGGGTTCTGGTTCACAGACTGATTCTGGCAAAGAGCTATCTGACGTGCAAGTGGTTTCAGGTACAGGTTTAGCTGAATTGCTAACAGGCTTAGGTGTAGGACTAATTGGTTCATGATGAGGTGACAAGAAGGGGAAAAGATAATCTCTATCCCCGTAATAGAAGTTCCAGAGGTCTGACTCATGGATTACGGGAGCTCTGACTGTTTGGGTTGTGACTTGAGGTTTGATTTTAAGTTTCTTAAGGGATGGTGCTAACTGACGATCATGTAAGTGGTGGCTGAACTGGACTGAACTGGGCAGAAACGGACTAAACAGGGCTGTACAGAGCTGTACTGGGCAGGACTGAGCTGGACTGGTCTGGATTGGACAGGACTAGACTGGACAGAACAGGGCTGGAACGGGCTGAACTGGGCTGGACTGGACTGAGCTGGGTTGAGCTGGTTTGAGCTGGGGTCCTGGATCTAGACCTGACTCTGGTTCGTATTTTGAAATCCAGGTGGCCTGCTACACAAATGAGCTCATCTAGGGTTTCAGGTTCCTCGATTTTTGCCAACTCATTCCTAACGTCTTCATTTAAAGCGTGGTAGTAAATGTTTTTGAGCATAGAATCAGTCCAACCAGAAGTAGCGGCTCTGACCCGGAAGTCAACAGAAAATCCTATTCCCCTGTTTAAAGTTCGACAGACCCTGAGATTTAGCAGATTCAGAAAAAGCTAGAGAGAATTCTTTCAAAAAATGTTCATATGTACATGAAACACAGGATTCAGAAGAAAAACTGGTCTTTGCCCATTTGCGGGCTTTTCCTGATAATCGTGACTGAATAAGGGTTATTTTTTCCTTGTCGTTAGGAAAACTGGAAGGAGAGAGTTCAAAAAACATTTTACATTGAAGCAGGAATCCATTAAGTCTGCTAGGTATGCCAGAATACCTTTCAGGAAGTGAGGGACGGAGTGCAGGAAGTGACGGAACGAATTCCGGAAGTGACAAGACTGGTTCTGACCCTTGAGGCGGAGTTGACTCCGGAAGTGACGGACGGAATTCCGGACGTGACGAAACAGGCTCCGGAACCGGAAGTTGAGCTGGCGCCGCGTTAGCGTCTCTCACGTAGCCTGCTTATTCCTGAAACGTTTGATCTTTAAGCTCAAAACGTGTGTTTAACTCATGGAGGGTTGAATCAAGTCCTTGGATCTTAGTAGCATGTTCCACAAACATCCTCCGGAGGTGATCTGCTGGGTTTGGTTGTTGGCTGGAGTGTTCTGTCATGGTGGGTCTCTGTGATTAAACCCACATGCAGAACACCACAGGACTCAGAGTAAAAGTTAAACAGTTTATTTTGGGTAAACACACACAGAGTAATTAATTAATTTATTTATTCGTTTATTTGATAGGGACAAGTATGTTTCATGCATCATGTCACACACCACAACATTTTAGCTAAGACTAATTCTCGATATCTGTCCCCAGTTAGGCTTTTACACAAAACACAGTGACTGTACACAAGAACAACAGAGCAAATTACACATTAAAACATCACAGAAATAAAATCAGTTCAGTTAGATTATTAATGTTCACATGACCGACCTCTCAATAAAAAGTCTTTAAGTTTATGTTTGAAAAGGACCCAGTTTGACTCTCCCTTCAGTTCTGCAGGTAATGTGTTCCATGTTTTGGTGCCTTGTACAATGAAAGCTGATTGACCAAAAGAGGTTTTGCCTCTGGGTACTTGACAGTTTCCACTGTGGGCTCCTCTTGTGACTGAGCCCACAGCTCTGAGGGGAACTACACAGTCACTCAAAACCTTAGGGGCCTTAACATACAAGCATTGTACTGGTTCAGGTACTGGTCCGGGACTGGTTTCACAGAGTAATCTGCAGAGAGGGATTGTTTGGTTAGCCAGGTAGCAGGGATGTCTTGACAGAGTTCTGATTGGTACCTGTTGAGGTTCAGACTGAGCGGTGGAGAGAGGGAACCGGTTGGGTCCAGAGACTTTGGATTCAGCAGAGAGCTTAGCAGCGGCAGAGCTTAGCTTCAGGCTAGCGAGGTTCAGACCTTGATTAGTTCTCCAAGTTCTCCCCTGAGAACTAGGTAGGAGATTCAGACTGAGGATCTTCAGGTTTGGCTTCTCAAAGCAGGCAGGCAGGTTACCAAACATGAGCTCCTCCAGAGCTCCAGACTTAGGTCAGGTTGTCCTATGAGGCAGAGAAAAACAAAGGCAGGTTAGAATCAGGGTTTCTCTCCAGAGCAGACAGAGATTCAATGTTCAGGCTTGGCTCAGGTTCTGAAGACAGGTCTGGTCGCCGCTTAAGTAGAAGGTCTCCTGATGGGCTGATGATCCTCAGGTGTGCAGGAGGCTCCAGCTCAGGAGACCCATAGCGCTCTCTGCTGGAGACAGGTGGCAGATCTCCAGATCCCAACAATATATATGTATATATATATATATATATATATGTATATATATATATATATATATATATATATATATATATATATATATATATATATATGTATATGTATATATATATATTGTTGGGATCTGGAGATCTGCCACCTGTCTCCAGCAGAGATATATATATATATATATATATATACTGTATATATAAAACTGTAACTGGAGCGTGCAACAAAAGTAATTTCCCTCTGGGATTATTAAAGTATTTCTGATTCTGATTCAAAGCAGCAGCTATTTTGAGCCATGATTTTATCATGTCTCAACGGGAGGGATAATGAGTATAGTACAACAAGTATTTAATCCAACTGCAGGATTAAATAACTACTTTAAAAATTTTTGCAGAGCATTTCTCAAATGTTGCGAAGAACATGTAATTTGCCCAAAGCTCCTTTTGTTTCCCCACAGGAAGGCCTGAAGCCTGGAGACCGAGTGCTGATTAAAATCACCAAGGGGAAAATTGGGCAGCTCCTAGCTGTAAAGGACCCTACATTGTGCAACTAGAAACTCCAACCGCTGTGAAGATCCAGGAGAGAGACACCTGGATCCAAGAAGCACAGTTACCTTCACAGGGACCCCACGACTAAGGTAGGGATCTGTGGTGAAGCCCAGCTACAAAGGGGTTAAGCAATTTAGAGCTTTTTGTCTCAATGCCGGTGAACAAACCAACCTAACCCAATCCCTTAGAGTCCTGGTTATTGGGCGCTTCCTTGGAGGAACTGGTGAAGATGGGAAAACTAAAGTGGCTCTACTGCCTGATGGTGACCATTGGACTGGTGTTCTTAGGGACTTAAACTGACCGCCTGAAACAAAGGAAAACCAGAATGTTTTTTGATGGATCCACACCAAGTCCTACCTATGGCGCCAATATGTGGTGGCAGCATTCAAAGTGCGTTCCTGAAGGTTTGAACAAAACAGACTGTTCACACCTCTGGTGCACGTCCAGCACCATGGACAAGTTGGTTCACCATGGGATCATGGTGGCAGGTGCTGATGAAGATAGCTTTACCATTTATAGGATTGCTCCTCATATTTTTCCTTTTTATTTGTTGCTTAATACCATGTCTCCAGTCAATGATTCAGAGAATGATAAGATCCACTCTAATCCAGTATTCAGCTGTTACTTATGTTCAACTACACCAAGATGCTGGTGAGGATACAGTTAATGATTTGCAACTGTGTAATCTGTTACAGGAATAATAATCGCTTCCGAGGGAAGGGTTGAGTAGGAATTCTCCTCTATTTGAGAGGTTTTGCCTACTCAAGGGACAGGTTTTTGAAGCTTTTTACATTCTTGATAAATCATACATTTTTGCTTAAGTTTTACATTTTAATCCTTTTCATATTTTTGTTTTTTGCATATTAATCTTTGATTACTAAATTCCCTACCTGCAATGCATTTATGATGTGTGTAGTAAAAATCTTTTTAGAAGTACTACATGCTGATGTTTATATGCACAACAGGAAGGAAATATTATGTTTATACAATAATGATTATAAAATCAATGTGTGTGTGCTTATAAACATTGTAGAAAGGAGATGCTTCAGTCTGTCTCATGATTCAGTCAATAGACCACTCTGCCTTGTGATTCAGTCAAGAGGACAGCATCCTGTCTTATGACCTGATCAATTGTCCTGTCAGAACAATACTCCGTTTTGTAACCATGTGTTATGTTCTGTTAATAAAAGCGCTCTGCAGAGGAGGTCAGAGAGATAGAGAGTAGTGTGTTGGGTGCGGCTCTCTTCTCCTTCTGCAGAAGCTATTTGAAAATCCATTTTTGAATCTAATAATATACTCATCAACGAGTACTGCAGCTTTTGACACATCTGATGCTTTATTTTCATTCAAGTAAGTGGTAATCTTCTCTGGCAAGCTGTTTTTAAAATCTTCCATCAAAATGAGCTGCTTAAGTTGTGCAAAGTCCTCAACATTTTTAGCAGCATACCAGCGATCAAAAATAATTTCTTTATCTCTGACAAAATCTACATAAGTTTGACCATAATGTTTTTTCAAATTGCAAAATTTTTGGCGATAAGCTTCAGGCACTAGTTCATACGCCCGCAAAATAGCACTCTTAACCTTGTCAAAATCCAAGCTATCTGCCACAGACAGCGACGCATATGCCTTCTGCGCTTTGCCAACCAACACACACTGCAACAACAAAGTCCATACCTCCCGCGGCCAATTAAGTGCGAGTGCCACTCTTTCAAACAGCGTGAAATATTTATCCACATCCCGCTCGTTAAATGGAGGAATCAAGCGAACATTCTTACCAACATCAAACCCACTTGATTGAGATTGCGAAGATTTAGCACCAAGCTCAAGTTCCTTCAGACGCAGTTCAGCTTGTATTTCTAATTTCTAACAACTTAGCCTAAACTGTTTCTCGTTTAGCACGTTTATTCACTGTAACCTTGAAATGCTCGGCTATCGACAACAACTGATCCTTTGTGCATGTACCCAGGGACTCCACTGTGGGCTTTGCAACAAACTCATCCAGGTCAAACTCCATGTCTAGACCCAAGAATCAAGCCACACTTCTCCCACAAGCCCATGCACAAACTAAGGCCCAAAAAAACGCCACACCCAGATGTTACCAATTAAATCACCGCAACGCACGCCAACTGCACGCAGACCCAACACACCGCCAAAACAACCATTGGACACGAATAGTTGTTAACGGCAAACTTAGTTTAAACAAGCCCCCATAAATATGTTACGACCACCCAGGCCACAACATATTTGAGGACACAAGACAAACATGAGGTTCAAAAGAATTATTTTATTCTTAATCTCCGGAACTTCTTTTTAGATCAGTTGTTTTGTTTTTCTGCAAAGAGACAAAAAAAAAACAGTCAGATTTTTCCCCAGTTCCCCGTGTCCAAAAAAAACTCTAAGAAAGAAAAACAAAGTATGAACAGAAAGTTTGACCTGGTGAGCCAATCCAAAGAAACAAAATGTTACAGCAGAGGGCCAACCCTATACAGGGCCATCAAAGCCTCTGCTAGAAACGAACTAACAGTTAAAAACTCTAATAAAAAAATAAAAAAAACGAAAACAGGGCAACCGGTCCCTCCAGGTCAAAGTTACAAAAATCAGCAAAAAACAAAGGCTAACGAAAAATACCACATGAAAGGCTGGAGAGGTAAGCGGCAGCCTACAAAGACAGGAGACGTGCGCATTGCATCAGGACGCAATCTCTGTGACGGTGTATTGCTCAGAAGGCTGTAAGGGAGAGAGGCTAACAGGTTGAAACCCAGCCTACTTATAGGTGGACCAATATCACACAAATTAATGTAATTGAATTATTTACAAAAGAAAAAAGAAATAATTATCAAGACTCTAAAAGTTAAGTGATTAAACTAAAGTCATGCAACACTAGAAGGGGGGAAAAAAATTTATGTGCCCGACTCACATAACAATCCCAAATGGAATATGATCGGCAGTGGAGAATTCATACAGGATTTTCATGTCAGTCAATGAGGCATGTGCATCTGCTGTGGTTACACAGTGATCCAACCATGAGGTTGTATGCCATGCCTCACTAATATATGTAAAACTATCTGTAGGCAGCAGAACTTTCGTTGAGAGATTTAACCCACTATCCTCACAAAACTGGTTTAAATGAGTACCAAAGATAGATTTATTGTCAGTTATAGCAGAGTTAATGTCACCAATAACAAACACATAAAACATTTTGTTATCTTGTATAAAAGAGTTAATAAAAGCAAGGCACTCATAAGGGGTGTACACATTCAGGATAACACATTCCGTCATGCTGTGTCAGGTGTATTGCTATGCACCAGTCCACTTCGAGTCGGATTATTTTAACCCAAGGATCTAGTCTCTTATCCCATAATGTTGCCACACCACCGGCAATCCGCCCCGTATTATTCCATCCCCAATATCAACACTGGACTCCCCAGCCCCATGGAAATGCTCATTTATAGAGTTCAGTCCTAAATCCTGCTTTTAGAAAAGTCTCTTGTAGACACAGCACATCAAATTGACTCAGAAGTTGGTCTACAACAACCCGGCGAGCTTTGTCGTCTGCATTATGACCCAAGCGCAGGCCACGGCAGTTATATGACAGAACTTTAAGAGCCATCTGTTCAGTTTTATTTGGTGCCACAATCAAAGGAGGCCCGACACATCTGCATCCCCTGAGGAAGCTCCAGCCCTCATAAAAAAGCCTTACATAAGCTCCCACTGGCCAGAGATCAGGATTGTACATCTCCGCCACTTCATTACACTCAGATAAGACTTTAAAAGAGGCAAACCTGCTATTATCAGAGCTTATTTTCAGACATGTAACTTCACGACCTAGCTGGCCCTGAAGATAGTCAGTTAGAGTCTTTACATCCAGGTCAGGCGAGAATTTAGAAGCAAAAACACTTACCAGTTTTGTTGTCACAGTTTTTATGTTTTTCACTGGCCCTGTGCCCACAATAGCCATACTTTTAGCATTTGTTTTCACTCCAGGTGTAGTACGGCCAGAGACCTTGTCATCTCCAGGGCCAGCTTCCCCGCGCAGAGCGCTCGCCCGATCCATTTCCCTTTTCCCAGCATTTGCTGCAAGCCCAGCAGTCTGAGCAACCGGCGGGTTTGCAGCGTTTGCTTCGGCACATCTGCGCTCACCCTCCGTCGGTCGCTGTCCCTGCGACCATCGCTTCCGCGTACCCTGCCACCACAGGTGACAGGTGCAGATCCAAACCCAAACTGGTCCTCAGATACCGCATCCGATGCACACCCGGCGGTTAACATCACATGAAGGTCCTCACATACGTCCACCTGAAGTTTTAGTATGCACTTCATCGCTCCAACCTCAGCGTGCAGTTGCTCCATTCTCTTGAGCAGACCGCAGACATCCATGTTTGAGAATGTAAGAGGAGGCAAATCATCCAAATAATGAGAGTAGTAGTGCGTAGTAGTGCACAGGTCAAACAGCACTTTCTTGGAGAACTCTATAGACTAAGTGTCAAAAGTGTTAAAAGCCATCAGCACTATTTCATCCTCGCTCAAAGTACTGATTTTTACAGCCAAAAAGTTTAAGAGCTCATCCTCCACAATTATTTTGCCATCCACAGTCCTGTAGATCTCAGGTTTTTGTCTAGATTGACATGAAGCTGGGACAAAAGAAACACACGCTGTTGCTCCGTCAGCCATCTTGACCCACACTTAGCAGGGATCCAGAGCAATTGTTTGTTTTAATAAAGGAAGAACAAAATCAGATTTCCAAATAGATGGAATGTCCTTTTTTTCAATTGAAAGATAAAAAAAAAAATGGACAATGGCTTTGCCTGTCACGGTTGGGTGACTGTTTTGGAGTACCCAAATGCAAAGATCAGGCGGCAGATATTAATCTTCTAGATTTAATGACAGAACTGAGGCAAAATACAAAAATACAAAATAAAAGAAACAAAAGACCAGAAAATGTCAGGGAAAACTCACGTGGACTGCAGAGGTGGAGTATATGAGGAAAACTGAACAAAGGGTGGGCTAATGAGCTGAATATGGAGCATGTGCGAGTGGAACTAACTAGAAGGAAGCCAAGGGGAAAGGAAACAAGCACAATGGTGCAACAGAGAGTAACTTAAGACTGCTTCGGTATAATGGAAAAATAAACCAAAGATCAACAAAAGAGAATAACTAATAACTGAAAAAGTCCCGGATGCCAGACGCTCTTAGAGCCCCAAAAAAAAAAAAAAAACACATAAAGAAAACACAAAATAACCCAACCATGGTGGGCGGCGCAGGGCCCTGGAAGGAGGGCAAAAAACAAAAAGCAGAGTCCAAAACAACGTCTCAAGGAGGGCAACTAAGAAACAGAGTCTATGGAGGCAAAGCATAGTCCCTGGAGGACGGCCTTGAGGATGACGACGGAGGAGGAACCTATGGAGACGGCGTCTCTATGACACAGGAACCTTGGGAGCCGTCGACTGCAGCTCAGGAACCTAGGAGATGGCGGCACAGCTTGGGACCCACGAGAGGGTTCCCAACCTGTGGTGTGGAGCTCCCGCTAAGGGGCCTTGGAGAAGTCCAGCACCCACTGAGGGGCCTTGGAAGTTTCACCACCTTGGGGCTCTCACAGTGGTGCCTCAGATCTGCCTATTGATCTCCCGCTCCATCTTCCCCTCATTCGTGAACAAGACCCCAAGATACTTAAACTCCTTCACTAGGGGCAGTACATCCTCCTAACCCAGAGAAGGCACACTTTTTCCGGCTCAAGACCATGGTCTCGGATTTGGAGCCACTGATCCTCATCAGTGCCAAAACCTGTTAATCAGTGAGTTTTATAGCAGCTAAAGGTTGAATTCAGGACTTTGGAATTAAACACACCTTTGTTGGCGCTAAACTAAAGCAGGAGGCAGTTTTTGATTGTTGGTTCCTGCAGAGAGACTCCCAGACGATCAGATTCACCTTCAGACCAAACTAGCAGCTTCCTCTGAGTGAGTCCAGCTGCAGGAGAGAAAAGTGGAAACCTCCAACACTGCTGCTTCAAGCTGCTCACACTCCACACACTGAAGGTGAGTTGGACCAAGAACACCACTCAGAGTCACTTTGAGGGAAGTTAGTAGAGGAGGGAGGGGAGCCATGACTGACTGGACCTTCTGTGTTTTTAGCTTCACTCAGAGACTAAATGGCTTCCAGGTTAGAGGAGGATCTCTGCTGTCCGGTCTGTCACGACGTCTTTAAGGATCCAGTTGTTCTGTCATGTAGCCACAGCTTCTGTAAGGAGTGTCTGAAGAACTGCTGGAGAAATAAACCATTAAAAGAGTGTCCAGTTTGTAAAACAATATGTCTCACCCCAAATCCTCCCTGTAATCTGGTTCTGAAGAATCTGTGTGAGACCTTCTTGCAGCAGAGAGAGCAGAGAGCTTCAGAGGATCTCTGCAGTCTGCACTCTGAGAAACTCAGACTCTTCTGTCTTGACCATCAGCAGCCAGTGTGTGTCGTCTGCAGAGATTCAGAAAAACACAGTAGCCACAGCTTCACTCCCATAGATGAAGCTGCAGAGGATATCAGAATGAATCTTCGTTCATCACTAGAAACCTTGAAGAAGAAGCTGGGGCTCGGGAAGAAAGTTCGAGAGGAGTTTGATCAGACAGCAGAACACATGAAGGTCCAGGCCCGACACACAGAGAGGCTGATTAAGGAGCAGTTTAAGAAGCTCCATCAGTTTCTAGCAGAGGAAGAGGAGGCCAGGCTGGATGCACTGAGGGAGGAAGAGGAGCAGAAGAGAGGGATGATGAAGGAGAAGAAGGAGGCTCTGAGCAGAGAGATGGCAGCTCTTTCAGCCACAGTCAGAGCCACAGAGGAGGAGCTGAGAGCTGAAGACGTCTCATTCCTGCACAACTACAAGGCTGCAGTGGAAAGAGTCCAGCGCTGCCCCCTGCTGGAGGATCCACAGCTGCCCTCAGGAGCTCTGATAGACCAGGCCAAACATCTGGGCAACCTGGCCTTCAACATCTGGAGCAACATGAAGAACATGGTGTCCTACACTCCTCTCATCCTGGACCCAAACACTGCTGGTTCAGAACTCATCCTGACTGAAGATCTGACCGGTGGGACTGTAGGAGAGAGAAAGAAGCTTCCTGATAATCCAGAGAGGTTTGCCCCTTCTTCTCTAATGAGTTCTGTGGGCTTCAACTCAGGGAACCATATCTGGGCTGTTGATGTTGGAGACAGTGAATACTGGGAACTTGGTGTGTTAGAAGAGTCTGTCCAGAGGAAGGGAGACATAAAGTCTGGATTGTTGGTTATAGGGTTCAGTGAAGGTGAATACTCAGCATTCTCTCCACCATCTGATTCCACTCTTCTCTCAGTTCAGAAGAAGCTCCAGAGGATCAGAGTGAATCTGGACTGGGACAGAGGAAAGCTTTCATTCTCTGATCTGAACACTAACAAACACATACACACCTTCACACACACCTTCACTGACAAGATGTTTCCATACTTCGACACTGTGGGTAAAATAAAAATCTTACCCATGAAGATCTCAGTGAGCAAACAGCAGCTCTGATGTTCTCAGCATGAAGAACACAAAGTCCAAATGAAACCTTATTGATCTGATTGAAACTCAGTGTTTGAAACAGGAAACTGGAGATGATCTGATCTGATCTGACTGATCATCTGGTTGTTTTCGGGTCAGATTCAGATCTGCTTCATAATCTGTCCAGATGCTACAAACTAAGACATGAAGTGGATTATGTGGAGTTTAGTTTGGTTCTGGCAGCAGATCCAGGTGTGCTGATCATGAACAGGGAACAGGTGAGGTTAGTGGAGACATCAGGACCCTGGAGAGCTCTGCTGATGGAAACAAACTGAGATCCAAACATCCAGACTGAGGAAGACTGCAGAAGAAACTCTGAGAGGTTTTCATGTTTAGTTCAGGAACATCTAAGTTTGGCCTTTTTTTTCAGTGCTTAGTCCTGTTTCTCTTCTAGACATAGCCATGGGCTCAGCTTTCACTCTAACTGCATATGTTCTCTTTCATCCTTGTTGACATGACAAAAAGCTCAGGGATCATCTGTTTAACTGTTTATTTTTCCAAGTCAGAGCCTCCTATGGAGCTATTCTACAGTTACCTTTTCTAACATATCTCTTTATAGATCAGTGCTACTATATTTCTTTCTGTATCTCTGCTTCTGTCTCCTTGAACCCCAGTCGGCCTCAGCAGAAGGCCGCTCACACTAAGCCTGGTTCTGCTGGAGGTTTCTTCCTGTTAAAAGAGAGTTTTTATTCTCCACTCTCCCTGCATGCATGTTTGGTGTGAGGGATTGCAGCAGAGTCAACAAAACAAGGTAGCAAATAGTTGCTGTTGCTGCATGCTCATCCAGGGGGAGTCAAACCAGCAAAGTCAATAACAATCAGCCTGGTTTCCTTAGATAGAAAACATTCAATGATCTGTATGTATTATTTGATTTAATTGTCTCTCTAAAGTGTCTTGTTATGGAGGAGAATCACTGAAAAAGAAACATTTCAAATGAAACATTTAAATCACAGTTAGAAATCCAAATTAAAAAGCATTTTCTATTGTAAATATTGTATTAATCCGTTATAAATATTGCAATTTGAAAAGTTTGTTTAAACCCTATTTCTAAATGGAGATTCAAAATCTACGATTTATCAGTGTAAATATAAATACCTTTCTTCATTAAAAATTTTTAAAAGGTAATGCCCTTCTTCAATCTTTCATCTTGCATTTTCTTTATACACTCACCGGCCACTTTATTAGGTACCCCATGCTAGTAACGGGTTGGACCCCCTTTTGCCTTCAGAACTGCCTCAATTCTTCGTGGCGTAGATTCAACAAGGTGCTGGAAGCATTCCTCAGGGAGTTTGGTCCATATTGACATGATGGCATCACACAGTTGCCGCAGACTTGTCGGCTGCACATCCATGATGCGAATCCACCACATCCCAAAGATGCTCTATTGGATTGAGATCTGGTGACTGTGGAGGCCATTTGAGTACAGTGAACTCATTGTCATGTTCAAGAAACCAGTCTGAGATGATTCCAGCTTTATGACATGGCGCATTATCCTGCTGAAAGTAGCCATCAGAAGTTGGGTACATTGTGGTCATAAAGGGATGGACATGCTCAGCAACAATACTCAGGTAGGCTGTGGCGTTGCAACGATGCTCAATTGGTACCAAGGGGCCCAAAGAGTGCCAAGAAAATATTCCTCACACCATGACACCACCACAACCAGCCTGAACCGTTGATACAAGGCAAGATGGATCCATGCTTTCATGTTGTAGACGCCAAATTCTGACCTTACCATCCGAATGTCGCAGCAGAAATCGAGACTCATCAGACCAGGCAACGTTTTTCCAATCTTCTTTGTCCAATTTCGATGAGCTTGTGCAAATTGTAGCCTCAGTTTCCTGTTCTTAGCTGAAAGGAGTGGCACCCGGTGTGGTCTTCTGCTGCTGTAGCCCATCTGCCTCAAAGTTCGACGTACTGTGCATTCAGAGATGCTCTTCTGCCCACCTTGGTTGTAACGGGTGGTTATTTGAGTCACTGTTGCCCTTCTATCAGCTCGAACCAGTCTGGCCATTCTCCTCTGACCTGTGGCATCAACAAGGCATTTCCGCCCACAGAACTGCCGCTCACTGGATGTTTTTTCTTTTTCGGACCATTCTCTGTAAACCCTAGAGATGGTTGTGCGTGAAAATCCCAGTAGATCAGCAGTTTCTGAAATACTCAGACCAGCCCATCTGGTACCAACAATCATGCCACGTTCAAAGTCACTCAAATCACCTTTCTTCCCCATACTGATGCTCGGTTTGAACTGCAGATTGTCTTGACCATGTCTACATGCCTAAATGCACTGAGTTGCCGCCATGTGATTGGCTGCTTAGAAATTAAGTGTTAACGAGCAGTTGGACAGGTGTACCTAATAAAGTGGCCGGTGAGTGTACTTTATCATCTCCATTTAGCATTTCAATGAACCTGGCAAACAGTGTGCTCAGGGATCAGAAGGGCCACGCAAACGATAAGGTGAAGAAAATAAGTATTTGAACACCGTGCTATTTTGCAGGTTCTCCCACTTACAAACATTGAGGGGTCTGAAATTATCGTAGGTGCATGTCTGTGAGAATCCTTTGTATGATACAGCTGCAAATAAGGATTTGAATATCTGTCTATCAGTTAGAACTCTGACCATCAAATACCTGTTAGTCTGCCTTCAAAATGTCCATCTCCACTCCTTTTATTATTCTAAATTAGCTGCACCTGTTTGAGGTGGTTAGCTGCATAAAGACACCTGCCCACCACACACAATCAGTAAGAATCCAACTACTAACATGGCAAAGACCAAAGAGCTGTCCAAAGACACTAGAGGCTATATTGTTCATCTCCACAAGGCTGGAAAGGGCTACAGGGAAATTACCAGGCAGATTGGTGAAAAAAGGTCCACTGTTGGAGCAATCGTTATAAAATAGAAGAAGTTAAACATGACTGTCAATCTCCCTCAGACTGGAGCTCCTTGCAAGATCTCACCTAGTGGTGGGGTCTCAATTATCCTAATAAAGGTGCAAAATCAGCCTGGGACTAGATGGGAGAAGCCGGTCAATGAACTGAAAAAAAGAGTTGGGACCACCGTTTCCATGGTTAGATGTCATGGTTTGAAATCATGCATGCGACTGAAGGTTCACCTGCTTAAACCAGCACATGTCAAGGCCGGTCTTTAGTTTGCCAACGACCGTTTGGATGTCCCGTTTGGAGTCACGGGAGAAAGTCATGTGATCAGATGAGACCAAAATAGAACTTTTTGGGTCATAATTCCACTAAACGTGTTTGGAGGAAGAGAATGATGAGAACCATCCCAAAAACACCATCCCTAGTGTGAAGCATGGGGGTGGTAGCATCATGCTTTGGGGGTGTTTTTTTGCAAATTGAACAGTGCGACTGCACTGTATTAAGGAGAGGATGACCAGGGCCATGTATTCTGAGATTAAGGGGAATAACCTCCTTTTCTCAGTTAGCATTGAAGATGAGTGGAGGCTGGTTCTTCCAATGTGACAATGACCCGAAGCTCACAGCCAGGATGACCAAGGAGTGGCTCTGGAAGAAGCATATCTAGGTTCTGGCGTGGCCAGTCTCCAGACCTAAACCCAACAGAGAATCTTTGGAGGAAGCTCAAACTCTGCGTTTCTCAGCGACAGCCCAGAAACCTGACTGATCTAGAGAAGATCTGTGTGGAGGAGTGGGCCAAAATCCCTCCTACAGTGTGTGCAAACCTGATAAGAATCTACAGGAAATATTTGACCTCTGGAATTGCAAACACAGTTTACTATGCCGAATATTAACTTTGATTTTCTCAGATGTTCAAATACTTATTTGCAGCTGCATCACATGGAGAATAGTTAAAAAAAAATCTGATTTCTGGATCTTTTTTTTATTTAGACTATGTCTCTCATAGTGGACATGCACCTACCATGACAATTTTTGACCCTCCATGATTTCTAAGTGGAAGAACTTGCAAAATAGCAGGGTGTTCAAATATTTATTTTCCTCACTGTAAATGGAAAAGGCAAAACACAACAGCAAAAGGGATTAAAATGCAAATGAAAAAGATATTGGCTATAAAAAAGGGAAATATGTTTGAAAATGTTTGATAAGGTATTTATAATCAGATCTGTGGATTTTAGTATACAAATCTCCAATTAGAAATAGGATTTGAAAATATATTTTCAAATTGCAGTTTTTAATAATGAAATAGATTTACAAATGGTCCTTCATAATTCAATTTAAAATGTCCCATTACAAAATTATAAAAAAAAAATATATTTTTAATAACTGTATTTTTTCATATTCCAACCTGTTATGCGTTTTGTCTTCATGTTCTGCATCTAAAATAATTTACATACTAGACTATGGATTATATAAAAAATCAGGATCCTACTCAATGAACATAGCCTGCATCCATGTCAGCAGTAAAAGCAAGTTTTACTATTCAAATACACGTCCCTGAAGAAGTGTGACGAGTGCGCTCCACTAAGACATTTAGGTGAAGGTATGGAGCACCAGAAGCCTGATTTAGCTCTCTTTAGATGACCTCTGTGATTTCCTTACATCTCAGGGTCAGAATGACTGGTACTGGTGCTGACATGTACATCTGCATTATCCCGTACGGTAAGCCTATGGGAGGATTCTGGTCCCTGATTGGTTTGATGAGCATATTGGAATTAAAATTCAAGAGGTTCTGTAAACACTTAAAGCAAATACTAAGAGTATAGTAGATATTTCTATGTAAATATATTAATCACTGGGAACAATGCTAAAGGTGGCAAATTTATGCATTTATTTCAAATAAAATATTGATTTCACATGAACCATGGAAGAACTGCGTTTTTATTTACTCTGTCGATTTGAGACAATTATTCATTGCAAACATCATTGATGTTGCCATAGCAACAATAAACCAGTCATTTTTAATAATCTATCAGTGAGCGCTTGTGTTCATGCAGGATGTGCTGCAGCTGCGTCCCACATACTTTACATTAATAAATACCATTATATTTGGGTTTTCTGGACGTAAAGTTAACATTTTAGAAGCACAGTGCAAAAGTTGCCCAGAGATGATCAGAACTGAACTGATTAAACCAGAACTATTTCTTTCCTAAATGTTTGTAGAAATGAGCTGTTAAACCATCTGAACCAGGTGAACACTTAGATGTTTGTTTCTGTTTTGTTTTGTTTTTTTAAGTTTCTCCATCCATATATTCATCAGTTTCTGAAACCCAGAATTATATATTTTATGTAGATTAACCTTTATTAGTGTGACCATTCCTCTCTATTCATTAACAGACAAGAAGTTGCATTTCTTTTCTCTTCCATTTTCCAGCCTGATAAAAGGAAGCAGACAAACCAGGGTTCGGTCCGGTACAAATATTTATTCTGATACAAAGAGTGACTGTGACGGCAGTAACAGCAGAACCTGTTTGTCCAAATCTACAAAAATAAAGGATTTCAGTAGAAAACAGCAGACAGCTGCTGGGCCCTTATATCCGCACAGTTTGTTTTTTATTTTACACTCCAAGGTTTAAGGAGTCTGCAGGAATCACAGCGCTGACCCATGATCCTCAGCAGCAGGCCGCCGGCCAATCAGGTTCAAGCTCATAGCAGTTATTCTTTACAGACTTGTTAAAAATATTGAAACAATAAATTAAAAAGGAGATGCTGTAACCTTTATACAGGAAACTGAAGCCAAATGTAACAAAATCCTCTGATCTTACATTTTTCATCCACTTCTCCTTCCACACAGATTCATCTCTTAGTTTGATATCATCTGGTTTGGACTAAATGTTCACATCTTGAAGCATTTAGTTAATTAGTTTGTTAACGAAGCTGTAAAAACTTCACTAAATCTGTTCATATTTGTATCACTATTGTAAAGTTCTTTTGAACTTTTAGTTTAAAGCAACCTAAAGTTTCCTCGATGCCATCGTAGTTTGGATTCCGTTAAAATTGTCCTTCCTGTCTGCTTCACAGACACAGGAACGCTTCATTTCATTAGCAGATCTCTAAAGTATTTACCGCTCTTAAAATGCCAGTTTAGTGATGTAAAAATTAGACCATGATACATTATTTAAAATAATTTCCACATTTAATGTGTGATTTATCTTGCTTAACTTCAAACTAACATCCTTAACCTAAACTCTGCTGAAGCTTTGATCCAGTTGCAGATTTCAGTCTCTGTTGGTTAAAATCAGTCAGCCAGATTTCTAATAATTCTCCAGATTTGTCAGATTGTGAAGACGTCACTGCCCTCCTCGGATCATTTCCAGTCAGGTTATGTTCTGGACTTTAACTAGGCCATTCTAAGCCCTGACTTTCCCCCCATGGAGTCATCCCCTAGTTGTTTTGGAAGTATGTTTGGTCTCATTGTGATGTTGAAAAATGAAATCCTTCAGATTCAGCTTTCATCACCATGTTTTACTGTTACTTTGGTTATATTCAGTGCAGGCTGGATTTAATTAAGGTTTTTGGCTTCCATATTCTCTTTAAAATAAAACGGTTCTGTTCTTCAATCTCTCTCCTTGGTCCAGGTGCAACAAAACCATAACTGGTCTGAAAGTTCCTGCCGCCCCTTCAGTGTTTATGTGGACCTGTAGACTCCTCTCCTAGTACTTCCTTTCATCCTTTTATGTAATTTGGACAAACTTCCTGTTTTCCCTTATGTATTACTTGGGGGGTTTTCTTCTGACTGATATCTTTAAACACTGAAATCATCTGATCCTCTGGAACCTCTAATGGACTTTAGCTAAATAATGAAGGTGAGTAAATGTGAGGAAAATCCACCCAGAAAAGCAGAACCTCTCCTTCAGATTAATCAGATTCCCTTTACCTGTCTGCAGGTCTGAAGCTGGACGCTCAAACTGGACCTCAGGTTGCCTCTAAATGTTAGAAGCTGCAGAAACTTATGCAAGTTGGTCACTTCAGAATTTCACAAGTTCAGTTTTCTTCACTTCACCATCAGATTAGTTTGTGTTTCTGTTGAATTGTTCAGGATAAATGTCACATTAAATGCGTATAAACTTAAAAATGGTTCATTATCATCACTAAAAGCTGACGTTTTTCCTGGCGTGTGTAAAATTTTCATCTTAGTTTAAAGCTAACTACTCATATTAAAAAGAAAATCCAAATCCTTCAATATAAAATAAATCTTCACCTTTAAACATTTGACGAATTTTATGCAGGATGTTTTTAACCTCAAACTGCCTGGAATAAAAATGTTGAGTTTTCAGCCTGAAAATCAAAATCCTCCCAATTGATGAGATCAGCTGATGAGGGAGCAGCAACTTTAACTGAGGAAAATGTTGATGATGTCATATTCCTGATGGATCAGTGCTGCAGGCGGCGCCTTCATTCAGACCCAATCATCAGTGGTTGGTTCCGTTCGCTGCAGTCCGCTCTCCATGAAGGGGTCAGACTCTGCTGCTGATTGGCTGATGGAGAGTGGACGCTGCCAACAGGAACTGAGGTCAAGTGTTACCAGTTGTATGAAGCCTCAAACAGCAGGTCCAGTAGAACCGGTCTGAACCTGCTGAACGGGCCTCGTTGGACCCGTCAGGAGTTCCAGGTATTCGTAGTTCTGGGCTGCAGAGAAATGCAGCCTGTAACAGATTTAGGTTCTTCAACAAAAACGCATCATCAGAGTCCTCTAGACCCATCGCAACACTCCAGAACCAAGAAACAGGAAGCAGCAACGTTTGGCACCAGAACCAGCAGAGCAGCAGCGTGAAGGTCAGAACCCAGAGAGTTTAAGGTCTAAAAACGCCTCTGGAGGAGTTTTCAGTCCACAGATCGGACCTCAGATCTGATAGAACCTCCTAAGAACATTATTAGACCTGAAGCTAAGTGGGAACAAACGGTACTGGATCAGAACTTCCAACTGGGCCTCATTTTTACAGGTTTTTCTCTCAAACAGCCAGACTTGTTCCTCTCTGGAAGTGTGTTGACCAACAGTTTCCGGGCTTTCTTCACATCCTGTTCATCTGCTGGACATGAACAGGAACAACAGCTAAAGTCCAAAGGAAACCTGTGGAAGACCCACAGGAAGCCCAGAGAACTGTTGGACCAGAACACAGACAGGATGGGCCGGATCAGAGGAAGGAAAGTCTGGGAGCAGAGCTTTGGATCAGAACATCTAACAGCTGCTGTTTGTTTACGGCTCTGGACAGATTAGTAAACAACCAAACAGATTCAAATCTGACCTGACATCAGTGGAAGTTAAAGTACGGAGCTCAGAGAACAGAACTCCTCAGCGGTCTCGGCTCGACCCGATACTGTTGTAGTTTAAAGTTTTTAATAACGTGTTAAAACTACATGTAGGGCTGTCCTCCCCATCTCTGAGTTTTCAGTCTCTTGAAGCCAAGAGTCCAAAACCGTCTGACCCAGGAGGTTTCCATGCTTCTGGTTCTGGTGAACTGACCCTTTAACAGCACAGACCCTTTAAATGCTTTGCAGCAGACGCCTGCTGACTTTTTGTATCACGGCTGTTAGTGTTAATGATGATGATAATGAAGACAGACTCAGCTTAGGATTTCTGACATCAGAGCTTCTTGCCATGACGGCAGCATCCATCCAAGGGGAGGTCAGAGTGGACGCTTGTGACAGAATGAAGCTGTTAGATTGTGGTGAACAGAATCAGAACCAATCCTGAATGGACCTCCCTCTGGATTCAGAAGCAGGTTCTGTTTCCACTTCTTTACTCCGAGCAGCAGCAGATAGAACCGTCTGTTCACACCGGCTGGAAGAGCAGCGTTCGGTCCTCCCTCTCTGCGGTCGGGATGATGCTGGCGAGCAGCGGCAGCGAGCCCCTGGGCAAGGCACCGCCCGTCCTTAGGTAACAGGAGACAATCTTCTGGTCTAGACGCAGCTGGCGGGGGATGCTGTCCAACGGTTTGGGATCCAAATCAAGGATGGAGACGGAGGAGGAGAAGGCCTGAGGTCTGAAGTCCCTGAGATGCTTCTGAGAAGAGAGGCTGGAGGAGGAAGAGGAGGGTTAACAACCAGGAGGAAGGTCAGCTGGCGTCAACAACTAAAACATCTTAATATCTCCTTAATTGTAATAAACTTACTAAATACTATTAATGTATAAAATATTATTAATGTTTCCTGAGTGAAAAATGTTTTCCTCATCAGTTTTTTCACTCCTCTGTGTCTGATCGTTCCTGGAAATGGGATCTTATCGTACAACCAGCAACTGATTTTTTTTAGTTTTGAATTCATAAATAAATGTAGTCATCTTGAGTTTTGTTTGCCTTTCGTTGCTGTTTTATTTAATACAGTGCATCATCTAAAGAAATACAAATAATACGCAGATAAACACTGTGGAATCATATTTTGCATGTCCGATAATGACGTCAGACAAGCAGTTTAATGGAGAGAATGTAAAACATGTAATTCTCTAAGAAAAGTTGTTAAAAAATTTTATAAGATGTATTTTGGTGTTCTTTGATTATTTAGAGATAAAAACAGATACTTTCAGTATTATGATTTCATTCTTTATGGCGACCTGGAACAATGTCTGGTTGCATACATGAAAACGAGCTGATGGTCACGGATCGTGACTCCGACCATAAAACTTCTACTCATCCAAAGACAGAACGTTAACACATGAAGCGCAGCCTCACTCTTCATCATCGTTCTCCTCTTCAACGCTGGGAACAAGAGCAGCCATGATGGAGCAATCTTTAGCAGTCAATGCGATCCGGTACTGATGGACCTGCAGAGAAGAGGAGAGAACTGGACAATTAAGATCTGAGCAAAGAAACTTCTCAGCGTCTCACTATCGGTTATGTCTATTTGGGTCAGAACCAAAGAAAGTGACCTTTGCTGCAGCGTACTCCACAGAACCGTCGTCCTCCATCGAACTTTTCTGCACTTTCTCCAGGAAGTTCTGGTCGTACGGCCCGTCTATCTGGAGGCGGGTCCTGACGCAGAGAGAGAGAGACATCAGAGCCAAAGCTTACCTGTCAGGACAGTTTTTCCTTCAGGTTCTGGTCGACCCAGTCCTACCTGTCCTTAGGGAAGTCCTGCAGGTGTTGCTCCAGTCGGCGGTACAGAGGATAAAGTCCTTCGATGTCCAAAGTGTCCAACATCTGAGTCTGAAGGATCCTGGACAGAACGCTGTTGGTGGGTAAACCCTGAGATCCTGCATCACAGAGACAGACGGCTTCATTAAACCAAGCTGACAGCGGTTCATCAGAGAAAGAATTTCATCAGGAACTCCTTTTGATCGACAAGATCAATAAAGATCATAGAAAACTGTTGTGCCATATGCTATGATCATGGTTGTTGGACATTGAGAAGCACTGTCCATATTTCCTGTTGACATGATGACCGGAGAAGAAAATACAGTTTTGGTGAATAAACAGCTGTAAGACCTCTACAAGCCTATGTTTGACTTGGAGCTAAATGATTTTCGGAAATAAACTTATATTTTGAACAGAAGTTGTGGTGATTTATTCCATGTATGTGCAGAATTAACTGTTTGACCATGATTTCAGCTAGAATTATCTTTCATTTATTGTTCTAACAAAAAGCTAGTAGGGCGTGTGTTCATAAACAATATATAACAGCCCAAGTAATATCTAATAAAATAAGATATTTACCTCCCCTTCTGGGGAGGGCAATAAGTAAAGTATGGCAAATATAAATTCCCAGGTGGCTGGGAATCAAATGTAAGTTATTCACAATATAATTATGGCATCCAACCTGGATTGGCATTGAATATAAATCCACAACAAAACCAAAACCTTTGGAGGAACAACTCAGCAATAAAATTTGGACCCAACTCTGGATTCAAACAGAAATCTGGGCTGAATGTCCTCATTTCTGGAATAAATGCTGAAATGTTTTATTAACTCTGAATAATTCCACTTTAATAGTTCGTTTTAAAACGGATTATCTTTTTTTTTATCTCTCTGTCTGATTGAAGAAATGAGCTCTGATGATCTTTAGTTCTGCTTGAGGAGAAACTGACCATGCCGAACTCGCTCAGTGTTGAACAGACTGGCCTCACAGAAGCTCCGCCCCCCTCCTGCTCTGTCCGTCACCTGACCTCCATCTCCTCCCGAGGCGCTCAGCAGGGCGTTCACCAGGACCTTCAGACACAGACCCAGCTTCACTGTTAACTCAAACGTCTGCTTTCTGTTTCAGAAACAGTTTTGACCCACCAGTCCGACTGGACCTGAGGCAGCTTTACCTGGATGAAGTCGTTCAGGACGGCTTTAGTGGTAATGTGACCATTGATGCGGTTGTTTCCACGCAGGAAGTAGGGTCTGAGGTGATGCAGCAGAGCATTCAGGTCGGGCGACTCGTCGCTGCCCTCTTTACTGCTGTAAATACACTGACCCCCCTGGAACACAGAAACAGATCTGAGTCCGACTGCTGCAGAACCTCACAGCTTTCCACGGTTTCTGCTTTAGACCGATTAAGGTTTTATTAAAAAATAAACACCTTCGGCCCAGATAGCTGAGAAACAAGACAATAAAAGAGCTTCATAGTCTTTTAAGGTGAGAATGACCCATAGAACAAAGACTTATTAAAAAGTTTGACCAAAAATGTCAAAGAACCAAAGTTCTGCTTCACCTTAAACACTTTGAGGTTGTTCTGTGGTTCTTCTATCAGGTGCCGGATGGCGAAATGCATTCTCTGTCTGTTTCTGCATAGGAGAAGAAGAAATCAAACCAATCAGATCAGGAGACAACAAGCATCTGGAGAACACAGAACCAGGAAAGCAGACTGACATTTGTCTCTGTAGAAACAACCGGACAGTGAAAGCATCATCAGTGGACTCACCCTGAGAACAGGTCCAGAGGACAGTACAGACTGCGTCTCTTCCACTTCCCATTGGTCACCTGGACAGATGAGACAGAGAACTGATTAAAAACTGTTCGGTACAGAAAAGAAAAGAGAAGCCATGTTCAACCACCCAACCTGCTGAAGGAAGTATCATCAAAAACTGATCACACCTTGACTGAGAACATCTAAAACCAGGAACAGGTCCATTAGGTCCTTTCTTAAACAGGTCCTTGACAGTTTTTTAAAGTTTTCTGAGTTTCATTTTTGAGCATTTCCAGTTGAGGTCATACTGAGTGCATAGTCAGGCTGTGCATCATTTCTTCTTCTTTGTTATAAGACAAGTGTCTTGCCCACGACCAAAATCTAATAAATTTGAAAATATTCACAAGGAGTATATCATGTTAATCTAATAAAAATAAAAATAAATCCAATTTGAAAAAAAGTTAAAACGATTAAATGTGGTTTATTTAACACAAGACCTCTTTACTCAAAAAGTCTGCTAGTTAATGACTTGATTTGTGATAATCACATTGATTTATGTTGCCTTACAGAAACTCGCCGGCAGCAAGAGGATTATGTAGCGTAAATGAAGAAACTCCTTCTAGTTATTTAAATTTTTACATACCCAAAAGTTTTTAGATGAGTTTTCAGAGTTCCTTTCTGATTTGGTATTAAATACTGACAGGGTCATCATAGTGGGAGATTTTAACATCCATGCTGACATTGAAGGCGATAGCTTAAGAGCAGCCTTTAATGCTATCTTAGACACTATTGGCTTTGTTCAAAATGTGAATAGTCCCAAACATTCTCATCTTCATACTTTGGATCTTGTGCTAAAATATGAAATATAGAAATAACAGTATTTCCTCAATACCCTGTCCTCTCTGACCAATTTTTAATAAACTTCAGGATTAATTTAACAAAGTTTTCCTCCCCCTAAAGAAGGTATCACTTCAGCAGATCATTATCAGATAGTGCAGTTTTAAATTGCCTTAGGCAATGCAGTGTAGTTAAAAGCCTTCAGCTGATCCTAAATGCTGCAGTCAGAGTTCTGATAGAAATTAAAAAGAGAGATCATATCTCTCCTATCCTGGCTTCTGTTCATTGGCTTCATATTAAATCCAGTATAGAATTTAAAATCCTCCTTCTCACACATAAAACCTTAAATGACCAAGCTCAATCTTTTATCAGAGATATGATTGTTCATGTGTCCCTAACAGTGTCTCAGGGTATCCTGAACTATCTCTATAGTTATGCTTCTATAGGCTTAGACTGCTGGAGGACATAGGGACCCCTTTTCATCATTCTGCTTCAGTCTATCTCTATTCTCCCACTCTGCACAATCTGTTAGCTTAATCTCTAACGTTCTGCTCTCTCTGCTTTTTCTCATAGTAGCTTCATCTGGTCTGTTCCTGTTTGGCTGTGACTCCATCCTGGAGAGAAATATCAGCTGTGATGCTGCCATCAACACCTTTGTTTATAGATGCTGGAGATTGGCCTGTTTTTTAGTGTAGTCCTGTTTCTCTGACCGTGACTCGGAGCTCGTCTGCCTGGCTGTGTGTTTCCTGAACAGGGCCGCCTTTTACAGCTTCTTTTTCTATGTCTGCTTCTGTCTCCCTGAACCCCAGTCGGCCTCAGCAGATGGCCGCTCACACTGAGCCTGATTCTGCTGGAGGTTTTTCCTGTTAAAAGGGAGTTTTTCCTCTCTACTGTTGCTACAAGCATGCTTGGTGTGAGGGATTGTCTTCGAGTCAATGATTTAATGCAATCAACTGCTTTTCCTAGTTAGAAAACTTTGAATCAATTTGACTGTATGATCTGGTGAACTGTAAAGTGCCTTGAGATGACGTGTTGTGAATTGGCACTATAGAAATAAACTGGTTTGAATTAAATTATTTCAATCTTTAAAACACCTTTTAGATTAAAGGTTTGGATCTAAACTAACAGTCTGGTTTCTGTTTTCATTATTGTTGTTCAATTTCCCTTAAAAGTTCAGGTGTTATTGTTTTGCAAAAGGAGAGGATATCATTCATTTTTAAATGGAAATTATCTGGTTCTGTTCTGTTTTCTAAGTTCTGGTGGACAGTGCTTAAAAGCTTGCTGCTGTTTACATTTTTACCACTAGATGTCAGAGTATCTCAAAAGGCTGATGTGAGGTTTGAATGTAGAACTGAGGAAATGTTAAAGCTGGAGTAACATCAGTAAGCAGGACTGTAAGGTCCATCAGAGGGAAATAAAAGAACATCTGAGGAGGTTCTTTAGCTGACAGGTTGACCATGTTCATGGCGTTTTGATCATGGGGGGATCAGAAACCAAAGGAAATCAGCTCAGCTATAAACAGAACAGCTTTTGTTTTTAAATCAGTGATACAGCTTTTTCTGCACGTCTCAGAACAAAGGTGTTGATTCAGCAGCAGGATGAAGGCGGATCAAACATCATCAGAGGAGAGACACCATCAGATTGTCTCAGAAGTGAGGCTCTGAGTGGCAGAGTTGCTGAATCTCAGGGTGTTTTTGTTCTGGCAGCCAAGTGAGAAGATATTCTTGGTATTCTACTGGTAAAATAAGGACTTTGAAGTAAAGTAATTACCTTTTTCTGATAAATAGGGGTTCAGTTTAGAACTATGAACTTTATGAATTATTTTTTTTACTAAGATCCGAATTAGTTTCAAACAAAGTGGTTGTTAATCTTCCCGTGGTCCAACTGATAAAATACAAAAACTAATCATACAACATTAAGGAAGATTTGACAATAACACATGGTCTTCATCATGCTTTACACACATAAACTTAAATTTCAAAAATTCTATTTTAGTGCTCTTTTAAAGAAAAATTCTTAGTTTTTAAATATTTTTAGGCAATTTATTGCATTCATTTACATGCTCGATAGAACGATTTCCGTAAAAAGTCTCTCTTAGCACAGTTTAAAATGAATCTTGTTTCACAAAATAATCAGGTCTGCCCTGCGATGGACTGGCGAACTGTCCGGGGTGGACCCTGCCTCTCGCTCGTAGACAGCTGGTTCTCCTGTTTGAAGGGTAAATTATACTGCAACATAACCTTCAATGGAGGCCATTGTAAAGAACGGCGCATTTCAATAATATCTTAACACTAACTGAGCAGCCTTGTTCTGGACAACCTGCAACCTTAACAGATCTGATTTGTTGGCAGCAGACATATATAACGGAAGAGATTTCTGAGACAGAAATAAAGATTGAACAACCTGTTCAAACCAAAACTGTTGGAGAAATAAAAGAGGAATATCTCCTTACCAGAGTAACACCTTTATCAATTTTCTTAATAATACTTTCAATGTGATAAGATCATCCACAACTGTGGATTATCATAAAACAGGTTTCTGCATCCAATAACTATTGATCTAGTTTTGCCGACATTCATTAGGTTTAGGGTAGGGAAGGTATCTGAACCCTGCGTGTTCTCGTGGCTCTACCTTGTAGTGCTGGTGCATGCAGTAGCGACACACTCTGGTCTTGATGTCCTTGCTGACGTGTTTGGGGGATGGCAGGAAGCCACATTTAGGCTGGAAGCAGAAAATCATAAAAAAAGGTGCTGAGTGACACACTGACTTGTCTGACTGACTAGTCTACTGAGTGGACTTCACGTGTACCTTGATCTCGATGCAGAGGGGCGGGCTGGGTGTTTGCTGGTGCAGGGTCGGAGACGTGAGGTTGGGCAGGCAGAGAGCGCAGCCGCTGTAGATATCCATGACTTTATCACAGCGCCAGGCTGAAACAGAAATAAAGAGTTCAGCTGGGTCTATTTTTACTGCATTGGTGCAGGTTTGAAGGCAGAGTTTGCAGAGGGTTTGTGATTCAGAGAAAAGAGACACATAGACGCCATCTTCTATCTACTACACTCACACCTGGATAAGGGAAGTGCCACAGCAAGGATTCTCTTCCTGGACTTCTCAAGTGCATTCAACACCATAGAGCCCTCCCTGCTAAGGGACAAACTAAATAATATAGGAGTCGACCCCTGCCTGGTGGCATGGATCTCCAGCTACCTCACATACAGGCCACAGTATGTCAGGTTGAAAGACACCATCTCTGAAACTGTGGTCAGCAGCACTGGAGAACTACAGGGCACATTGCTGGCCCCTGTCCTCTTCCCCCTATACACCACGGACTTCTGTTACAACTCTGAGCTGTGTCACATACAGAAGTACGAAGATGACTCTGCCACTGTGGGGTGTATCAGGGACAACAGAAAGGAGCAATACAGGAGTCTGGTGGGGGACTTTGCAACCTGGTTCCGGACCAAGCACGTGGAGCTCAACATCTCTAAGACGAAGGAGCTGGTCATAGACTTAGGGAGGTAGGGACCAAAGACGGTGCTACTGGAGGGGCCTGAGTTGGAGGCTGTGGATTCCTATAAATACCTTGGGGTGTGGCTGGACAATAAACTGACCTGGTCAACACACATCAACCACCTGCACAGGAAGACACAGAGCAGGATGCACTTCCTGAGACTGAGGTCGTTCAACATCTGCAACAAGCTGCTGGAGATGTTCAACTAGTCACTGGTTGCCAGTGTCCTCTTATACACCCTGGTGTGCTGGGGGAGCAGCACATCCAAGAAGGACACCTCCAGACTGGACAAATTGGTCAGGCGAGCCGGCTCTGTGATTGGCAAGAAGCTGGACTCTTTAGGGATGGTGGCAGAGACAAGGACACTTAACAAACTGCTGAACATGATGGACAATGCCAGCCACCCTCTGCACACTGTCTTCACCACTCAGAGGAGCCTGATCAGTGGGAGATTGCTCCTCCTCAAATGTAGGACCAACAGACTGCTGAACTCCTTTGTTCCTCAAGCCATCAAGCTGTACAACTCCACACTTGGGGGAAGGAGGAGGTGATAGGAAGAGGGACAAGGGTCAGCATCTTGTACAAAATATTACCTATTGAGGGGAGTGGCAGCCTAGTGGTTGGGGCATAGAACTTAGGCATAGAATACTGGGGTTATGAGTTTGAGCTCCACTCTCATAGACTGCCACTCTGGGTCTCTGAGCAAGACCCTTAACCCCAAAGTGCTCCCCAAGGGGATGGGTTAAATGCAGAGGTAAATGTCTCCAATGTGAGATCAATAAAGTTAAATTACTATTATTATTATCAATCACATGCAACATTCTTCTCTCTCACTGTGCAATAACACATGCTAACTACTGTATAGTCTTTCCATAGCTCTCTACTGTGCAGATATTTAGGACATTAAGGGCCGGATTTATCAAGATCCAATTTTGCGTGCAGTAATTTGCGCTCGCAAACTGCGCTCGCACGAGGGGCTGAACCATGGTTTGCGGGTGATTTAACAAGAGTTATTGCGTAACTGGTGGCAGGTGCAAAACTGTTGGAGACGCCCTATTTAAATGATGGTTTTGCGCATTTTGTGGTTTGCGGCAAAGTTGTTTGTAGTTTGTACAAACTAGTGCATTAAGAAATGTAAATCTTACAGTGACATCCCCACCCCCTCCCCCCCAAAAAAATAATGAAATTTATATATATATATATATATAAACTTTGGCAACCTTTATGCCCTAAGGTGGTATGTGGCTGAATTTCTACTTCGCTGCAGTAAAAAAAAAAAAAAAAACAGGTGTTTTGTATTGGCCTGTAGAAAAATGCACATACCAAATGGCTCACAAGAACTGACTATGGATGAGATTACTGCGCGTACGCATCCCCGCAGCATTGGCATGTTGCTCCACAGGCGCAGGGGGGAGGTCGGGGTTCTCCGGTAGGGCATCAGGGCGACATGGCATTTAGAACGTCGGACAGCACTTCTGAAAAACGAGATTGGGAGATCCCAGCTCTCGCTGCAACCGTACGCTGGAATGACCCAGATGCAAAAAAGTGCAATGTTGCAAGGAGTTTTGTGATATCTGGTAATGCCTGGGTCCTCCTTGTGGCTGGCTCCAAATCCATTCGGAGTTCCCCCAACAGCTCCAAAATGGCAATGCTGGATAAACGATATGTTTTGATGATCGTTTCCTCGTTCATTCCAAAAATATTCACACGGAGTGAAAAAATGCATTCTCTGCGGCTCCTTGCTTCATTTCGATGTCTCCTTCTTGCGACAATAACCGCTGCCATGTGTGCGCAATTACGCATACAGACCATTTGCACCTTCTTTTGAAACATGTTACATATAGAGTCAGATACCGTTAGCAACATTGCTTTCAGGTTTCATAAATCACTTTGCGAGTGCTAAATTAATGTATTTACATGTTCTCCTCCCACAAGACGCACTTTTGCGTGTAAACGCCTCATATTGCATATTCATTGCAGAAAAAGTACTACATGGATAAGAGGCGCTATTTAGCACGTTTTAAAGACCAAATCCTTTTAGCACGCTGTTGATAGATCAGTTTGTACATTTTTTAGCATGCGCAGTGAAATAGCTCACGTTTTTATACACGCAAACCTTTGATAGATCCGGCCCTAAGACTTTTCTTACGCTCTTTTGTACAATATACACTCTTTTATAATGTCTATTGTATTTCTATCTTTAATGGCATCTTGCTTTAACTCTTTGTACTCTATATAAGCTACTGGACCCGGAATTTCCCTGAAGGAGTAATCACAAGGGATAAATAAAGTTGAGTCTAAGTCCAAGTCTGAGGACCAGGGTGGAGAACCACCGTCTCCAAGGGTTTGATGGACAGAAGAATGAAGCTTTCCACCAACAGTTAGTCGCTATGAGTGTCAGAGAACAACAGGAACATAAACGTGTCTCACCGGGTCTCTGATGCTGAATCTTGATGGATAGCTGTCGAACAAACTCCAGCGGCAGTCTGACAACTTCCTGCACAACAAACCAAGAGATGAAACTTCAGCCTTTAGGAACAAGTTCAACTTAAAGCACACATTATTCTGGAAAATTCACAAAAATCCTGGGATGATGCTTTGAAGAGTCTGATTTAGCTTCAGGAATGGAGCTGTTTATGTGAAATGTTCCAGGTCGGAAGGGAATCTAAAATAAGGAACCATTTGACCAGAGAATGTGGCTCATGTGATTAACACCCTCCAGACTCTAACAGAGTTACTCACAGGTTCTGGTTCTGGTGGATTTCAGCATCATTCTGTGGTTCTGAGTGGATTCTGAACTTGGCTGAACCAAATGAAGCTAACCTGACATCATTAAGTTTATGTTTGCACGTCTCAAAAACCGGAATGAAATGACTCCCTCTTTAAAATTTAAATAAATGATTCATGAACTGCAGGTTGAGGAGCATCCAGGTCTGATTTGAAGGAAAAATTCTGCTATTAATTTAAGATCATGAATATTTAAAGAAAAAAATATAGTTTTCATTCTGGTTATTGAGCCCATGTTTGTAATGTAAAACGGTTCTGATCGTGTTAATGAACCCAAACTATTTCTTACCCCACTGTGGACGAACTTTCCCCCCAGCAGGCTGCTCATGACGTTGGAGCTAAAGTCCACGATGTTCTGGATCTGCCTGAAGGCCTGCTCCGCCGTCTGAACATCACATCAACAAAAGAACACATCTTGATCTCAGAACTCGGGTCAAACTTCATTACTAAGAAGGACCGACCCGTCCTCTATGACCTCACAGGAAACCCACAGAGGCAGAACAGAACTCGAATCACTTGGTGACCAGTTCAAACAGGGAGCCAGCAGCTCCGTCCTGCTGACACCAAACAGGCCAGCAGATGTAAGAGTGTAGCATGAAGGCAAATGTAATCAGATGGAATGAAAATCAGCCTCTGGCCTTATGCAAATGATAGGAGCGGATCTGATACAGAACCTCAGCTGCACAGAAACCAGCTGCTCCTTTCAGTCAGAACTTTTATGAAGATTGGATTGTTTACTAAGACCCAAACTGGGTGGTTCCTGAAGCTCAGAGCCTAAAATCTATAATACTGCAATTTGAACAAGGTTACCCTGTTTGAAGTTACTCATTAATGATTATAGTACAATGGCTGAGGTTCTGGGACGAAATGGTTCAGGTTCTGGGATGAAATGGGTGAGGTTCTGGGACGAAATGGGTGAGGTTCTGGGACGAAATGGGTGAGGTTCTGGGCTGAAATTAACGAAGTTCTGGGATGAAATGGGCGAGGTTCTGGGACGAAATGGGTGAAGTTCTGGGACGAAATGGGTGAGGTTCTGGGACGAAATGGGTCAGGTTCTGGGACGAAATGGGTGAGGTTCTGGGACGAAATGGGTGAGGTTCTGGGACGAAATAGGTGAGGTTCTGGGCTGAATTGGTTTAGGTTCTGGGACAAATTGGGTGAGGTTCTGGGACGAAATGGGTGAGGTTCTGCGACGAAATGGGTGAGGTTCTGCGACGAAATGGGTCAGGTTCTGCGACGAAATGGGTCAGGTTCTGGGACGAAATGGGTCAGGTTCTGGGATGAAATGGGTCAGGTTCTGGGATGAAATGGGTCAGGTTCTGGGACGAAATGGGTGAGGTTCTGCAACGAAATGGGTGAGGTTCTGCAACGAAATGGGTGAGGTTCTGGGACGAAATGGGTCAGGTTCTGGGACGAAATGGGTGAGGTTCTGCGACGAAATGGGTAAGGTTCTGGGATGAAATGGGTCAGGTTCTGGGATGAAATGGGTCAGGTTCTGGGATGAAATGGGTCAGGTTCTGGGACGAAATGGGTGAGGTTCTGCGACGAAATGGGTGAGGTTCTGCAACGAAATGGGTGAGGTTCTGGGACGAAATGGGTCAGGTTCTGGGATGAAATGGGTCAGGTTCTGGGACGAAATGGGTCAGGTTCTGGGACGAAATGGGTGAGGTTCTGGGACGAAATAGGTGAGGTTCTGGGCTGAATTGGTTTAGGTTCTGGGACAAATTGGGTGAGGTTCTGGGACGAAATGGGTGAAGTTCTGCGACGAAATGGGTGAGGTTCTGGGACGAAATGGGTCAGGTTCTGGGATGAAATGGGTCAGGTTCTGGGACGAAATGGGTCAGGTTCTGGGACGAAATGGGTCAGGTTCTGGGACGAAATGGGTGAGGTTCTGGGACGAAATGGGTGAGGTTCTGGGCTGAAATGGGTGAGGTTTTGGGACGAAATGGGTGAAGTTCTGGGACGAAATGGGTGAGGTTCTGGGCTGAAATGGGTGAAGTTCTGGGATGAAATGGGCGAGGTTCTGGGACGAAATGGGTGAAGTTCTGGGACGAAATGGGTGAAGTTCTGGGACGAAATGGGTGAGGTTCTGGGCTGGTTAAAAAGCAGCCAAATTCCAAACAAACTCCAGAGAGTCCACAGACCTGTGGTGCCAGACCAACTCAACAGAAGAGGAGAAGGTTTGGATCTCAGAAAGAATGAAGCCTTCCACTGAACAAAAACTTACACTGAAATATTTAAAGTAAACTTCAAAGCTGTCTGACAGCAGTAATTAACATAAACTTATGACCTGCTGTAAAAACCTCCAGCACCAAAACAAGACAGAAATAAATTTCAATGCACCAAAACTCGCCTGCAGTGAAATATGACTGATTCAGTTTTATTTCATTTAAGGAGCAATAAATACTTGATGGCTTTTTTGGGAGTTTTACCTTTTATGGAGGGTTTGTTTTAACCTTAATTATTAAACTAAATCCCACTTAGCCTAAAACAATAACTTTGTACATCTTGAATAACAACAGAAACTCCTTCAGTCTAATGTTAAGTGTTAACATTCCTTTGTTTGGTCTGTAAATAGCCTTCAGTCTGAGCTTTGAGAAGCATTATCTCAAAGAAATATGTTTGTTATGAAAAACAACATGAGGTGATGAATCAGTAGTTTAATACCAAACGAGTCAGGTGTGATGATTCATCAGGTTGAAAGGCTGTAGATAATCACAGAGTGGGTAACTGTGGAAGGATAGTAGCCTTGGATCTGCTGGAGGGCGTCGCCAATGGAAGAACGAGGAGGCAGTGACCTGCTGGAACATGATGATGCCTCAACTTTAGCTGGTTTTTATTTTTCAGCCTCTAAGAGGGGGTTTACTGGGAGGAACCGTTCAGCTTCCAACTACCTTTCATGCAACTGGAGTGTTTAGAGCTGATGACATGTCCTTTATATGGATGGATGGATGAGAAGCACAAAGGATTAGTAATAAGGTCAGCTTATAAGAGGAACAGACACGTACCTGCGGAGGGTTCTCACAATCTTTTGCTGGATATTTGAGGAGACGTAAAACTCTGCAGTGCTGCAAGAATAGACAGAGGTCCAGTTAGGATTTTAAATATAACCGAGTCTCACTTTTACCTGCAGAACTGGTATAAACCAGCAGAAAAGTTGGTTCTGATCTTTTAGATCCAATGAAGCTGTTCTCATTTTACTGCAGTGACTCTTTAACCTCCATAAAAGATGGAAACTAACTCATGGACAACTAGATTTAGACAACTTTACCTCAGAATGACAGCAGGAAGGAGAACAAAGCAAATAATCCACATCTGAACTTCCGGGGCAGAAACCGGCTCTAAGAAGCTGCCTCTCCCCACAGGAAGGTGCTCATCTCTGGTTTTAGTTCTAGTTTGGACTTCTTTATGCAACAGCAAGTGAACAGGTTCAAGCTTTGTTTCCAGTATCAGGATGTTGCTCTAATCCAACAAGGTTCTGGATCCAGCTGAAGTAAGCTTCCTATGTAGAGTGGACCAAAAAGGAGCTCCACTGAAGTTGGAGTTGGTTTAAAGACACCTCACGGTCTCCATGGAGGAGCTGGATGACCACTGCTGCACTATTTACTGGATCTACCAGAGCCTCAGTATGTCAGGTAGAACAGAGCATAGCTGTGGAGCTCTGAAAAAACCTGAGGAAAATCTCTATGTGATTTATCAGGCAGGTTCTAACAGATTCCAGTTTTCTACAGTGAACAGAACACAGCCTCGAGGTTGTGCAACATGTGAAGAGTGTTAGAGGAGCTACGTGGGAACAGCTGGAGCAGATTTCAGAGCTTAGTGAGTGTTTGAATCCACCCAAAGGTGTGCATCAGAACACAAGTCAGGACAAGAGACAAAGACAACTGAATATCTGTTAGACAGGGTTTATACAGGAATGACTAACTCTAATTTAATGCTCTTTTTATGCTCTTAGAAATTATTTTAACCCTGGAGAACCCAAGAACCGTTTTTTTGTTTGGAAAATTTTGAAATACACATTACATGACCGGTACAAGTTCACTGAACACCAAAATATCCACTTTTTCAATTTTAACCCTTTATTGCCAAATTTAGGATTTGTGCCAAATTTGACCCTTTGGGTTTTAGACGTATCATTTCAAAGAATTACAATAACAAACACTGTCTATGTAAACTATTTTATATTTAGGGGGGGGGGGGGAATCAAATAAACACACAGCTACTGGATTTCAAATATACAAACACTTTGGCCAATGGAAACCAGAACACAAGGCCAAAATTACGACACCAACAACAGGGTCCTACCTTGTGTTCTACGACACTACATTGTGATAGTCTTTGAAACAATTTCTTTTTTGTTTATGCAGAGAGGAACTGCACAATTTACACAGTGCATTTCAGTTTTGAGGTCCTCTCACACAGCACATCAACGGCGATGGTCTTCCTTGACAGGCCAATGGGCAGTTTGGTTGAAACGAACATCTGCACTCTGATAAACTCAAAGAAAATTTGGTGGTGGGGAGGAGGTGCCTGGAGTCAAACCCTGAAACTTGCGAAGTTTGAGTACTTTTGATCCAGCAATTCCCTTTGCCTCACAATCACGTTGGTAAAGAAGCCATGCATTGATCACTGCAACAGACATGAAATGCCAGAAAAGTATCATATATCAGCGACGGTCCTGATGGGGAATTTACAGCGTGCATACGATGCGCATCCAGCGTGTCAACTCCTCCCATAGAAACGTTGTACTGCTTGACGATGTTTGGCTGATCAGTGTTGGTGTACTCTTTTTTTGGACTGGTGTTGGTGTTGGACTTGATTCGATAATCGTAGGATCCACTGCCATTTTTAGACAGATCTTTGTCTGTCATCAGATTGCAACTTGGCATGCGATTTTTTCGCACAGTTCCTGTGTAGTAGATGTCCTTTTTTCAATAAACTATCAATGAGAGGCATTGAAGTGAAGAAATTGTCTGCGAAAATCAGGAAATGTACTTTCTCTGGAAGTGATTCACATAGCTTCAACACAATGTCTCCACCAACTCCCAACTGACTCTTCCCGTTTTGTTCATTGCATCCACCTTTTCCCTGATATATGTCAAAGTCATGCAGGAGGCCAGTGACACGGCAGCGCGCCCACACTTTGAATCCCTATGGATGTGGCTTCCCTTTTATGCGCTGCCTTATACCACCAAATTTCCCTTTGTAAGGCACCATCATCTCATCAATGGACTGTTTTTGGAGAGGTGTTATGATCAGGCACTGTCTCCGAATCTGTCGAAATGAATCCAAAAATGGTACTAGTTTCCAAAGTCTATCCTTTTTTTTTTTTCTTCACTGGCTGTTTCGTTGTCTATAAAGTGCATGACAGAAAGTAGCAGATTGAATCGGTTACGACTCATTACATCTGCCATAGGCCCATAACGAACTTCACTTTCCCAGTACTGACGTACTCCAGACATTTGAACTAATCCCATCCTGAAATACATTCCTAGAACTTGTTCTATCTCTTTTATTGAAGTGTCTACACATTTCCCATGCCTTTGAACACTGTATTGATTGGTCTGCTCAACAATATTTTGCAGTATATCACAGTTAACAAAGCGTTGAAAGTAAACCAGCGGCGTGGCATCCTGGTATGACTCAACTTGTTCAACATGAAAGTTCACATCAGGCAACTCAAAGTTTGTCTTTCTCCACCTGTAAGCTTTTGTGATATGTTTTGGCTCCATCTATGGCTTAGCAGTCTTGGCAAATGCCACATCTTCATCACTTGAGGAGTCATTGGATGAGTCACTGTCCTTGGGAGATTCACCACCATCACTTTCATGTGGTTGAAACAATTCATCAGAATCACTATTGCTGTCCAATACAGGGCCAAAGTCACTATCATCAGCTAGAAGTTGCTCTAAAACTTGTGCAACTGTAAACTTTTTTTGATACTTTTGCTGTCCTTTAACGGGAGCAGTCATTCTCCCTGAAAAGATATAGGAATTTACCTTATTAGTCTCTGGCCCTGCACTACTAAGTTAACATTGTGAAATATATTATATGAATGAATTTATTTGAAAGCTTCAGCCAAATACTGGACTAAAATCATTCATTCCAAAGGATCAATTTTAACCCCACTATTTCTAACCCATACACCCAGAGGGTCATTTTTGGCCCATCATTTTTTAAGGTAGCTTAGAGTTGCTAATTTATTTAAAACATAAAACATAGTTTTGGGCTTTCTTCAAGTTAACATTTAACAAAAAAAAAAAATAAATAAACTATTTTACCAACCTTTAGTTTGCTGAAAAGAGAAGTTTGTTTAGTTAGGTTTTTAGCTCAACAAAGCAGCATATGGTCAGCCTTCTTGTCACCTCCATATTGGCTTATGTCAGGTCAATATTGATCCACAAGGTGTCTCTGTGCAGGGGTCAGAAGGGGCACTCTGGGATTTTGGAGTCAAATTGAGAATTTTCTAAAATGTTTCTTCATTTTGGGCAGCATCAATTAACAGGGGTCAAATCTGACCCCGGTTCTCCAGGGTTAATGCCATCAAGTATTCATGACTCTCATATATACAGTGGGGCAAAAAAGTATTTAGTCAGCCACCAATAGTGCAAGTTCTTCCACTCAAAAATATGAGAGAGGCCGGTAAAGAAGTCTGAAGAAGTCTGGGAAGTCTGAATCTGCAATAGGCAAACAGCTTGGTGTGAAGAAATCAACTATGGGATCAATTATTAGAAAATGGAAAACATACAAGACCACTGATAATCTTCCTCGATCTGGGGCTCCACGCAAGATCTCACCCCGTGGGGTCAAAATAATCACAAGAACGGTGAGTAAAAATCCCAGAACCACACGGGGGGACCTAGTGAATGACCTGCAGAGTGCTGGGTCCAAAGTAACAAAGGCTACCATCAGTAACACACTACGCCGCCAGGGACTCAAATCCTGCAGTGCCAGACGTGTCCCCCTGCTTAAGCCAGTACATGTCAAGGCCCGTCTCAAGTTTTCTAGAGAGCATTTGGATGATTCAGACGATGACTGGGAGAATATCATATGGTCAGATGAAACCAAAATAGAACTTTTTGGTAAAAACTCTACTCGTCGTGTTTGGAGGAGAGAGAATGCTGAGTTGCATCCAAAGAACACCATACCTACAGTGAAGCATGGGGGTGGAAACATCATGCTTTGGGGCTGTTTTTCTGCTAAGGGACCAGGACGACTGATCCGTGTGAAGGAAAGAATGAATGGGGCCATGTATCGTCAAATTTTGAGTGAAAACCTCCTTCCATCAGCAAGGGCATTGAAGATGAAACGTGGCTGGGTCTTTCAGCATGACAATGATCCCGAACACACCGCCCGGGTAACGAAGGAGTGGCTTCGTAAGAAGCATTTCAAGGTCCTGGAGTGGCCTAGCCAGTCTCCAGATCTCAACCCCATAGAGAATCTTTGGAGGGAGTTGAAAGTCCGTGTTGCCCAGCGACAGCCCCAGAACATCACTGCTCTAGAGGAGATCTGCATGGAGGAATGGGCCAAAATACCAGCAACAATGTGTGAAAACCTTGTGAAGACTTACAGAAAACGTTTGATCTCTGTCATTGCCAACAAAGGGTATATAACAAAGTATTGAGATGAACTTTTGTTATTGACCAAATACTTATTTTCCACCATATTTTGCAAATAAATTCTTTAAAAATCAGACAATGTGATTTTCTGGATTTTTTTCTCTCATTTTGTCTCTCATAGTTGAGGTATATCTATGATGAAAATTACCGGCCTCTCTCATCTTTTTAAGTGGGAGAACTTGCACTATTGGTGGCTGACTAAATACTTTTTTGCCCCACTGTGTATATATATATATATATATATATATATATATATATATATATATATATATATATATATATATATATATATATATATATATATATTAGGGATGGAACGGTTTATGAAAACCGTCCGAACCGTTCGGTTCGACTGTCTCGGTTCGATTCGCGTGTGTTGCGTTCGGTTTATGCGCTGCTCCTTTTTCTCATAGGCGAAGCGTTTACACTCCAGAGCAGAAGGTGGTGGTACTGCGACCAAAGCCAACCACCAGTAGTAAACAAGAAGAAGAAGCGAAGCAGCGTAGCCGGGTGTAGCAGAAAAAAATCAGTTGTTGTGGAGAATTGTGTGGGTATGGCGAGTGGGAAAGAACAGGAGTTGGAAGACGCGCCAGCAGCACTTTATAGGTCTGCTGTATGGGACCGCTTTGCATTTAGAGTGACCTACGATGACGGCGGAAAGAAAGTTGTGGATAAAAACATGGTGTAAACATTGTGCAACACGTTTTGTTTATGCTAACAGCAACATGACCCACATTTCATGCTAACCCCGAAATCCCACATACTCTATCAGCGCTCCGCTCCGCCCCAACCCGCTGCGCTCCAGACCGCCTGCACAAAGCAAAGCCTGCAGCATCCGCTGTGGCTCCCGTTCGCTCTGCTCTGAGTCCCTTGGAGATCGTAGAGGGCATGCATGAGATGATTAAATTCAAAGCAGCAAAACATGCGGAAATGATCTATAGTTTCCGCGGATCATTAAAAATAATTACAATTCATTATTTTGGGGAGATTTTTTCATTAATTTATTTTTTTTCATTAATTTTTATAATTTTTATATATTTTTTTATTTTTCGGTGTAACAATAAACATATACCGAACCGAAAACCATGACCACGAAACCGTGAACCGAACCGAACCGTGAATTTTGTGAACCGTTCCACCTGATATATATATATATATATATATATATACACTATATTGCCAAAAGTATTTGCTCACCCATCCAAATTATTGGAATCAGGTGTTCCAATCACTTCCATGGCCACAGGTGTATAAATTCAAGCACCTAGGCATGCAGACTGTTTTTACAAACATTTGTGAAAGAATGGGTCGCTCTCAGGAGCTCAGTGAATTCCAGCGTGGAACTGTGATAGGATGCCACCTGTGCAACAAATCCAGTCGTGAAATTTCCTCGCTCCTAAATATTCCACAGTCAACTGTCAGCTGTATTATAAGAAAATGGAAGTGTTTGGGAACGACAGCAACTCAGCCACGAAGTGGTAGGCCACGTAAACTGACGGAGCGGGGTCAGCGGATGCTGAAGCGCATAGTGCGAAGAGGTCGCCAACTTTCTGCAGAGTCAATCACTACAGACCTCCAAACTTCATGTGGCCTTCAGATTAGCTCAAGAACAGTGCGCAGAGAGCTTCATGGAATGGGTTTCCATGGTCGAGCAGCTGCATCCAAGCCATACATAACCAAGTGCAATGCAAAGCGTCGGATGCGGTGGTGTAAAGCACGCCGCCACTGGACTCTAGAGCAGTGGAGACGCGTTCTCTGGAGTGACGAATCGCGCTTCTCCATCTGGCAATCTGATGGACGGGTCTGGGTTTGGCGGTTGCCAGGAGAACGGTACTTGTCTGACTGCATTGTGCCAAGTGTAAAGTTTGGTGGAGGGGGGATTATGGTGTGGGGTTGTTTTTCAGGAGCTGGGCTTGGCCCCTTAGTTCCAGTGAAAGGAACTCTGAATGCTTCAGCATACCAAGACATTTTGGACAATTCCATGCTCCCAACTTTGTGGGAACAGTTTGGAGCTGGCCCCTTCCTCTTCCAACATGACTGTGCACCAGTGCACAAAGCAAGGTCCATAAAGACATGGATGACAGAGTCTGGTGTGGATGAACTTGACTGGCCTGCACAGAGTCCTGACCTCAACCCGATAGAACACCTTTGGGATGAATTAGAGCGGAGACTGAGAGCCAGGCCTTCTCGTCCAACATCAGTGTGCGACCTCACAAATGCGCTTCTGGAAGAATGGTCAAAAATTCCCATAAACACACTCCTAAACCTTGTGGACAGCCTTCCCAGAAGAGTTGAAGCTGTTCTAGCTGCAAAGGGTGGACCGACGTCATATTGAACCCTATGGATTAGGAACGGGATGTCACTTAAGCTCATATGTGAGTCAAGGCAGGTGAGCAAATACTTTTGGCAATATAGTGTATATATATATATATAAATAAAACATGGAAAAGTCGTTGGTCATCTTTACCGTCAACAGACTGCAGCAATGCCAATTAAGGCCTAAATTTTAAAACATAATTTTTCCAATATAACAAGCCGCCTCCATTCTGCAGGGCGTGAGCAGAAAGACACCATCAGACCTGGGAAAGTGTTCACAGAACAAACGTCAGGCTCTAACTCTGATTGTTTTCGCTGGGTACCATTAGTTGTTCCATTGGACAGCATGGACAGGAAGAGGAGGATGGGTCTGGGACCAATATGGACACAAAGACAATTAAAGAGATCATTATATTTGGCTCTTGATTAATGATTGAGAAAAATGCAGCATTAAATACCTCAAATCTAGAGTCTATTCTCTCTGAGCCCATGTTTCACATTAGCCAATATAACAACAGAGCATGCCGAACAGAGCAGACGGGTCAGGTGTGGTTCCTGAGGAAAGGCGGTAGTTCCACAAAGAAACCAGAAGTTAAACCACCTGCTGGTGCGTAGTTTCACACCCCGCAGCACTCACTTCCTTTTTCAGGAACAATTCATGATTTCAGAACAGACTCTAATGGACCCGTATGTCCTGGTTTCAGAACTGCTCTTCCCTCCTTGTCCTGTTTCAATGCTCTCATTGGGGAGACATTTGGTTTCTGATATATAAACTCTTTTATGTAGCTGATCAAATATTAGTTTCCATGGCAACAGATATGGTGTGTACTTGAAAGGCCGAAAGACAAGTAGCCCTCCAGGTCCTAAACTACATTAAACTAAAGTCCTCCACCCAGAACTACAACAACAAGGGAAGAAGAAAGAAAACTAAAGACAGATTTGGTCTAATTTAGAAATGTAAGCTTTATTAAAGTAAAAATAGATAATATTTTGCTATGGATTGTTGATTATATTTAATTATTTTTTAAAAGACTTTTCAGAAAGCCTAGGATGAATTCCTCCAGCCTGAGCTGTGGGCGTTTAGGGGGAACTGAGATCAGTCTATACTTAGTTCATTTTTCCAAAGTAACAATGGTATGTCTGGCCTGAGGTTTGGGAGGACATGTTGTCCCGATGTGAAATCGCTGAAGCTTCATCAGCTGGAGGTGAAGGTGATTACGTCAAATAAAGGAGGCGGATTGAAACCGCAAAACATCTGAAATATGAAGATTGAATCTCAAATGTCTAAAGCAATTAAAAACAATTATTCTCATCGCCTCAGACACTTTACAGCTGAAGCTGTAGAAAGCTGGCTGACTTCTCCCACATAATGTTGGAAATTGAACTTTTCCAACAAGAAGTAAACATAAGAACACACTAATTCAACAGTTCAGTGCTTCAATTATAACCAGCTGGAGGAAGAAGATGAAAAAATGGAGCTTGTTTACCTGTTAGCACCACAGATTAAATATTTGAATAAATGGAAATGAAACACGACTTTCATGATAAATGCTGCTAACTAACTCATATTAAAGAGTTTCATGGGTTGTTAAATATAATTTCTTCATATTCATGATGCATGGTTATGCATGATGCTTAAAAACATCCTAAAGCTGCAGGATTGAATCTAAAGAGGAAGAGAGGAGCTAACAGCTGCAGAAATGGGCCTGAACCAGTGAGCTGCGTGCTTTACTTCTGTTTTTACATTGAGGCTCTCATTTTGGTACAGAAACCAACATCTGACAGTTAGTGGGGCACAATATGGACCTTCTCTGCTTCTTTGGAAAACAACTTATAAACACACCTGACAGTGAACTTATTGCATGGTTCTTCAGGATACTTAAAAAAAACAAAAACAAAAAAACAAAGCAAAACAAAAAAGAAAACCAATTCATTAACTAATCTTCCCATGATTCGCATTGTTAGGAAATCTGTCCATAATGTTTTTTCAGAGGTCCAGATGTGACTCATGGGCTGTTTCACTTATTGCTCAACAACAACATTGAGACAGACTCCATCTGCTCAGACACACAACCAGACCCGCAGCCTAAAAGTATTCAAAGCAGGGGGAATAAAAACGGCCATCCTGTCGGGTTTAAGGTCAAATAAATAAATAAAAACAAACAGTGACGTTAAATTATTTGTCGTGGGAAACACCGATGCTAACTGTTAGCTTCCCGACAGTCCTCCTGTAGTTTGGTTTTATTTACCCAAAACACTTCAAACACTTCCTGAAACTACTTTAACACAAACATAACAGTGGTGCCCATATAATTAAACACATAAAAGTTTTGTTATTCCTGTAAAATAACCTGTTTATCTGACTAACATAACTAGCTTCTAAACCGTAGCAGCATACTAGGCTGAAGTCAGCTTCCGATTTGTTCCTATTTCACAAATTTGAAGTCTGGACTTTTTTATTTTGGCTTCATCTAAAAATCTGACAAACGTAGATCAATATAACTTTATTTTTTCTAAACTGAACAGAAGTATTTGAAAAACGGACCGAGATTTTGGGGAATCCTATTTTTGTAGGAAGCTGTTATTTACCCTTTAAATCATCATAGATGGGGTCCTACTGCAGCACTGAAAGAGGATTCATTCTGCACTTTATGTTGATTCATTACTTACCTGCTCAAATAAAGGGAAATACGCGCAATTTTAAGAAAATTTGGGAATTAGTTAAATTTTTTGCAGTCTGTTTTTAGTATAGGGGCCATAAAAGGGCCAAGACCGGTTCTACAGGGGCACCGCCCCCTGGTGATGCCTGTCTAGAGCCCCCATGGTTTTGTGACAATGTTTTCCAGTTAAATAAGAACAGCTACAAATACAGGGACTGGACTAAGATGAGGCTAAACAAGTTGAAAGATAACTTTTTTATTTTAATTTCAAATAATTCAGTCTTCTACAAATGTACCTTCCACTAAAGCTGGGCTTATTTTTCATTTAGATGTAATAAAGTTGCATGTTTCAGTGTCATTTGAACAAAAATTCGAATTTAGCTCATGTAAACAGAGTTAAGCATAAATGCATTCTGTTTATTCTTATACACTTTTGCAGATAATTTAAACTTGAAGTAATTTATGCCCATCAGACGTAGAAACATTAGGAAACTTGTCATTTAAAGTTTCACAAAATAACTGTTTTAATTAACATAAAAATTCAGACCTGTCAAAGTTCTTAGGGTCTAAGATTTAAGGTGGTCCAGTTGACTCAGAAATAAACATTTTTACAGTTTTCAAAAAGTAAATAAGAGTTTGTGGCCATTAACTTTTTTAAAGTTATCTGTATTCACCGTTAAAAAGCTAAATTTTGTGCAAGCTTAACCAAGAAAACGGGTTCCAGGTTCTGGTGTACTTCAGATTAAGGTTCCTTAAAAAAAAAAATCAGAGATCGCGCTCAAAAAACGCTGCGAATCAGATGCGAACTTTAGTACCGTTAGCTTAGCTTATTCACCTGAACATGGGAGACCACCAAGCTCTTGTTTCCTTCTCCGTGGTATTTCCAATCATTTTCATCCATTCTGTCAAATTCCATCACACCACGGAGAACAAACCGAACTCCTGCCGCTCTCCAAAGGACTCTGTGCTGTAGCGCGGTCAGCGTCCTGCTCGCTGTTTCTGGTCCACAGACTGACTGACACCCGGTGTCCTGGCGAGTTCCGAGCCCCTCTGAAGCCACGCCCCCTCCAGACCCACGTCCGATGTGCCGTTCGGATGCTTCCAGCAGTTATTGTTTTGGATGATTTAATATTCTAACAGACACAATATGAGACAGAACATAATTTGAGGACGAAGCAAAGATTTTTATGTGAAAGGATTATATTAATGTTAGACACTTTGCAGACAGAACACTGTCTCGGAGTGAAATTAACGAACTGCTGCACAGTTCTAAGCACAGAAAATTCATACTATTTTCTAAACAAAAGCAACGAACATTGACGCAACTAAAAAGACAATCTGTCAAACAGAACCACGACAGCTGGTTTTTGTTTTTAATTCTTCCTTTTTTGTTTTAGTCGTCTTTTTTATATTTATATTTGAAAATTAGTTTGATATTTCGCTAATTGTGCTCTTAAATATGGGGGGGAATTCTATTCTCAATAAAACACAGGCTGATTCTAACTTTTTTCCTAGAACCTGAACGCACCATAATGGCATATGAACCGGAAGTAGTAATTTGTTGTAACGTTTTTCTTCCGTTGCTCCTGACAACTTAAATACACAGCAGTGCCAACCGCTAAGTATCAGATTTATATCAGAATCTCAGATTTTTTTCGACACAATACTTTCCCAGTAAACGTAAAAATGGTAAATTTGTACAATTTACTTTATTAATTTTGTAAAGGAATTGTTTATAGCTTGCTGTGTGAGAATGTATTCGAATGTTTAACAGGATGCTAACTATGGCTAGCACAGAGAAGCTAGCCGGGCGTTGTCTTAGTTCAGAACATGTTTAAATAGACAGTTGAATAATATTATGTTATTATTACCATTTTCGTTCTAACTTCACATATTTGTAGTTTTATTGGATATCGTACTTATGTTGGCATCAGATCAATATTAGTCGCAGTTCTATTACTGTTTTTGTTGCTGTTCTAATAATGGTGTCATTTTCTCGCCTCTTCACAAACACTGAAAGCACAGAGCTACTCTATATTTACTGTTATAGTAAAGTTATATTCATTTATACTGCTTTCATGCTTCTCCTGTTGTATTTATTTAAAAAGGAGGGATTCGTGTTGCTGAGATTTTTGTTTTATTTGAAACAAAAACAGGGGGCAGAATACCAAAGTCAAACCAGTTACTGTTTGTTGCTTTTCAGGCTGAGGTCGAAGAAACTCTGAAGAGGATCCAGAGTCAGAAAGGAGTTCAGGGAATCATCATCGTCAATTCTGAAGGTAAATCTGTCTGTAAATGAACAGGTAGGATGCAGGTTGGATATGCTAGAACATCCAGCATTTGATCTTAGAAGGAACATTTTGATTTCTGTTCTTCTGTAAACGTTTTAACCTTACTGTGCTCAGAGATCTGAACTTTGACACATGCCACCAGTGGATCTCAGCTTATGTCTCTTATAGCTAGGCCTGACACAATAACAAAATTTCTTCTCAGAAGTTATTGAAATTACTTATATTATTGTAATTCGGTTTGAACCCAATGCATGTTTTCATTACCAGCTTGGAAACCAGTTTGTCAGTTTTTCCAAATCTCAACCAGCTTTTCTCCGCCTCACTATTCCTCAGTGACGAGGCTCTCATGCTACACTTCCTATGCTAAGGAAGAGATGAGAGGTTTGAGTGGAGGCCGATGCAGTGGAGTAAAACCTTTTGTAATCCAGATTGTTTCAAAGAAAGAGAGGGAAATACAAGAGAAATAGACAAGCACACAATCATAAGTTATTGAGCTAATTTAATTTTGCTATTTCATTTTTATCTTCCAATAATTAATTTATTTATAAACTATAAAAAGCACTTGCAGAGCACAGACCTCTGCCAAGCAGCAAATTTTGCCCCATATTATGACTTATAGCTAAAACTCACGCATGATCTGGATCATTACTAAATCCTAATAATTGTTCCTTGTTATGAGGGACACTTTTTGGCAACAGTTTCCCTAAAATCCTTCCTTAAGTTGATAAATAAAGCCCAGCGTGTGGCTGCAGCCTCTGGTGTTTGTTCTGCTCTTACCTTCTTCATTCCTGCGGCTTTCTCGTTTTATCAGCAGATTGAGACTTTAAGCGATGTGTGGCTCACCTTTCCTGTGTTTATTGACTATTTTGAGTCTGATGCTGAAGCTGTCAATAGTTGCTGCTGCCTCCCTCTGGTTTAGGGGGGAACTGCTTGTTCTGCCAATTAATGTTAAAGAATCCTTTGAAAAAATCTTGCATCTGGAAAGATGTCGATCATCACCAAAAATGAATAGATTGTTTATTGGACTCAGGTGCACCTTTGGTAAAAGATATTATTAAAATCCGCTCATAACTTTTCAAGATATCCAGTACGCAGACGGACAGACAGACACACACACAAAAACTCGACTAAAAGCAAAACCTCCTTGGCGGAGGCAATTATAACAACCTTTGATTGAGCCATTGTTGCAGCCACTGCTCCTCCAAAAGCTGTAATTAATAGTTCAGCTGTCTTTCTCCTTTTCCACACTGTCTGCTGTATCATCCGGCTACTTCCACTGCTGAACTACTTAAATCCATCCATTGACACTGACTTTGGACACTTTTTGTAATTGTTCTTTTGCGCATGGGTCACAATTTGAGACCCATGCCCAATTTGAGACCCTTTTGTGTGGCTGTTCATGCGAACAGCCACACAAAAGCAGCCGACCTGGCAAAAAATCGGAACCAAGCCTTTTAACCTGTAGTGTGAACGTAGCTTAAGACTTAAAGTGGTTCCCATGATGCATTGCTGGCTGTCATTTTCTCCAGGAATTCCCATCAAATCGACCATGGACGACCAGAGCACGCTGCAGTACTCCGCTCTGACCCACCAGCTGGTGATGAAGGCCCGGGTCACCGTGAGAGACCTGGACCAGCAGGACGAGCTCACGTTCCTGCGGATCCGCACCAAGAAGAACGAGATCATGATCGCTCCAGGTAAACAGATATCCCCCTATTCTCCCTAATCAGAACAAAGCTGTGGATTCTGAACACAGCATGTCCTGTTAGAGTTAGCTCGGTCCAAATGGGCCTTTTCCTGCAGAGGTGCTTCAAAACATTATGAAGGTTCATGGTTTAACCTCTTTTTTTGTTTTCATGTTGGAATCAGAGATGATTTCCAGCCTCAGAGCAGCTCAGGATGTCTGTTCTGGTTTTAATCTCTGGGTTCTGCCCCTTTTTTTCTCTACAGATAAGGACTACTTTCTGATCGTCATCCAGAACCCTTCGGCCTGAAACATCTGCTGATCGTCTCTTTACTCCTAATTGTATTTATACATTTATTCATAAAGAATTTGCTTTGCTAAAAGTTCCTATCGTTTTTGTTTTTTTATGTGAAGTTAGGAAACAGAATCTGTCTCGGCTGTGAGATGATCAGATGGTTCAGCAGAGATTGCTCCTTCACAGTTTGAGCATTCATGTCCATCTGGTCTCTTAGCTTTCCTGATTCTCTGCTGTTTTATTCCTGTCTTTATTTCATTAATTTGCACAAAAAGAAGAGGTTCTTGCCTGTTTAGACACAACTGAAGTTGGAACCAACTTCTCTGTTTGATGTTTTCAACAAAATAAAAAACACAAATGATTAATTAAATTGTTCCTTCATTTATTCAGATTCTTTTAAATTGTTTTTTTTTAAACTGCCCACAGAATGATGCTGCCACCACTGTGCCTGACAGTTTGTACCATCTACTTAGCCTTGAAATCTTCTCCCTGACTCCTCCCAATCATTTGATTCTCAACAGACCATAAAGCTTTTCTCCAGAAGACATTTCATTTTTTCTTTTTCCCAATTCCTGTCCTCTTCAGAGCAGGGTGGGGTCACACTCTTTAATTTGGACCTCGAACAGACTCCGTTGCAGATCCCTACCCCTCATTGATCTTCTGAGGTGTAGCTGGGAGTCACCTGAAACACACCTTGATCCATCGTTACCTACTCAGCTGGTTTTAGGCTTTTCCAATAGGCATAGGCACTCGGTACCAGCTCCTTATTCAGCGTCTCCTGGGCCCTGGTTCTAACCACGCTGGGTCCAACTGAAAATGTTACATCAGAGGACTTCTGGTCACTGATTGGCCAGGGGGGTGGCGTCATTTAGACAACTCCATCACAGGATTCAAACCTGCCTTTAAGTCAATGGTCAGTTCTGACCAGTTCACATGAATTCAACATTTTCTGATAACGGATCCTGAGGTGTAACTTTTGGGGTTTTTCTGGTCAATTCTGTGAGCATCCTGCTCTGAAAAACAATAAAATTGGAGTGAAAACAAACTGAGATCTGGCAAAATATCGAATAAAATAAGGAGAACCCAAAACTTGGAAAGACTGAAGATAAACCCAGGATCAGTTGGGAGAAAGGCCTGAGTGCAAGCAAATGGAAAAAATGGCATTGACTGAGGACAAAAACTGGGATACAATCTTTATAAACGTGGAGAAAATTCAGATAAAACCAAAAAAGTAACTAGAACTGGAATGAAACAAAAAATATTCAAACACATTAAGATAAACAGAATAAACATCCTTCATAATGAGAACCAGAATAAAATAAGATATTGTGAGTGTTGGCCTAGTGGGTTAGAGCAGTGCGCTTGTGCTCTGAGAAGGTTGCAAGTACCTGGTTTGATCCCCACTGCCTCTGAGCAAAACCCTTTATCCCACACTTCTCCCCAGGTGCCACACATTGTGAATGTCTCCAATGTGAGATCAATAAAGTTCAATTATTATTACGAAGCTTGTCTCACTCCTGACGATAAACCAGTGAAGTCATCGGATCGTCTGAAAATGTCCTGCTTCTAGAAATGAAGCCCGAGGGCAGCTGGTTGGTCCTCCCTGCAGCACTGATTGGCAGAGGTGTCAAGAAGTGTAAATCCGACTGTTTAGAAACACTTTAGTAGAAGTTAGATTAGCAACTTGAACCTTTTACTCAAGAACTACAATTTTTTTAAAATTACTTGAATAAAAAAGTGAAAGTAATGCAGGGACATTTTTTAAACCTGATACAGGTTACCGCGCTGTCTTATTACAGGAACATTTTCCCTGTGAAAACTTCCTCATACTTAATTTTTTTACAACTAATGGTAACAGTGTCAAATTTAACTTTACATAATCTTGAAGAATTATTTTTTATTTTTTTTGGTATGTGGGGAACAACCAGTTGTTGCAGCACAGCGTCCAACCACAAAGAAATGAATCGTCTGGATAAGGAAAATTATTTCGATGGTTTTTATATTCTTTAAATACCAACTGACCATAACGAATATTTGCTTAAATTAAACAAAACGTATGAGTATTTTTAAAATTTAAGAAGTAGAAAATAGAGAAAATTGCTGAAAATGTAAGGAGAAGAGGTTGTTGTCTAAAACAGTTGTCTAAAATTTACTCTTGTAGATTATAGATGGTCAAAATTAATGAAATGAAGTTTATAAAGTATAATAAGTCAATGAACAGATGTTCTCCATTTTTGGCTTTTAAAACGCTTAAATGTCTTAATTAAACCTGGATCTGCTGATTCAAAGTGTTCTGTTCACACATCATGGCCCCTCAGTACAGAACCAGAGTCCAAAGAGAAACAAAGTCTGTTGAGTTTTCTAGAGAACCGCTGATCCAGACCACCTGGAGCCATGGAGCCATCTGTCTGCTTAGAAGGAAACAAAATGTTGATGTTCAGGCAAACAGTAACAGAAATATGGATCTTATTCTAACTTTCAGGCTCTGAGCTTCAGGAACCACCCAGTTTGGGTTTTAATAAACAATCGGATCTTCATCAAAGTTCTGACTGAAAGGAGCAGCTGAAACATGACGTTCTGGTTTCTCTGCAGCTCAGGATCTGTATCAGACTGATTAATTTCATCCCAGAACCTGACCCGTTTCAATTGCTGAACCCAACCCGTTTCACCCCAGAACTTTACCCGTTTCATTACAGAACCTGACCCGTTTCACCCCAGAACTTTACCCGTTTCATTACAGAACCTGACCCGTTTCATCCCAGAACTTGTCCCATTTCATTCCAGAACCTGACCCGTTTCACCCCAGAACCTTACCCGTTTCATTCCAGAACTTGTCCCATTTCATCCCAGAATATGTCCCATTTTATCCCAGAAACCGACCCGTTTCATCCCAGAACCTGACCCATTTCATCCCAGAACCTTACCCGTTTCATCCCAGAACTTGTCCCATTTCATTCCAGAACCTGACCCGTTTCATCCCAGAACCTTACCCGTTTCATTCCAGAACTTGTCCCATTTCATCCCAGAATATGTCCCATTTTATCCCAGAAACCGACCCGTTTCATCCCAGAACCTGACCCATTTCATCCCAGAACCTTACCCGTTTCATCCCAGAACTTGTCCCATTTTATCCCAGAACCTGACCCGTTTCATCCCAGAACCTTACCCGTTTCATTCCAGAACTTGTCCCATTTCATCCCAGAATATGTCCCATTTTATCCCAGAAACCGACCCGTTTCATCCCAGAACCTGACCCATTTCATCCCAGAACCTTACCCGTTTCATCCCAGAACTTGTCCCATTTCATTCCAGAACCTGACCCGTTTCATCCCAGAACCTTACCCGTTTCATTCCAGAACTTGTCCCATTTCATCCCAGAATATGTCCCATTTTATCCCAGAAACCGACCCGTTTCATCCCAGAACCTGACCCATTTCATCCCAGAACCTTACCCGTTTCATCCCAGAACTTGTCCCATTTTATCCCAGAAACCGACCCGTTTCATCCCAGAACCTGACCCATTTCATCCCAGAACCTTACCCGTTTCATCCCAGAACTTGTCCCATTTTATCCCAGAACCTGACCCGTTTCATCCCAGAACCTTACCCGTTTCATTCCAGAACTTGTCCCATTTCATCCCAGAATATGTCCCATTTTATCCCAGAAACCGACCCGTTTCATCCCAGAACCTGACCTGTTTCATTCCAGAACCCTACCCGTTTCATCCAAGAACTTGTCCCATTTCATCCCAGAACCTGACCCGTTTCAATTGCTGAACCCAACCCGTTTCACCCCAGAACTTTACCCGTTTCATTACAGAACCTGACCCGTTTCATCCCAGACCTTGTCCCATTTCATTCCAGAACCTGACCCGTTTCACCCCAGAACTTTACCCGTTTCATTACAGAACCTGACCCGTTTCATCCCAGAACTTGTCCCATTTCATTCCAGAACCTGACCCGTTTCACCCCAGAACCTTACCCGTTTCATTCCAGAACTTGTCCCATTTCATCCCAGAATATGTCCCATTTTATCCCAGAAACCGACCCGTTTCATCCCAGAACCTGACCCATTTCATCCCAGAACCTTACCCGTTTCATCCCAGAACTTGTCCCATTTCATTCCAGAACCTGACCCGTTTCATCCCAGAACCTTACCCGTTTCATTCCAGAACTTGTCCCATTTCATCCCAGAATATGTCCCATTTTATCCCAGAAACCGACCCGTTTCATCCCAGAACCTGACCCATTTCATCCCAGAACCTTACCCGTTTCATCCCAGAACTTGTCCCATTTTATCCCAGAACCTGACCCGTTTCATCCCAGAACCTTACCCGTTTCATTCCAGAACTTGTCCCATTTCATCCCAGAATATGTCCCATTTTATCCCAGAAACCGACCCGTTTCATCCCAGAACCTGACCCATTTCATCCCAGAACCTTACCCGTTTCATCCCAGAACTTGTCCCATTTCATTCCAGAACCTGACCCGTTTCATCCCAGAACCTTACCCGTTTCATTCCAGAACTTGTCCCATTTCATCCCAGAATATGTCCCATTTTATCCCAGAAACCGACCCGTTTCATCCCAGAACCTGACCCATTTCATCCCAGAACCTTACCCGTTTCATCCCAGAACTTGTCCCATTTTATCCCAGAAACCGACCCGTTTCATCCCAGAACCTGACCCATTTCATCCCAGAACCTTACCCGTTTCATCCCAGAACTTGTCCCATTTTATCCCAGAACCTGACCCGTTTCATCCCAGAACCTTACCCGTTTCATTCCAGAACTTGTCCCATTTCATCCCAGAATATGTCCCATTTTATCCCAGAAACCGACCCGTTTCATCCCAGAACCTGACCTGTTTCATTCCAGAACCCTACCCGTTTCATCCAAGAACTTGTCCCATTTCATCCCAGAACCTGACCCGTTTCAATTGCTGAACCCAACCCGTTTCACCCCAGAACTTTACCCGTTTCATTACAGAACCTGACCCGTTTCATCCCAGACCTTGTCCCATTTCATTCCAGAACCTGACCCGTTTCACCCCAGAACTTTACCCGTTTCATTACAGAACCTGACCCGTTTCATCCCAGAACTTGTCCCATTTCATTCCAGAACCTGACCCGTTTCACCCCAGAACCTTACCCGTTTCATTCCAGAACTTGTCCCATTTCATCCCAGAATATGTCCCATTTTATCCCAGAAACCGACCCGTTTCATCCCAGAACCTGACCCATTTCATCCCAGAACCTTACCCGTTTCATCCCAGAACTTGTCCCATTTCATTCCAGAACCTGACCCGTTTCATCCCAGAACCTTACCCGTTTCATTCCAGAACTTGTCCCATTTCATCCCAGAATATGTCCCATTTTATCCCAGAAACCGACCCGTTTCATCCCAGAACCTGACCCATTTCATCCCAGAACCTTACCCGTTTCATCCCAGAACTTGTCCCATTTTATCCCAGAACCTGACCCGTTTCATCCCAGAACCTTACCCGTTTCATTCCAGAACTTGTCCCATTTCATCCCAGAATATGTCCCATTTTATCCCAGAAACCGACCCGTTTCATCCCAGAACCTGACCCATTTCATCCCAGAACCTTACCCGTTTCATCCCAGAACTTGTCCCATTTCATTCCAGAACCTGACCCGTTTCATCCCAGAACCTTACCCGTTTCATTCCAGAACTTGTCCCATTTCATCCCAGAATATGTCCCATTTTATCCCAGAAACCGACCCGTTTCATCCCAGAACCTGACCCATTTCATCCCAGAACCTTACCCGTTTCATCCCAGAACTTGTCCCATTTTATCCCAGAAACCGACCCGTTTCATCCCAGAACCTGACCCATTTCATCCCAGAACCTTACCCGTTTCATCCCAGAACTTGTCCCATTTTATCCCAGAACCTGACCCGTTTCATCCCAGAACCTTACCCGTTTCATTCCAGAACTTGTCCCATTTCATCCCAGAATATGTCCCATTTTATCCCAGAAACCGACCCGTTTCATCCCAGAACCTGACCTGTTTCATTCCAGAACCCTACCCGTTTCATCCAAGAACTTGTCCCATTTCATCCCAGAACCTGAGCCGTTTCAGCCTAGAACCTGAACCTATAATCATTGGTGAGTAACTTCCCACAGAATCTGAACATGACTTCAGATTCTCAGTTTCTCATTTACTATCAAATTTTCTTTTTCCTCTTTTCTGTCTAATGACACACAGGTGAGACCAGTTGATTTTCTGGTTCTGGTCCAAAGTTATTAAGGCTCTGATTGGATGGAAGCTGTTTGGTCCAGAGGAGTCCACTCTGCCCTTCATCCTGACTGGCCGCCTGCTGAAGTTGCTTAAAACCCTTAAAATAAACCCAGGTGTCATTGCAGCAGCAGAATCTGATCATGGAAACATTTATTCAGTGGAGGAAAGATCTGCTGTTTATTCTGGTTCAGGAATCAGAACCTGTGGTCCATGAAATTATTCATTAATAAAATTCTCGACTCATCAATAAAAAAACTTTCATCTGAAATATCAACCAAGATCTTCTTTTTATTATATTATACTTAGTAAAGGAATAAAAATGAACAGTTCATGAAAAAAATAAACTGAAAATATGTTTTTTTATTTATCAATGTCTGTTTATCACTGGGTAAAACAAATCATAAAAAAAATCATGAACATTAAATAACTATAAATGTTTTCTGCTCAACTGTAAACCTCAACTTTCATAATAAAGTCAACTATTAGATAAAAGCTAACTGCAGCTGAACATCCAGGTGAGATTATAACCTATCTGAGCTACAACAGATTAAGATTAAAACATCAGAGGATCAGATATAAACTAATAAACAACCAAATACTCAGATTAGTCCAAGAAATAGGAAAACCTGCCATGGATCAGACTGAAGAAACAGAAACTACCTTATTTTATAAATTATTATAAGGATTCCGAGCGCAAATATTCAAACTAGAATAATGTCAGATTAGCTCCATTTAATTCAGTCGAGTTCAGAATCCACTCAGAACCACAGAATTATGCTAAAATCCTCCAGAACCAGACAGTGAGTAACTCTGTTAGAGTCTGGAGGGTTTTAATCACATGAGCCGCGTTCTCTGGTCAGATGGTTCCTTATTTTAGATCCACTTCTGACCTGGAACATTTGACATCAACAGCTTCATTCCTGAAGCTAAATCAGACACTTCAAAGCATCATCCCAGGATTTCTGGGACTTTTCCAGAATAATGTGTTTTTTAAGTTGAACTGGTTCTAAATGGCTGAAGTTTCATGTCTGTCGAGTTTGTTGGACACCTACCCATCAAGATACAAACATTCAGCATCAGAGGTGAGACATAAACCCTCAGAGACAGTGTTTCTCCACCCTGGTCCTCTCCAACCCTTGTTCACTATTGACCTGTTACTGCCAGGTACTTGCTGCTGTATTGTGGTTATGGCATCAGATTTAGTTCTGGCATTTAAGCTTCTTCTAAAATAAATATTTATGATTCCTATATATATTTATGGTTCTGATGCTGGATGAAATTAACTGAATTTTCCTCTAGGATGACAAAATCATTTATGATCTTTTCCCTCTTTTGCAATAGAGACTAATCAGTATCTTGGCATAGGAACTTATAATAAGCTTCTATTACAGTTACATATTCAACATGCTTTAAAGAAGCTGAAGATCAAACTAGGGTTTTTCCACAAATATTGATTATTTTTTTATTTTGTCTCAATGACCTTTCGCCTGTTAGATTACTGGGATGTTGTTTTTACAAACACAACGGCCACCTCTCTGCATGCTGGATGCTGTCTATCGGGGAGCATTGTGTTTCATAACAGGCTATAATTCTCTCATGTTCTTTATATTGTCAGGTCAACTCTCCATCATTATCACCCTGTAGAGTCATGCATTGGTACATTTTCATTACTACCTCATTTATCCTGCTACATATTACTTTGACAGTCCGGACAGAGATTTGATCTCACAGCGCACAGCCACGAAAAGAAAAGCTTCGTTCTTTAAACAAAGTCATTCTAACCTCAGATGAACAAGCATGTTATTGAACACAAACTAAATCTATCAGCCAGACGGTCTCTATGGTGACCTGAAGGAGGGAGGAAGTCAGACAGAAACACTTCCTGAGACTTAACAGTCCAGCAAAACAACCAGATGATCAGTCAGATCAGATCAGATCATCTCCAGTTTCCTGTTTCAAACACTGAGTTTCAATCAGATCAATAAGGTTTCATTTGGACTTTGTGTTCTTCATGCTGAGAACATCAGAGCTGCTGTTTGCTCACTGAGATCTTCATGGGTAAGATTTTTATTTTACCCCCAGTATCGAAGTATGGAAACATCTTGTCAGTGAAGGTGTGTGTGAAGGTGTGTATGTGTGTGTTAGTGTCCAGATCAGAGAAGGACAGCTTTCCTTCATCCCAGTCCAGATTCACTCTGATCCTCTGGAGCTTCTTCTGAACTGAGAGAAGTTTGGAAGGAGATGATGGAGACCGTGTATAGTATTTACCTCTACAAAAAAATATAACCAAATATCCAGATTGTATGTTTTCCTTCCTCTGGACAGACTCTTTTAACACACCAAGATACCAGCCTCCCCTGTCTCCAACATCAACATCCCAGCTGTGGTTCCCTGAGTTAAAGCCCTCAGAACTCAGGACAGAACCCCACCAAGAACCAAACCTCTCTGGATTATCAGGAAGCTTCTTTCTCTCTCCTTTAGTCCCACTGGTCAGATCTTCAGACAGGATGAGTTGTGAACCAGCAGTGTTTGGGTCCAGGATGAGAGGAGTGTAGGACACCATGTTCTTCATGTTGCTCCAGATGTTGAAGGCCAGGTTGCCCAGATGTTTGGCCTGGTCTATCAGAGCTCCTGAGGGCAGCTGTGGATCCTCCAGCAGGGGGCAGCGCTGGACTCTTTCCACTGCAGCCTTGTAGTTGTGCAGGAATGAGACGTCTTCAGCTCTCAGCTCCTCCTCTGTGGCTCTGACTGTGTCTGAAAGAGCTGCTATCTCTCTGCTCAGAGCCTCCATCTTCTCCTTCATCATCCCTCTCTTCTGCTCCTCTTCCTCCCTCAGTGCAGCCAGCCTGGCCTCCTCTTCCTCTGCTAGAAACTGATGAAGCTTCTTAAACTGCTCCTTAATCAGCCTCTCTGTGTGTCGGGCCTGGACCTTCATGTGTTCTGCTGTCTGATCAAACTCCTCTTGAACTTTCTTCCTGACCTCCAGCTTCTTCTTCAAAGGTTCCAGAGTTTCCTGAAGTTTCTTCTTGTGTTCCTGAGCTGCTTCATCAATGGGTCTGAATCTGTGCTCGGTGTGCTTTTCTGAATCTCTGCAGACGAGACACACTGGCTGCTGATGGTCCAGACAGAAGAGTCTGAGTTTCTCAGAGTGCAGACTGCAGAGACCCTCTGAAGCTCTCTGCTCTCTCTGCTGTAAGAAGGTCTCACACAGGTTCTTCAGAACCAGATTTAATGGTGGCTCCTCCCTTGAAGATCTCCTCTTACAAACTGGACCCTCTTTTCCTGGTTTCTCTCTCCACCAGTTCTTCAGACACTCCTTACAGAAGCTGTGGCTACATGACAGAACAACTGGATCCTTAAAGACGTCCTGACAGACCGGACAGCAGAGATCCTCCTCTAACCTGGAAGCCATTTAGTCTCTGAGTGAAGCTGAAAACACAGAAGGTCCAGTCAGTCATGGCTCCCCTCCCTCCTCTACTAACTTCCCTCAAAGTGACTCTGAGTGGTGTTCTTGGTCCAACTCACCTTCAGTGTGTGGAGTGTGAGCAGCTTGAAGCAGCAGTGTTGGAGGTTTCCACTTTTCTCTCCTGCAGCTGGACTCACTCAGAGGAAGCTGCTAGTTTGGTCTGAAGGTGAATCTGATCGTCTGGGAGTCTCTCTGCAGGAACCAACAATCACAAACTGCTTCCTGCTTTAGTTCAGGTGTGGCAGGTAAAGTGGTGGAGCTTAAACCTGTTCAACCGGCTGCTTCACCCATAACTGACGTATTTCATTCCAAAGTGCTGAATTCAAACCTAGGCTGCTATAAAACTCACTGATCAACAGCTGTTTTTTCTCTCTGCTCAGATCAGATCAGAACATAACCTGTAATAAAGACTCCAATAATCTGTCCTCAGTGCTGCAGTCGTTCAGCTCTGACTGAAATTTCTATCTCAGATGTTCGTTCAGGAATAATCAGCTGACCTCCACAAAGTTCTTCTCTTCCTCCAGACCTGCTGCAAAAACAACTCAGTCTTTGTAGCTAAATGTTCTTCTGATACAGAGCCGTGCAGAGACCACTAAAGGGGCAGGTGCTCAGAGGAAAACATTTTTATGTATAACAGGATTCTGAAGAAAGCAAAGAAACTTTTTAGATAAAAATAGAATGGGTGGGGCCGTTCTTGGGCCCTTGGGTGCCAAAACGCATATAAAGATGCTCTCACAGGAGCCAACCTGTGTCTCCACTCCTGCAAAGCCAACTTAACTGCCAGTAATTCTCTGTCCCCGACATCACAATTCTGCTCAGCAGGTGACAGTTTCTTATAGAACAAAGCACAAGTGCGAATCTCCCATACTTGGCCTCTTGACTCAGAACCACCCCGAAATGGAAGCGTCCACCTCCACAATAAACTGTCTCTTGGGATCGGGGGACACCAGAACTGTTGCTGAGGTGAAAGCAGCCTTGAGCCTCTGAAATGCCCGATCTGCCTCATTCGACCAGCATAACCTGATCTTGGCTGACATGAAGGCATGGAGGGGCGCAGCCAACTGACTTTAGTTCCTGATGAACCGGCAGTAGAAGTCAATAAACCCCAAGTACCTCTGGACTTGCTTCTTATCCCTGGGAACCGGCCAGTCGGTGATTACGTGGACCTTCATGGGGTCCACGGAGATCCTGTCAAGGTAGACCACAAAACCCAGAAAAGAAATGGTGTCCACATTGAAGCTCAAACTTCTCAGCCTTAACCAACAACTGGCAGGCGAAGGAGTACTGATCTGATGTGTTGCTTGTGGGACTCCAAGTTCCGATAATAAATGAAAATATCGTCTATGTACACAAAGACAAAGTGTCCCACCATGTCCCTGAGTACATTGTTCACAAGGTTTTGAAAAACTGCTGGAGATTTAGTGAGATCAAAAGTTATCACCACCTCACAGGATGCGCACCAAGTGTATGCTTTACGGAGATCAAGATTGGTGGAAACCTTAGCCCCTTGAATCTGATCAAAGGCTGAGTTTATCAGGGGAATGGGTTCCTGATTCTTTACCATGATGCCATTAAGCCTCCTGTACTGAATTGTCATGACAAAAAAAAAAAAAAAACAGTCCTGTCAGTTTGGGTGGAGGTTTGAGAGGAGGACCCAAATGCAGGAACTGAAGCTGAAGGTGGTTTCTTGCAGGTTTATTTATCAAAAAAAGGCAACAGAAGCAAAAAATAAAAAATAAAATCCTCAGGATGCACAAAAATACAGAAAACCAGAAATCTCACTTGAAGGGCAAGAAATGATGAAAAACCAGCAACAGTGACTGAGGAGGAGGTGCATATATGGGAGAGAGAAACAGAGACCAGGCTAATCATCAGATTGGGATCAGGTGTGAACAGAGGAGTCTAGAAGGGAGCTAGGGAAAAGGAGACGTACACAAGAGGAGAACAGACGGCAAACCAGACGATAAAAATAACTAGAATAACAAAAAAAGGAAAACCAATGAAAACTCAAAGACAAACCTTAAACAGAACATAAACCATGACATCACCCCCCCACTTAAGGGTGGATGCCAGATGCCCTAAGAAGTCAAAAAACAAAAACAACGCACCCAGTGTTGGCGGATGGTGGACCAGGAAGGAGGGCATGAAGCAGAAACCAAAAACAGAGACCAAGCAAAGTCTCTGGAGGCAGTCGTGAGGCCAGAGGCGAGGCAGAGTCTCTGAAGGCCGGCCGTAATAAGAGATAAGAGTGGGTTTTACCTCTATTTACCTCTGCACAATTCTATATCATTAAAAAAAATACAAGATAAATCCATATATAATAGACATATTAAGACTATATTTGTTTAAATAGGCATGTATTTATCATCGGTTTTAGCAGCTGGTAAGTTCAAATGCAACCCTTTTTAAAGTGGAAAAAGTCCTAATTCCTAATTAATCAGAGCTTGTGATGCTTCAAAAACATTGATAAACAGCATCTAGTGTGTGTAGTGCTTATAAAATTTGTAGAAATGCAGCAAGAAACGCTACTTTTCTCTCTAAACCAAATGCACCCTGATGCTCACGTCAAGCATAAAAAAAGAGCCGGCATATTGCATAGGACCAATGACATCAAACCAATAAAACCTATGCCCACTAGTGTCCCTACTGAAGTTGAAATCAAACCTACACCCTTGCTGTTAGAGTCTGAAGGGTTTTAATCACATGAGCCACGTTCTCTGGTCAGATGGTTCCTTATTTTAGATCCACTTCACACCTGGAACATTTGACATCAACAGCTTCATTCCTGAAGCTAAATCAGACACTTCAGAACATCATCCCAGGATTTCTGTGAATTTTCCAAATTAATTTGTGTTTTTGTTTTAAGTTGAACTTGTTTTAAAAGACTAAGGTTCCATCTTTATATGTGGTTTGCAGAAAATTGACTGCCGCTGGAGTTTGTTGGACAGTTATCCATCAAGATTCAACAGACATGTTTATGTCCCTGTTGATCTCTGACACTCGATGAGCCGACCTTTGGTGGAAAGATCGGTTCTCTCATCCATCATCCACTCTGAGACAGTGGTTCTTCAGATGATTACTAAACCTCCTCAGCTGCCACCAAGGCCCACAGAAGCTGTTTAACCATCCATGGATTTAGATGAGCTGTGTGGGAGCTGGGAAACGCCTCCAATATGCAGGACAGTGGGCTGGAAAGACCAGGGTTGAGCCTACATTAAAACCTCACAGGAGCTGTGGAGGAATACTGACATCTAGTGGTGAAGATGCAAAAGGAAACCACCATCCCCTGGAACTGGTTTAGCAGCAAATATTATAACTGAACCAGTCTCTCATATCTTTGATCTCTCTTTGCAAACTAGCATCACTCCAGATCTGTGGAAGGCTGCTGTTGTTCTCCGCCGACTGAAAGGTGGTGATGAGGTTAAACGATAATCATCTCATTTCAGACCTATATCTTTAACCTCTGTTCCGTATTGACCTATTACTGTCAGCAAGTTTTTCAGGTATTCGGTGCTGTATTGTAGTTATGGAATTATATTTACCTGTTGTATTTTAGCTATTTTTAAAATACATATTTTTGATTCTTGTTGTATTGGACGCCAAGCCACAGGACAGCATAATACATCTGCATTTGCATGCATTTAGGTTTTTTTTTATTATTTAATCAAACAACTTTCAGGCCAACTGGCTGTTTGTTACAAAAATGTGATTCAACCTCAACTCATAGTAAAACAGTTAACACTTTAAATATATAAAAAAAATATTTTCAACAACTAGAATTTAAAATGTAAACATAATTCAGTGTTTTATTTTAGGCCCCTGCTTTTAGAAAATAAAGCAATTTGTCCAAATAAACCTTAACATACTTCATTCGCAATGAAAAACTCATTTAAAACTTTGCTGAATTTAAAGTGATATAGCAAACAGGGAGTAAATTAAAAAAGTGCCCTATGCACACAACAGTTATTGCACAATTAAATATGTCTGCTGTATAATCTGCAACAGGTCACTAGCACCTAAAGGTGGTCTGTTTCTGTCAATTGTTATTTTAGAGAATTATTTCAATATAATCTAAATATTAAAGATTGTATGCAAAAAAAATCTCCTAAAACTGAACTAAGAGAGCAACAAAACAGAAGCAAACTCACTGGAATTCCTCATTACAATATTTTATTGATAACTGCTCATTCTTTGACGTCGTAATACTGAGTACTTAAAACAAAAAAATAAAACAGACTGTCAAACGTTGTTCTTTAAAATCATACATGAGTGGTTCAAGATCCTGGTAAAAGACAGCATACATCAGTAATAAATTCAGAAAAAGTTACATTCAAATTATAGGAATTTATTGACAAAAAAAAGTCAACCACAGGTTTCACATATATCAGTTAAAACTCTCAAGTTAAAACTCTCAGGTATTGAAATTCAGTTAAATAGCTTATATGTCCACATAGTAGAAAAGATGAAAATGGTTGAAAAACCACCACCATAAAATTATGCAATATTGATATTAATAAAATGGATTAAGATCCTAAGTTTATTTATTTCACTAACTTTATTGATCTCACAGTGGAGAAATTTACTCGTTACATCGGCTCAATTAGTCAAAGAAGAAGATTGTGCCAAAGGAAGAAAAAGATGCATGGATTATATACTGTATATACAGTGCATCCACATATGAAAGCTTTTTTATTTTTATTTTTTTTATTAGGGTTAGGGTTAGGGTTACGGGGGCGAGAAACGCAAAAGTAACGCAATAGTTACTTTTACTAGTAACTAGTTACTTTTATTGTGGAGTAACTCAGTTAGTAACTCAGTTACTTTTTGGGAGAAGTAACTAGTAACTATAACTAATTACTTTTTCAAAGTAACGTGCCCAACACTGATTGCAAGTGTGTTTTTTTGTTCCATATTTCCACTGCAACCTTTTTTATTATTTCATGTTTATTCACACCAACATTTTTAAAAGATGTTTTTATTTTATCTCATAATGATATAGGCCACAATTTTTTTTAAAGCATGTTTTTACTTCACCATAAATATTCCTTTTCATTTTGTTTTAACATCCTTGTATTTCTGAAACAATGATTTATTTCTGCCTCTAACTTTTCTAACTATTTCCTTCTCCCCTTTTTCCACTTCGTGTATTTCTACTTCTTATTTTTAATGCAACATTTTTAAAGCATGATTTTACTCCACCATAAAATTTTATTTTTATCTTATTTTAACCTTCTATTTCTTAAACAGTCATTTATTTCTGCCTCTAACTTTTCTGTTTCTTTACCCAAAGGATTTTTACCTGCCCTTTCATTTCCTTCTCCTCTTTTTCCACCTTGTCTATTTGTCCTTTGTATTTTAAAGCAACATTTTTAAAGAAATATTTTCTCCACCATAAATATTTCTTTGTACTTTATTTTAACCTTCTATTTTTTGAAACAATGATTTATTTCAATTTTTTTTTTTTTTACCCAAAGGATTTAATACACAATAATACAGCCTATGACCCTGTACTTTTGTGAACTAAATGATTTGGTGAACGATTCATTTTAAGGAACTGGTTCTAATGATCCAAATTGTTTCCATGAGCTACTGTTCCTCTCACTGATACCCAGCAGGGTAATGGGTGTGCGGCCCCTTTAAGAGCCTCTGATGACCTCACAGCTTTACAGGCTTTGTTTGTCCGGAGCTGCTGCTGCTGTTTAGCTTCAGACGGACCTAAGAGAAAACATCGCACCGAACTTTGTCGCCTTCCTTCTGACACACCTGCTGCAGACATGCCGTCAGACAGACCCTTCAAACAGCGGAGGACCTTCGGTAAGAAAGCGGCCTGTCGGCAGCCTGGGGTCCGGCTGTCGGTGCCTGTAGGCCGGTGTGATGTGTCGCTGGGACCGCTAGAGGCTCCAGGCTGAGCTGGGCCCCCAGGGGTCATAATAATAACATCATTTATAATAATAATAATTACCAGACTGATTTTGAATATAAATAGTTGATGGTTGTGCGTTTTTGTTACGGTGCTGTTGTGGTTTATTGTGGGTCAGGCTATCTGTGTCAGAGGGACCCCAGGGCCTCATCAGTACCAGCATTAGCCCAGTGGATCCCCTCTGAGCTGGTCCTGCTCTGTGCTTCCTGGGAGGAAAAACATCATGTGCTGACACATTATCCCAGCACTCCTGTCCTCTGATTTATGCTGTAATGGGAGGCTGGCAGAGGGGCCCAGTTTAGACTGGGAGGAGCCCAGACTGTCATCATTGCATAATGGTTCTGATTCAGAAGAAAACAGGAAGAACGGAAGAGCTGCAGGGGAGCTTCCAGCTCACATCTCCTCCTCCATGAGGTGAAGGTTTGGAGAGGATCACTGCTGCATCATTAAAGCATGAACCAGCAGAAAGCTGCTTTTTATCAGCAGAGACAAACATAAAGCTGACAGAACTGATCCAGGTTCAGGTCCAAAGTACAGTCAGTTTATTTACATGCTGGCCTATAAATAATCATCTTATTGGGTCTTTCGTTGGACAGATGAACAGCAGCCAGGAGAGGCTGGATAACTGCATGAATGATGTATTATGAATTATGGTTTAATCAATTTTTTCCTGTTTGTTCCCAAAATATTTTTAATTTTTTCCAATTTATTGTAACGATTTAATTCCACCTGGATTACTATTATTATTTTATGATGTTTTGGATGGTTATTTCTCTGGACAGATTAGACCACAGTAGGGATGTTGGACCACGAGGCAAATCTCCATGTTTGGAGGAAACCTATCAACGAAAATGCTTCAGTTTAAGCATTAAACATGGTGGTGGAGGGTTAGTGATGTGGGATTTTTCTATAACCACAAAACCAGGGTAGTCTGCCTTAATTTTCCCGTCTACCAAAGTGTCATAGAATGATGGGCGTCCCTCAGAACTTTGGTTCAGCATCTTTAGAAAGAGAACTGAACCAGTGTTTCTGTAGAACCATGGAAGGACACAATGCGGAGAGTGATTGGTGCTAACAGAGGATCTTGGTTCTACATGTTTTCGGATCAGACCGGCGACTTTCAGTCCATCCAGAAAGTTTTCTCAGCACTTCTCTTTTTCCACATTTAGTACTTCTACTCTCCATATTCTGTTATGAAAAATTTGGAAATTTATCAGCAGTAGTAAAAAAAATAAAAGACATTTACATAAACCTTTGAATCATGTTTATTCCTGATGTATCTGATGCTCCAGCTTAGCTCACCTCTCTTCCTGTTTAGCAGAACATCTCAAGCTCCATCAGGTGGGATGGGAGACAGATTTCTCTACTTGTTTGATCAGATTCAGCCTGGACTCTGCCTCAGACACTCCAGGACATCCACAGCGTGGTTCTGATCCAATCCTTTGAGATCTTGGCTGTCTGAGGTCAGAGCTCTGCAGCAGGCCTCTCTCATCACTACATTCATCTGCCCTTTGATCCAAACTAGTGTTCTGAAAAAATATCCCATAACATGATGCTGCCACTACTATTCTTCTCTGTAGGGATGCTATTGGCCTGGAGATGAGCTGCTTCTGGTCTGAAGTAAGGTTGACCTGATCTTATATTGACATCAGAAATCGATCTGATATCAGCCCAAAGATTAATATCGGAACAAATCAGCTTCTAAAGTCTCCCATATTATAAAGTATATAGAAACGCTTTTCTTCTATCTACTTTTTTTATAGTTAATTTTAATCTTTGTTGAATAAGAAGTGTATCTCTGAGAGAAATTAACTAATCAAACATTTCTACCATTTCATGCTATAAAATACCTAATTAAAGTATGTATGATTAATTCTTATATTATATCTGGTCAATGTCTGTATCAATCAATACTCAAAGCTGCAGTTATGGTATCGTATCAGAAATTAAAACGTTTTCTTGGGACATCCTTAATATTTTTTATCACATTGGCATAATGAGTGTGTATAGTTGTGATAGAAGAGATTTGAATCATTTGGAACATGGCTACATGGACTATCTGGGTGCTTCTGGGTTCTCGGAAAACGAAGGAGTGTTAGATACGGTGGCCGGGAAGTGCAAACCAACATTACAAAATCGAAAACACTTTTACAAGTTTCAAAACAAATGATCATTTCAGAGAACAAACTTACATTTAAAAAATAATAATAAAAATAAACAAAACACTTTTACTTTTACAACTCCCAAAACAAATGATCAATTGAGGAATTCAATCGGAAAGGGCGGGTACTAACTCCGAGGCTGAACCGGTCTTGTGTGAAATTCTGTTTCAGAATTCTCACTGAATTCTGACAATAAAAAAAGTCAGAATTCTGACCTTAAAGGAATAGTACACCCAAAACATGATTAGCCTTCATTTTCTACTCACCCCCATGCTGAACAACACTCTGGAGTACTTTTTTGATATCTCAAATGCATCTGGAGATCTGGGAGGCTTCTTGCTGTCTGCTGACATTCAAATAATGGAGGTCCATGGCGCCCGAGGCAGAAAGGTCCATAAAAGTCCACAAAAAACGTGTCAATATTCCTCCATACTGCTCGTCCAATGTATTCCAAGTGTCCTGAGTGGGTAGCGTCCATAAGTTACTCGAAACAAAGTCATTTAGAATGTTTTTAGAGCATAAACAGTGGTGTATAGGATTTCCTAAAAGCGCGTTCACGAGCCTACGGAAAACGCGGCAGACCAAGCCAGATGAAAGTGCGCATTCAGCTCTGTAAAGAACTCATGCTCTTCCTCAACACTGAAGTCCTCAGACATTTTTATTTCGTTGTTTCTTTCTTTGCACAGGTAAACAGCACATTTCTTCTTCTACGCTTGCATTATCAAGAGCAGACGCTGAATGCGCACTTTCATCTGGTTTGGTCTGCCGCAGTTTCCGTAGAGTCGTGAACTCGCAGGGGCGCGCTTTCAGGAAATCCTATACACTATTGTTTATGCTCTAAAAACATTCTAAATGACTTTGTTTCGAGTAAATTATGGACGCTACCCACTCAGGACACTTGGAATACATTGGACGAGCAGTATGGAGGAATATTGACACGTTTTTTGTGGACTTTTATGGACCTTTCTGCCTCGGGCGCCATAGACCTCCATTATTTGAATGTCAGCAGACAGTAAGAAGCCTCCCAGATCTCCAGATGCATTTGAGATATCAAAAAAGTACTCCAGAGTGTTGTTCAGCATGGGGGTGAGTAGAAAATGAAGGCTAATCATGTTTTGGGTGTACTATTCCTTTAAAGTCAGAATTCTGACTTTTTTCCCATGTTAAACTGAAATAAAAATTAAAAATCGGTTAACTTTTTTTTTTCAGTGGCCCTAATCCTCTTCCGTAGAAACTGGCTGACAGCAGGGCACACAAATTAAGATGTCCTGAGAAGATGAGTGTAGAATTTCTAATTAATCCCCTTCTAATGTAAAACATGACAGATTACTGGATAAAGGACATTTCTAGTACAACATATCACACATATCAGTTTTAGAGAATTTGGAAACAGTTGCTCTTTATTTACCAAAGATATGGGAGTAGTAGAGGAGAGAACGGATGTTTCAGCTGCCTGAAATAATCAGTTTCCCCTCCATAACACGGGAAGAAATTCATGTACCTGCAAGTCTTTGACTGTGCTTATTCCTCTGACTATCAACAACAAATCCTGTGCATTTGGTCATATTTTCTATTTGTTTGCCATAATTAAAAGAGAATGAAATGATGCCTCTGGCTGCAATGCGCGCTCCCAACACAGGGAGCCTTGGAGTTAGTGCCCACCCTTTCCGGTTGAATTCCTCAAATGATAATTTGTTTTGGGACTTGTAAAAGTGTTTCGAATGTCTTTTTATTTGTTTTCTTAAAATGCAGTTTTTTTTTAATTTTTAAAAGTGTTTTGTTTATTTATTTATTTTTTTAAATGTAAATTTCTTTTCTGAAATGATCATTTGTTTTGGAACTTGTAAAAGTGTTTTAGATTTTGTAATGTTGGTTTGCACCTCCCGGCCACCGTAGTCAGAGCATTATTTGGAGCAACTGGAACCAGAGGAGTTACATTTCTAGACTCATGAACCCTCGGTTTACCTTTAGTTCTGTTTGATGCGTCTTAAAGCAGGAAATGCATCAGATCCACAGAAAGACTTCAGAGGTTTAATGTGAGGAATGAAGAATTTCCAGAATGACTCAATATTTTTCCTCCAGGTTCATCCAGATTCTGTGTTTGTCCGCAGCGCTCTAACCTTTGAACCCGGCCTGATGTTTTTTATGGAAACCTGCTAGAAACGGGTCATTTTTGGTGTGTTGTGTAACCAGACGGGGTGACAGATGGATTTCATGTTTCATTCATGTGATCATCGCTGCTGACAGGCGGGTTCATTTAGGAGCAGCACAGGAAACGCGACTCACAGGAGCCTTTCCGTGGTGGATTTAGCTTAAACTCAAACTCTGTAAGAGGTTATACTCGTTACCATGGTGATCCCTGCATCCATATATAACCTATTAATGAGCTGATATTCTTGCTCCTTACAAAGGTCTGACATGGAGCTCAGGATGGTTTCCTGCTTTATGACGTCTGACTCGATCTGCTCCATCCTGAACTTGGATTCAGTTTTCTTTTTGCAGAGAAACTTCTCTAACAAGCAGGATGATAATCTATGATTGTAAAACATCCATAGTTTGAGCTGCACTGCAGCAGAAGGTATAGGGCAGTAGGAGAGATGATGGAGGGACGGGTTAGGATCCCGAGTTTAACTTCTTCCTGAGGTGTTTGATATCATGAACCGCGGATCTGATGGTAGAAACCGCAGCGGTCGGGATCGTCACTCAGCTTTGACTCCTCCTTCTTTCTGTCCGCAGCTGATCGGTGCAAAGAGGTGCAGCAGATCCGGGAGCAGCATCCCAACAAGATTCCTGTAAGTTCTCAGACACACCGCATGATGCTGAGCTTAAAACGCAAAGATGGACTCAACCAGAACCACAGTTTGGAAAAATGAATGACTTACTGAAGGAAAACTCTGTAGGAATTCATAGTTTAGATAAAACCAAAGTCATGTTTAATGTAGGTGCTTCCAGGCCTGAGATGATTAGAACAGATCCTCTGTCGGCTCCTTAAAGGGACAGTCAGAGGCGTTTGGATCCGTTTTATCAGGAAACGGTTCAGGGTGCTGCTAAAAATTTCAATCTGACTGTTCCTTTAAATTCTAATCGCATGACTGATCACTGCAGGCTTCTGGTTTTCTGCAGCTCCCATTAAGAGAGAAAACAGAAAAAGTAAAACAATAAATACTCTGGTTGCTGAACCTTAAGCTAATAAATCATGAAGCAGCTGATTTAGCTCAAAAGGTTCCTTTTAGTTTGAAATCTGCTGAGAGGATCCGCTGCTCTAGCAGCTTTTTCATTTACGTCCTTTAGAAACGATCAATAAGATCTGATGGAACAAAGGTATCAGTCAGGAGGAGTTTAAAAACATTAAAACTTCCTAATTAAAGTCCGAATGCATAAAAATGACGGAAAGCTGTAGAGGAGATTCCAGTGTAACAGTTCAGGCCGTCCTAACAGAACCTCGTTTGGACTGGTCCACATCAGAGACGCTAATTCAGTGGATTAAAATAATCCAGATGCCCAAAATGTTCTGGAGGAAAAGGGGAAAAAAGCCAATCAAGCATCTTTGCGTCTTAATTGTGATAAATCTGACTAATTGTGACGAGCAGTCGGATGGTGAGCCTGTGGGCAACAGGAAATGAGATCCGATCATTTTTAGCGTTTCTGTTAATGATGTCAGAAAAATCGTCCCTCCTCAACGTTGCTGTCCTAAATCCTAAATAATTCTTCATAAACCTGAAGCTGCAGCTCAGTTGATGTTTATTTCTGACGCCACCATGTAGGCCATTAACTCCTGTAATCTATAATGGCCTCATTTTTCACAAGATAAAAGCTAAGAGGCTGTTTCCTTGGTTGCAGGTTTCATCATTAAAAGGCAAATTCTTCTGTTATTCAGACCAGATGCTTTTATTGACCTTATTACTATAGATGTATGTTTAATGGAAGTGTTGAATTGTGGCACTTCCTCACGTTTCCTCACAGCAGAGGTGATGTTTGACTTCCTGTTGCTCCTGTTCGCTGTGTGCAGGTGATCATCGAGCGGTATAAGGGAGAGAAACAGCTCCCGGTTCTGGACAAGACCAAGTTCCTGGTTCCTGATCACGTCAACATGAGCGAGCTGGTGAAGATCATCAGGTAAACGGGGAAACTATCGCATCCATCTGGTCCAGAATACATGGAGTCTGCAGACTTCTGCTGTCCTGATGCTCAGAAACCATAAAGTAAAATCATTAATCAGCTGAGGCCTGTTTCTCATGACTGTTAGATTCATTTCCTTAATCGATATAAAGAACCACGTACAAAGCTTTTAAATAAAGAGTGAAAGGAAAATTCTGACGAGCTGAGCTGATTGTTGGAGCTCTTTGGGATAGGCTCTAATATCATTAATGATTTATTAATTCTTTACTGTCTTAGATATGCACCGATCTGATTCTCTGAATATATGATGAACGACACAGATTCAGCTTTCTGATACGGTCATTTCAATTGTAATGATGATTGATATCTATTCATTTATTATTTTTTTTTAGAAATTAAATGTTTTTAAAGTTGTTTATTTCAAGCATGAGACCTTTACTCACATGTCAGGGTATGCAGTTAATGTATTTACTGTATTATAGGATACCAGACAATACGCTCAGCCTGTCTATCGGCATCAGATTGGATTCAAAAAAATGCATCGATGCATCTCTAATTACTTTACTGTGTTTGGAAAAAAAAATCTGACAGGAAATGGGACTAAAGGGCTGGTTATCCTCCTGCAGCAGTGTGTTGCAGATATTTTTGATTTATGTCCAATATTAAAGTGTTGTCTGCGCTGTTATTCCACGCCCCAACGCAAGAGGGACAATCAGGAACTAGCTGTGGGTCTAGATACGGTCGAGGCGGTGAGGAAATGGGGGCAAGATTTTGCAACAACGGAGGGACATGAGGGCCAAAAAGCGCGGGGATCCAGGTGGAAAACACCTCGCACCTCGCTCTTCTAGCTGCTCCATCTTCACGAGTCGTTTTCCACAATGGCGGTCATACAAACAAAACAAGCCAGTAAGGTACCAAACAGGAAATATGCATAGAGTAGAGCGGATGTAGATTTGACCAATCAGAGGCCTCCTGTCTGCGGTCACCTATAATGGAGAGGTGCAGCAGAGTGTGCGGAAGGGGCGGGGGCATATCTGCGTTCACTGCGGCAGACGACCTGGTTTCTGAACATAAATCAGCCTTAAGAAAGAGAGAAAAGACACGAAGTAAAGGCCAACAGATCAGGGTTTGAGCTGACAGCCATGTGGAGCAGTAAGACCTTCATACATTGGTCACACACTTGACATTTTTCACCTTTTTACATGTAATTATCTTGTGCACATACTCTGATCGATAAATAGTCATTTTTTGTTTATCTTAAAAAAATGACCAAAGTAACTGTAAACTTAAATTACTCTTCACATCTGAGCTTATCTACATGTGTTGAAAGGAAAGAGGAGAAGGACTGAATAAAAACTTTTCTCCTGTATGTGATTCCAATATGGAGGGAAAATCAGTCCCACTGAGCTAATTAACAATAAAAATGTGCTTTCTTTCATGTAAAAAAAGCACCAGCAGGAGTCAGTGGTCTGCCTGTTGACTCCCTGCAAGGGATTTTACCTCTAGATGCAGGTTGGGCTTTAAGTTGTCAGATTTAGGTTGATCCTCCTGCGAAACACACGGTTCCACGGGTTCCTGTCATTTAGATAGATAAGGTTTGGTGCTAGTTTTTTATTTTTATTTATTGTGTTTTAAATGACTTTTCTTTGTAATCTAATAAAAAAATCTAGTGCTACATATTTATATAAAGTATTTATTTCTATCTTGAATCAAAAATGCTTTGATGTCCCTTAACATCTGGTGCTCCTTATCAAATAATATTCTTTAATTCAGTTTTATTTACTGTGAAGCAGCTGGAAGTTTTAATCAGGAATCAGTCGTATATACGGTGTCATCAGCGGCTGTTTTCCAACCTCCTCTTCCTCCTGTCTGCAGGCGTCGGCTGCAGCTTAACCCCACCCAGGCCTTCTTCCTGCTGGTCAACCAGCATAGCATGGTGTCCGTGTCCACTTCCATCTCTGAGATCTACGAGCAGGAGAGGGACGAGGACGGCTTCCTCTACATGGTGTACGCCTCGCAGGAGACCTTCGGCTGCTAGATGGGAGGAGGAAGAGGAGGATGATGATGGGTTGACGGAGGGAGAGGTCTAACTGGGAACCACCATGACCCTCTCCACGTTCAGACTCTTTCGTTTATTCAGTTCACACACAAGCGGCAGACGCCAGCAGAGGGCGCTCTGCTTTTATTTTCCCCAAACAGTTCTCTTTATTTTGAAGGAACACAAACTGACCAATCACATTAGAGTTTAGAGAATGTAAAGATTGATCTGTAGGTTCTCGTATCAAACACTAAGCATGCATCAGGTGTGTCGGCTCATTTAAACCGTTTCAGTTTGTCTTTCTGAGTTTTTTATTTTTAGTTTAGTTTTAAAGTCATGATGAAGCTCAACCATTAACCCCGAGACCCTCGTCAGCAGCGATGTGCAATATGTCCCCGTGCATGCTTCACACAGCTGGAAGCCGAACACCGCAGCTTGCCACGCCGCCTTCTAAAGCCGTAAATCGGAGCCTCGTGCTGCTTTCAGGGCCAGTCGGGGTGGTTGTAGATCTTAGTGATAGAACCGATTAAAAACTACGATGTTCAGAGCAGTTTACAGCTTCAGGGCGCCGGAGTCTGACAGAATGCTTCAGGAGAAACCTATCAGGTCCAGAGAGGTTAGGATGCAATAAAGTTTGAGGGTGGCGCCTCCTTCTGGTCCATAGAAACACTACAAATTAGAGTTGAACATTAAATAAAAAATATATTTAATGTAGGAACTGAATGAGCATTTTGCACATGAATCAAACGTAAAAGGAGTCTTTTTATCCCTTTTTTCTTTAAGTAAAGACTGTATGTATGTAATGATCTTCCTCTTTTTGTACCTGCTCCCTGTCTGCCTTCTTTAACAGGAATTTATAGAAACGTTTGTTCTGCACTACAAACCCTGCATGTTTTCACTTTTTTATAGAAATGTAACTGATTTTATGCCATAATTATTGTTTCCTTTTAACTTAGAAAAAAGTGTTTTTAGATTTTGTTGTCGTTTTCCCCCAAACGAAAAACATTAACCCAGATGTTTGTGTGGAACTGTGTGCGTCATATAATCAAGCTGTATCACTGTGTTTTTCTTTAGATTTCCACAAGGTGGCGCTGTTTTCACTCTGTGTACATGGATGCATTCTTGCGATCTGACTCGGAGCGTTTGCCAGTAATTAAATGAATAAAAAGAGGCTTTAAATGTTTGGAAGTGTTCTTAGTAATAATTTTTTAAAAAGCTGCAGTTCCAGATTTTTGTCAGCTGGTAGCACCAAACGTCAACAAATATAATTAACCAGGAAGCGTTAATGAATGAAAAGAGGGTTTAAACGTTTGGAGGTTTTTTGTTTATACATTTTTTAAAAGCTGCAGTTCCTGCTTTTTATCCGCAGGGGGGACCAAACGCCAACAAATATGATTAATTAGGAAATTATTCAGAGAAAATGAACTTTTCCAATTAAAAGGCTTAATCATTATAAATGTAAACTTTTATTTTGCTTATTATAGTTCATCCTTCTTTCTTCATCCATCTGGGTCTAAACTTTTGGACCAGAACCCCACAGATGCTGATTTATTCAGTCTATTGGTTCCTATTTTTCTATAAGGTTTCTCTCACCAGAGGTTATATCTTTAAGCAAATATGTCTTTGTGGTGCTTTTTTTTGGTTTCCTTTTTCAGCCTTTATTGTCATACTGTCACAAATACAGAGCAACCAAATTAACTCCTCATTTAACCCATCCCCTTGAGGAGCAGTGGGCTGCCATTGTGCAGCGCCCGGGAAGCAGTGTGGGGTTATGGGTCTTGCTCAGAGACCCAGAGCGGAGGCTGGGTCATCCTGGATTGTTGGATGAAGATGCTGTTTGATGACAGACTGACCAGAATCTGCTCCTTGGTGGAATAAAAGGCACCACTATAATGATTGGATGGGGATACTTCACTGATGGAACCACACGGGTAGATCTTGTATTCATATCTTAAATCATTCATTAGAAAATGAACTGAAGTCTCCATACCATGTATTTCCTACAGACTGTTTGTCCTTCATGTTTTTTCTTTGGTCAAACTGGATGATCTCTACTGAAACCCACCAAGCTCTGCACTGGTGGGAAAGTAAGCCTGAACCTCTGAGCTTGGAGTTTATTTTAGCTGCAGTGTTCTGCATGAGGCGGCGAGGGTGTAACTTTGTGATGAAAATTGGTGCCCCCACCCAACTAAGGGTGGGGGCTGATGGGCCTACATTCACTCGACCCGAACCATTAGGTTTTTATATTTTCCAAAAATGAGCTCAAACATAAAGTATATTTATTGAATGCTTTCCTATTTTTGATAAACTGATATTTGACTTGATATTTATATTAATAGGTAGAGAGATTCCTGTTAGTGCATTATTTATATAGGGCGCAAAAACAATGTATAAAAATAATATTAAATAACAGCCGATTCCGATGCTAAAATCGATAAATCATCCCTAGAAATTTCAATTCCATCAATTGATCCAGAAAAATATGGATATGCTGCATTTGAGATGTAGAATTGCACGTTGCAGATCCAGTAAATCAGTTTCATCTTTAATCTGCAGCTCTCTCTACTTCTGTGCTGTTTAAAAAGATTTATGAACCTCTTTATGTCAGAAACTAAATTTCAAGATATAAAGAAGCTCTGCAGTCTGATTCCGTCTGTACAATAAGAAAATATTTTAATTTAAAGCTGCAACTGGGAGTTATGGTCCCCTGAGAAGCCAAGATTTTATAGTAAAGAACATTTAAACTACGTTTTCTCAACTTTCTTGCATTATAATGCTAACTTGTATAAACTTATAATCTGTTGCCATTTATGCTGAAAATGCTCTGTATGTCTAACAAACTGATTTTTCATCTGTTTTTGCAATTTTGTTAACCATTCCGTCTCCTTTTACTTAAACATCAAAGTAGCTGCTGGTTAATATTCAAGAAATTATTTTATTTAATAATTAATTCAATTATTGAATAATCCAGAATCAGGAGATTCTAACTTTAGACCAACATCTTAAGATAAAATCTTCTGGATGCTACTCTCAGTCCACTTTCCTTCCAAAACTTAAGTTTCACCATTTCTGCAGCTCAGTGAAGAATTCAGTCCACAAACATGACTGAACAGATCAGAGGATTTCAGGATATTTATGAAGTTCCTTCAAACATTTTATTAAAATCCAAATGAGGCTCAAGCCGATAAAAAGATGAAATCAGTTTTATTTTACAGATACATACATGTTCCATTAGTCTGGTGACAAAAACATCTCTGCTCAGACACACGCTGCATTCAACACCGTTTCCTTCCTGAGCTTTAATTCAGGTAGAACCGTCCGAAGCGTCACTAACTAAAACACATTCCAGGTTCAAACGGCGGCCCAGAAATCTGTAAACTAATTTCTCTGAACGCTTCTCAGCTCAAAGAGCTTCAATAGATCGCCTGTCTGAGAGCAGCTCCGGCCGCCACGTCGGCCATGATGATCTGATCAGGTTTGTGTTGGAGAAATGGCTGTCCGTGTGCTTCAGGGGGGCGGAGCTTCATCATGGCAGGAAACAGACAGCAGCTTTTACGCCATGCTGAGGAGAAACAAGAACATCAAACCATGAGGAAAAGTGATCCAGCAGTTTAAGGTAAATAAAACACTGTTTTATTTCTAGGGAGAAGTATTGGCCTGGGTGTTGCAAAATCCATCAGATGATGGACTAATCAGAGATCTGGATCGTTTGAAGCTTTGCAGGTTGTTCTAGAACCAAACTCTGCTTTCAACTGAAGCAGAACTCTCTGACCCGTCTGCTGGGTTCCTTGGTCTTCATGAAGTCACTCATATTCTGATTTTCTTAAGCAGCATCAGGATTTTATTAGGGACCATCAGATAATCTAAGCTTTAGTTTAACTTTTGTAAAATCAGAGCCTTTGCATCGTCATGCTTCAGTCGGGAGTCTTTGTCTTTCTGTCACAAAGAATCTAATTCAACCCTGATATATAAAGGCTGAAGGGGTGTGAATATTTTGCAGGCTTTTGTTTTTTGGGTTTAGACGTTTTTTTCCCCCATGAGGAGTCCAGACCGATGTGAGCGTCCCTCACCTGTCAATCAGGGAGTCCCTCATGCTGGTGGCGATGGCGGAGGCCTGCGCCGTCTCGCTGAGCCGGAACACGCTCTCTATGACCGACAGCTCCGTGCTGGTCGTGTCCAGCCCACAGAACGCGCACCAGTCATTGACCACCAGCCCGGCGGCGATCACCTCGCTACCCCGGTTCACTGTGCCGGCCTGGACAAGAACCACGAGCTTTAAAGCAGTTCTGGATTCCTCAGAGTCCAGAGGTCAGCCAGACTGAGACTCACCACCAGAGGAACCTGCAGCAGAGACGACAGCTCGTCCTGGTCCTCGATGGACGTCTTCGGGTGAACCAGGCCTCCCTGGTTACTGAAGGCACAGTAGGAACCGACCAGAACCTGCTCGGCAACCGTCTGACGGAAAACCTCCACCTTCAGGGTGTCTGCCAGGATCTCCTCCGTTTCCTAAGACGGAGAGGAAACAAAGCGGAAACGATTCCTCATATAGAAGAGATAAATTCATCTGCTACAGCATCAGGATGATCAACACTCCATGTCTCTGATTTCAGCTGCTCCTCCCTCAGACCCCCGCTGCCTGCAGCTAAAATAAAGGATCTATGGAGATCAGGTTTTGATCCAACATCAGATTCTCACCCTATCGAGGTCGGGGTGAACCAGAGCCACGTAGTCGTTGCAGGCGATGACGTTCCCGAGCGCAGACAGCCTCTCCTCCACTCTCTGGATCCTCACGGCGTCTGGCAGGGAGTTCCTGATGTGCTGCAGCTCCTGGTCTGTGGTGTTGTTGGGAACCAGGAGGCCGTGGCGGTTACCTGAGAAGTGGGGGTGAGGGGGGGTCGTTAGCAGATCAGAGGAATGATAACAAGCAGAGGGAGGAGCTTCACTCACCGACACACATCCTGCCGATGATCCGACAGCCGGCGATGGAGGCGTGGACCACCGGGATGGTTTCTGACAGCTCGCCTTCAAACACGCTGCAAACACAGACGCCTCAGCTCAGATTGGAACAGAAATCGCTGAAGCTATCAGCACTGCCTGATGTTTGAATGGAGACTGAACCTCTGAGGCTCCGTCAGTTGGTGGGAACAATTATGGAGAAAAAAAAAGGGTTTGATGCTGGGACTCAGATCTTTTTAATTTAGTCACATATTTTATGATCTCAACATGAAAACAATAAATCAAGTCAATAAACGATTCTGCTGATCCACCGCTCAATAACCTCCTCTAGATCAGAGTTCACAGATCCAGACCCAACCTGATTTAAAACATTTAGAAATTACTGGATGTTGTTCAACGACAGTGTCTAATTTCACTTGCGCCGCTTCTCCTGTTAATACGGTAAAAGCCTCTGGAGCGTTCGGGTCCAGGCTGCACATGATCCAAATGAGCCAATGAGCTGTCAGTCTGGGTTGCTGTTGCTGCTACTTTTAGACACAGCAGGCAAACCTGTGGCAAGCCGGTCGATGGGAAAGAAGGAGAAGATGATGAGAAAAAGAGAGCAGAGAAAGTGTGGACTGCTGGAAGAACTGGTGAAAGAAAAGTGAAATTGTGCTCAAAGATGACCCTGCACATTTAGAGGATGTTTGGCTCAACCTGCTGCTGTGAAGCAGGATTCTCCACCATGAACAGAATCAAAAATAAATCTGGATCCAGGCTCAGAATGAGCTCCTTGATATGTGCTTTAGAATGGCTTAGTCTCCATTCAAACCCAGGTTTAAAGCCTTGCAGGGCAGCATAAAGCCCACTGCCAAGATTAAGACAGAAAAAAAGAAAGAAATATAACAACCGATAAGTTCAGGTCTTTAAGAAATTATGTGAATCAGGAAATTGTTTCTATACCAAACTGAGAGATTGTTGTTCTCTACTTAAAAAAACACTAGATTTTAAAATGGAAACATTTTCTGTTTTATATGCACTACTGAAACAAAAAATGATTATTACAGCTAATGAGTTTAGTTCAGATGGCAGCAGTTATAAAAAAACTGTTGGGTCAATTGTGTTGCATTAAAAATCCTGCTCTGAGGCTCTGCTTTGATCTCAGGTTCTGCTCAGATCTCCTCATGCTCCATCAGAACCTGTAGGTGGTTAGTTCACCAGCTGCTGTTTGGTTAAAGGGGGCTTTATTCAGTTCCTGTTGGACTTTCCAGGTGTTTATATTGAGGCTGTGGAACCTTTAGGATCCTATCTGCTGCCTTGCAGTCAGCACCCAGGGCAAAGCCTGCTGTGATCTAATGTCTTCCAGTTTTTAGGACCGTGATCCTAGGCGCGTGATCGGCACACGTGAGCTCACCTGTAGAAGTTCTCTGATCCACCGATGGCCACGAGGCAGTAGGTGTTGGTGAGTTTGGCGAAGCAGCCGACCTCGTTGTTCTTTTCGAAGGAGGCTCTTACAGCCATGATGAAGATGAGGAGAAGGAGGAGCAGTGAGGAGAAACGTTCTGATCCAGATCAAACTAACCCGTTCTATCCTCGAATAGAACCAGAACTCAAACTGGTTTTCAGATTATCCACCGGACCCACGCGCTCCGGGATGAAATATCAACCTGTAGAGAGCTCGCGGCCTCTAAACACGAGAGGCGGCGTTTCCTTCCTTCAACGCACGTGTCAACTTCCGCTTCGAGGTTACCGTGGTGACGTAGCACGTATATTACGTAATTCTATTTAAGTTTTACAACTAAAAAAGTAACCTTTTTTAGTGGTTCTGATTTCTTTATGATTCCTTTATTATTTAATCTTTGCGCTAATTTCTGCTTATTAATTATATCGCTCTTTTGTATATATACAAATATATATATATAGTGCTAATTATTTTTCTCAGTTAGTATTTAATATATTCAATCTGATATGCATCAATTGGGGTTTTGTTATCTTGTATTTACTGTGTGTTTTTCTCATCTTAGTCAATTATAGAGATGCATCTAAACTCAATGAACCACTGTTGGGTCAATACATAACGGTCAATTTAGGCAAGGCAAGGCAAGGCAAGGCAAATTTATTTATATAGCACAATTCAGTACAAAGACAATGCAAAGTGCTTTACATGATTAAAATATAGGAAAACAGAATCAGAGCAAGTAGAAGAAAAAAAAAATGCAGAAACAAGAAAGAACATTAAAAGCAGTTGGAATAAAGAAAAAAATGAACTAATGATGCTTTAGTTGAACTGTTTAACTAGAACAGTCGAAGGCAATCCTAAACAAATGTGTTTTTAGTCTTAATTTAAAGGAACTCAGGCTTTCCGCACTTTTACAGTTTTCTGGAAGTTTGTTACAGATTAGTGGAGCAAAGGTACTAAATGCTGCTTCTCCATGTTTAGGTCTGGTTCTAGGTATGCAGAGCAGGCTAGAGCAACCTTCAGCCTGCTCTACATAATTTAGCGAAAATAAATATATAAATAAACGTAAACCAATAATCAGGGTATTTATTATCAGGGCCCTTAAATTTAAGCACAATTCTGAACAATCTAATTCTGACCATGTAGTTAAACATGTGATAATCCATCAGCTTTCCAAGACCTTCAACAGTTTGGGGGCATCAGAAGAGGGATAATGTGTTCAAACTGCTGTTGAACAGAAGGATAAAGATCATGATAGGCTGGGCAAAAAAAAAAAAAAAATTAATAATGAAAAAGGCAGATTTATGCAGAAGCCCAGTATGAAACCCTCTGTTAAACTCTCTTTGGTGTTTTTATGATTGACAGATGCGCCTGTGCAGAGACCCATAACTGAAGAGCAGCACATTTGCCCCCTAGTGGCCATTTAATGAACCAGCTGCTTCCCCCCTCACTGATCTGCATGGGAATAAAATGTTATTTTAATCAGACTTTTCCATCTGGATCTGTTGCTCCATCGTTGAATCAAACAGTATTCTGTGTTTTTCGCTCCACACTTGTTTTTATATCTCCTAAGGAACTCATATTAAAGTTTTTTTTATTCTTTTTTTTTTTGGCCTTAGGTTATTTATGTTTTTCTGCCTCCTTCTGACAGATATTTTCAGGGAGTTTGCCTGGAAAAAGATTAATTTAATCAATAAGGACTGTTCTATTGTTACAGAATTTAATAAAACTTTCAGTAAATATCTGGTTTCTTGTGTGTGTATGATTTTTAAAGATGTTGGGATTACATTCCTGATGGGATAAACTCTCTACATCACCCATAAATCTTTTGGATCGTCATAAACAGATTCTATAATGTGGAAATAAATAAATCACATTTTCCCTGATACTCTGTCCTGATTTATAAAAGCAGATTCTTCCTGATAAACTACATTTTTTTTTAATTATTATTATTATTTTTACAGATTAGTTAGAGAAACTGTTCTGGTCTGTTCTACACCATAGATGGTACAGTTTATGATTTATTGATCAGAATTAATTAGCATGAACTAAAACTCAAATATGTTTTTACTGATTACATTCATGATGACTAATAAGTTACCATAATGAGCCATCTTGGACCATAAACTGAAGGGACTCTAAAGATAAAGAAAAATAAACACATTTATGAGCAACGCTGACTTCCATTTGCAGACAGGCAGCATGCGGGTATCAATACCCACCAAGTGCTTATTATTGATCTGAAGGATATTATCTAATTTCCATTCAGGGAGGGAGGAACATGTTTGTTAAAGACAATTTCTCTTTAAACAAAATCAGAACCAAATGTTTCTTTACATTCTGAAAAGTAAAGGAATACATTTCCAAATTGTGGATGAAGTTTCCCGTTTGTATGACTTCCTGATTTATTTATATTGTATAACTTCCAGTGTCTTAGATTTCACACGCTGAGGCATTAGAATTTGTTTTTGCAATTTTAAATGTAGTTTTTAAATCAGGATTGTCAATTAGTCAGCTATACGTTTTAAGGCGTAAATGTTTGCCATATTACAGTGAATTAAGAATCAAAATACAATAATAATTATTTTGTCATTCAGGATTATTTTATTAATCATGCATATTTTTGAAGATAATTTTTCTAGTTATTCTAAAAAAGCATTTACATTGTTGTAACCAAACAAAAAAAGGCCAAACCATTAACAGAAAGTTCTCTCATTATTTCTTCCTTCCTCGTCTTTTTATTCATAGTATGTTGTTTTCTTTCTCTGTTCAGTTAAATTGTTTTTGTGCCTTTTGATCCTTTTTATATCCGATTTCTTAGAAAGATTTCAGATTTTCAAATAAAATGTTCTTCCTGTTTGACAACCTGCATAGCAACCGCCCTTGTGGAGCAGCAGGCTCTCAGTTTTCAGCCAATCACAGCGGTTTGTTCCCGTTACGTAGGGTAGTGTTGTTTGTGTTACGTCACTACAGGTCAGAAAAAGATCTGCAAATAGCTGAGAGGTATCACTCCTCTGTATTTTAATACTGCTGTCATGCCGAGTTGCTGGACACCAAAGGTTTCTACTGTTGCTGGTTTCTCCCATGGCTCATGGCAGCTTTCAGCTTCTCTCCATCAGATGATCAAAATAGTTAAGAAGGAGATTCATTAAATAAAGTGTCTTTACTCTCCTGCTTACATTCTTGTACCTTTTGAACTATTTCTTTCTCTCTTTTATTGATTTCTTGGACAAAAGAGGCGTCCAAAGGTCTTTTCATCACTTTTCTTAATATAACTACTTTCCCCCCCATGCTGCCATAGGTACATAAGTTCTACACTGGTGGCATCAAAATCCTGTTTCCCTCCCAGGAGGGGAAGATCCTGCAGGTGGATCTGGTTGGATGTCCTTAAGGTTCTTCAGTACAGCTAAACCTCGGTGTTTGGTGTTCTTAGGGGTCCAGAGATCTGTTCTTTCTACCGTCTGTGAAGGTGGCTTCAGATTTTCTTTGGAGGTTAAAGTACTGTGTTATCAACAAACATCCCATATTTGCACCATATATATTTGTTTGGAAATGCTCTGAAGTTCCATATCGATGTGTTTTTGCACCATGTTTTTCTCCCACACTGTTTACGTTTGATCACTGCTGCACTTTATGTTGATTTTACTGCTAAGCTGCAGCTCACTTACTGTCTGAAAGCTGTACAAAATAAAATTTCACTCCGTGTTTACAAAACGACAATAAAAGTAGTCTAAGTCTAGTCACATTTAACAAGATATGGGATCAGTGATCTTCATTAAAGCAGCATTATTAACCCTTGCAGAGGGAGATCAGATGCAGTGGTTGCCCAAGTTCTGTCTATTTTGGTAAGACTAAGGATTAGTCTTAATACTTGGAACCAAAAGAAAACCAGGGAGGGTTTCACGGCAGTGGTGGAAAGTAACAAAGTACATTTACTTGATTACTGTACTTATGTACTTTTTTGTATTATCTTTATTTAAATATTATTGACTAATTTTTTAGGGTTGTACTTATAACTTTCACTCCACTACATTTCGAGGAAACTGCTAGTTAAATGTTCCTTTTGGCTCGGCTTAGTTTAGTAATCTGCTGTTGCTGTTTTTCTTTCTTGAAATGCAATTTCAACATTGCAGAGAGCAGATCAGCCTTTAGGACTGAATCTGGACGCCACTGTTTTAGAGATTTCTATGACGCTCCACAAATATGAGAAACTCAGAGCAGATATTATTTGTAGTTTATTAATTTTATGAAGGTGTGAAATGTTGCCAGGTTGTTTAATAGGATGAGTTGTAGTTTCTTTGCAATAAATTCAACCTTAAACTTCTATTCCATAGTGAAAATGTGTGGGAAATTAAGACACCTCTGTTTTGGTTTTTTCAAAATAAGAAATAGCATGAAAATAGCTGGGGGGGTTTTCAGGCCATTTTTAAGCTGAAGTTCTTTAGAGGTGTAGAATCTGAAGCAGGTGGTTTTACATCAGGTGGTTTGTGAAAGTTACACAGTTCTTTAAATTTACCCTGAATATTATAGAAATTTTCTGATATTAGAACATTTAATTTGTACCTTTGAGAACTTAAGTATTTTCAAAAGTGAGTAGATGTTTGACTGAGTAACTTTTACTTGTAGTTGAATAAGATTTGACTATGAGTATAAATAATTTTACTCTAGTACTAGTATTGAGTACTTCTTCCACCATTGTTTCACACACAGCTAAATCAAAATAAACGAAACAGTTTTCCAAAAACAGAAGGGTTGTTGAAATGACCTTGAACTAAAGGAAGTCTATTTTCTTACCAAAACGTTTAATAGTGAAACAGCTTCTAAAGTAAAAGTGAGATAAGACTCACATCTAGCCTTGTGTAGCAGGTGTTCTGCTTGAGTGAATACTTTTGAACAATGAAGGAAGCTAAACAAGCTCCCATTGAGGTCATTAATTAGAGGCCTAAAAGGAATAAGAGTGTAGAATATTATTTTCTATCACAACAATTTGAGGAAATGGATTTTCAGGGTGTCTGTTTCATCCTTGGTTGTTCTTTTCTAACATTTTTTTTCTGTATCTTGTTTTCATAAAATTCTATTAATAATGACTTTCTTAATTTTAAACATATCCTAACAGAGCACCTGCCTGACAAGGCTGAATGCAGGTCTTACCTTATTGGCGCCTCAGAAACTGTTTTCCAGTTATAAATGTTTTAGTAAGATGCTAAGATCCCTTAGAGCCAAAGTTACTTAAACAAATATAAATATATATATAAAACTATGTGAGAAACTTTCTATTCAGTCTGTGTGACCAGAACAGGAACATTGGCAGGACTGTATCTGTTCTCCTTTGCAAAGGTGAAATAAAATGCTGCCTTGAATGAAGAACCCTGTTCTCAATTTATTGATAATATAAGACTTAGATAGTTTTTTTCCAGATAAAAATTTGATTATCCTGCAGAATAACCCGGAAAGAATAAAACTTGGAACAAAAACTGAAGATACACAATTTTATAAAAAAACCAAACCTTATAGATGGAGACTAAATAAAAACTGAGACGCCTGAACTCAGCTCCACTCCAGGAGAATTATCTGTCAGCAGTGTTTCACGGAGTGATACCGCCTGTCAGCTGTTAGGATCTCTGCAGCCGTGCCTCTGCTGACGGATCCGTGCGGATTCTCTGCCTGGAAACATCGGAAACTAATCGGAACCGCCGTCAGACGCAGACGGACGGATCTCCAGGTGGGAAGAAATGACTTTCTGTTCCAGATCAGCTCACAGCTCCGCTGATCCTGTCTGTCCTCCAGCCTGCGATGGTTCAGATCAGATCAGATCAGATCAGATCAGATTGCTGCAAACATGGCAGCTTTCTGCAGGGTGGGGGGGCACTAGTTCTGCTGGATGCAGAAAACTCTTCAATCAGATGTCTAGACTCATCAGCATTTCACAGCTGCTAACCAGGAGGTTAATTTTAACCGTTTCAGAATAAAGTAGCTCTATAGAAACATCCCTATGATCACAGCTGCAAAGTAGTTTGGTTTTAGACAAGTTATAAAGTTTCTGTTTGATTGGCAGCTCCACATCAGCCAATCTTTATCTGATTAGTTTTTATTTCAATTGAACAAATTAAGGCAGAGATTTACTGAAACATGCATAAACATGAATGAATTACAGAGGGAATACTAAGCCCATTTTTTCTCTCAAAGTCAGAGACGTCTATAGTATTCACATTATTTTCTTTAAGTAAAAGTACAAATTCCTGTGTAAAAAGACTGCTGAGAGTAAAAGTAACGATTTAACTATTTTACAAGAATTAAAATGAGAAAGTGTGGAGTGTTGGTCTAAAGAGTTAGAGCTCACAAGGTTGCAAGTACCTGGTTCGATCCCCACAGCCTGGATGGAACAGCCTTAACCCCACAATGCTCCCCGGGTGCTACACAATGGCTGCCCTCTGCTCCCCAAGGGGATGGGTTCAATGCGGAGTTACATTTCTTCAATATGAGATCAATAAAGATCAATTTTTATTATTAAGTCCAGGTTCTTCATGACATTTAAGTATAACACATAAAATGATGTTGGTTTTCTTTGCCTTAAATTAAAAAAAAGAACTTAAAAACTATTGTTATGACAATAACAAAATAGCAACATTTCTATGCACAAAAATATGTTTGTTTTCCCATTTTGTTTATTGTGGATTAGAATTCAACTTTATTGTCATTACACTCTCACAAGTACAAAGCAACTAAATGAACTCTCTGTATTTAACCCATCCCCTTGGGGAGCAGTGGGCTGCCATTGTGCGGTGCCAGAGGAGCAGTGTGGGATTAAGGGTCTTGCTCAGGGACCCAGAGTGTCAGTCCGTGGGAGTGGGGCTTGAACTAGGAATCTCAGGATTCCAAGCACAATGCCCTAACTGTTACACCACCTCTTCCCCCACTGTGTTGATAGAGAAAAGGTAAAATAGTACTTACTCAGTCCATTTTCTATATAATTTAAAATCTTAATTAAATAAAAGTCCTGCATAAGTAGCTGAATACTTTTAGCGCTTTGATATACACATGAACACATTCCCCATTTAGGCAGATGGTCATAATTTTCTCTCTATTCTGTTGTTGCTGTTCATCATGTTGTTATCAAGATTTATACTGTAGTAATGAGACAGTTTGAGAAAGTACCGATATTTGTATTGAAATATAGTGAGTTAAAGTAACACATTCTAAGAAAAAAAAAACTAAAGAAACTAAATACAGACAGTGAAAGGCTACATAAGCACAGTAATGAAGTATTTAAACTTAGTCACTTCACATTTCTGCTTAAAGTCCTTATTTAGACTCTACTCGGTTTCCTCTGCAGCCCCTATGAAACGGCTCCTAAGGTTCCTATGGGGTTTCCTCACATGTGGCTGAATGAAATGTTATCAGAGCTAGTTTAGAAGAGGAACTTGTGTTAGTACTGACATGGCATTAGATGAAGCATGGTGGTAGTGTATCATGATGTGGTCCAAACCATGACTGTTTAACATTCTCACGGCTCATTGAGAGTTTGGAACAGGACCAGCCCTCTGCCTGATATATAACAGCAGCACTGCAGAGTTAGAGTATGGAGGAGTTATGGTGGAATCATCTGCTGGTGAAGATTGACAGTCATCCAGGTCATAGTCGTTCCAAAAAAGTTATAAAACAATCCAATGAACTTTGTTTGAAGTTTGAAGACGTTTCTCCTCCCATCCGAGAAGTTTTTTTTATTCAAAATCTCAGAAATAGTGTTGAGTTCGAGGTTTTATACAGTAGCCCAACAAGGCCTTGCTTTTGTTTGCAAAACATACAAATTGAACCCATTTACAGGGGAACAAAAGACCTTGCCTATTCAGCCAGGCCAACAATTCCCTTTAATGACTCACATTTCAGAGACATAGACAGGTATGGGGCATTGCAGGCTAACATAGATAACGACCCCCATTCCAAAGGAGTGGACACGGTGGTCCGTTTCAATTTGCATGTTTTCGAAACAAAAGCAAGAATTTGTTGGGCTACATCAAAAAAAACTCAAACTCAACGCTATTTATGACATTTTGAATTGAAAAAGCTTCCTGGATGGGAAGCGAAACGTCATCAAACTTGGAAACAAAGTCCAGTGGATTTTTAATTTATTTTTTTGGGGGGGGAATCTGCTGATATGCTTCCTCTCAGCTAGAAGTGGTGGCAGTCTTACATTCAGGCTGCTGGTCTTAGTATCATGGTGGAGGGATAACTTCTTAGAGGTCTCTTGGTTCCAGCCGAACATTGTTTAAACCTGACATCCAACCAGAGAACAGCTCTGATGTTCATCCCTTCCTGACCATGGTGGATCCAACCTCTGATGGTTGCTTCCAGCAGGATGGGCCTCCAAGTCACAAAGGTCAGATCATCACCTGAACATATCAATGGGTTCATAGGACTATAGTTTAATTTACAGCCAGAAGATCTCAGTCCAGCAGGGAACCCTTGGGGTGTGGTGTAATAGAAAGTTCTCAACATGGATGGGTTAGCACATAAATCTGCAGCACCGGATCTCTGAGGATGTTTGTAGATATACCCGGTGTAATTATAGCCATTAAGGACTAAGGATGCTCACTAAGGTAACCAAGTGCAGTGTGAAGAGGCAGAAGAGGAGGATTTTAGTAATATGAACGAAAAAAATGCACTGAATGGAGCCGGGAATCACAGTTTCACGCCAAAGGAAGTTTAAGAACTTCTTCTGTTCCAGCAATCTCCTAAAAGGTAATGGAAAATAACACAGGTTCTTTATCTGGCATCAAGAAACCCCAAAAGGAAGTTTTAGGAATATCAATCCAGACCTCAGAAAGATTTTTATCATATCAGCACAATCAGGAATTTAACCAGCAACCAAATAGGTTCTGTCTCAAAACCACTGATCATACCAAAATGATGTCCATCTGTGTTTTCTGTAGAAAATTTGCCGGGTTAAACAGAATCGTCAGGTCCAGTTTATCCAGAACCATCCAGAGATGAAATCTACGTGGGCTGGCTGGTGGTATAGGCGTGTCTCTCTGAGCTCTGATTGGCTGGAAACCTGGAAGATTCTGAATATTTTAACAGATCAGAACATTCATTCTAAGAGAATATTTAGGGGGAAAAAAAATCTGATTTAAACTTTGTAGAAAAACTAAAAAACTCTAACTTTCTATGGAGGTCCAAACAGAACCGGGTTCAGTCTGAGGTTTTTAAACTTTTAAATTATCGAACTGAAGACGGAGACAGATTAATCTGATTAAGCAGAGAGATAAAATAGTTTTTTTTTACTCTGTCTCCTGTAGGAATACCTGTTCCCTGCTGATGAAGTGATCCTAAAGCATTTCAAGCTGACCTAAACCGACTCGGACTTTAATAGAACTAGTAATGCAGATACTCTGTAATTAACCTTCTGCTTGGAGATTACTTATCTTAATTATTTCTTGCAGGGTGAACTCAGCTCCTGCCAAAAGTGTTTCATTATCAGAGGAGAGGAACTAAAATTAGCTCGCGGGTTCATTTATGGGACAGATTGGCTCTGAGGCGGCTGTTTGGGTCGGTTCTGTCTCTCATCTCTTCTTTTTGTTGAGCTGTTCCCCCCCCTAGCAGTCATCAGATGCATGTTTTGCAGAAACACGGCTGCCAACCCCGGTGCAGGTCTCTGCGGGTCAGACACGTGTAGGTTTTAGGTCAAAGGCGGCTCGTTGTTTGGGACAGACGAGGTGACAGAGCAGATTAGGAGACAGATGTTTCAACAGCCAAAGGATCTGAGAGGAGGAAGCTATTTTTAGCCTGACGTGTTGTCCTGCTGTGATCTGCTCCAATCAGACATACGGTGAGGAGAGGAGAGGTCTTCTCTGGAAGCTGATTGCTGATGACCATGAACGAATGAAGCCTTCGGATTCCCTGTTTAAGCCTGACTGCTGTAAACTCAGAGGTGTTCAGTTCAATCCAGTTTTAAACTTCATCACTTTCCCCTGCTGAAGTCAGGCTTCCACCCGAAACATGAACCTGACACCAGAAAACCTTTGAGGTTTTCTTTCTTGCTTTGGGATTCAGTTTCATCTCAGTCCATCTCATCTCAGTTTCATCCCAACTTTCAGAACCATCCTCCTTCCTCATTATCTTCATTTTCAGATGTGCAGATTAGGCAGAATGACATTGAACCATTTAACCAGTGGTGTCAAAATTCCACACAATTGTTACTTAAGCAGAAGTATAGATACTGCAGTTTAAAAACATTCTGGTAAAAGTTGAAGTATCAATTTGACCTCTTTACTCAAGTAAAAGTGAAAAAGTATGCACTCCAAAAACTACTTAATCCTACATTGTAGCATGGCATAGATAATTCACGTTTGCAGTTTGAAGAACACCTGCTTGCTTCTGATGATTTCCTTTAGCTAACCAATGAGTGTTTGCGTCATATGACTCATCCAATGACACTAGATTTCACTAGATGTGGATGGAGCCAATGATCTGCATTGGATGGAGCACATGACAGGAAATAAATATTTATAAACATTAAACCAAAGCCAAGAGTAACAAGTAACGTTTGTTTTAGAAATGTAAGGAATAGAAAGTACAGATACTTGTGTAAAAATGTAATGAGTAAAAAAACTGGCAGGTTTAGTTCCCTATATAAACAATAGGACAATATAAAGATGGAGATAAACATGCATTAACTTATTCCCCACAAAGACTGAAAAACAGAGATCCAGCATATACTGCTGTTTAGTTCAGTCTATAGAGACTCAGACTCAGATGAAATGACCCGTTAACATCTCTGTCCTATCAGCGCATTTCTGCCTCTCTGATGACGGCATCAATAAAGAAAAAAGTCCTGCAGAGATTTTTGAGCAACATAAGCTTGGAGAGGCCATGAAGATCCGGGTTTAGGTTCAGCTGCTGGACTATTCTAACTGAACCTTTAGATCTTTGACAGAGATACTGATTAGCAGAGGCTCCTGTCAGGTGGTGTTGTTTTAATCTTCCCAATCATGTTTAATTTCCCAGCATGCATTTCCTCTCCTGAAGGCTCCCACTGTGACAGTGTTGAGCAAATGAAGGTGATCCCTTCAGCTGCGTCCTCTGAACTGATTGTGTTTGATTGGATTTATGTCCAGGACGGAATTAGAGACATCCGAGCTGATAACCAGGAGACGTCTCGTCCTCTTCCTCTCTATCACCGTCCATCCATCTCTGTCCTTTCTCATTTCACCCTACATCTCACACACACACACACACACACACACTCTCACTCACATACAGAGCAATCACTCAGCTAGCACTCAGCCTCCAGCTTCGTACTGCTTCAAGTAAAAACGTTTTAACAGTTTTTATTTCCTGCCTTCTCTTTCAATTTAATTTTGTCCGAATACTTTAACATTTTCAAAGGAGGTGGCTGATATTTGTTTGAACTAAACTACAAAACTGGTTGTGGGAGCTGCACACAATTCTTTGTGAGTAGTACTGGTTGTAGTAGTACTACTGGTCAACCAAACCCAGGAGGACGTCATACAACAGGCCTTCAACCCCAGTTCTCAATACCCACCGTCCTGCAAAAGTTAAATGTGTCTCTGCCTCAGCACACTTGAGTTAAATTGTTTTACTCCCTATAGCGCCTCTATCCAAGTCAGGAGACCTGACCAAAGCGCTTTACACTACATTCATTCACCCATTCACACACACACTGATAGTGGCAAGCTACATTGTAGCCACAGCTGCCCTGGGGCTCACTGGCAGAAGCAGGGCTGCCGTACACTGGCGCCACCAGGCCCTCTGACCACCATCAGTAGACAATGCAGGCGAAGTGCCTTGCCCAAGGACACAGCAACACTGAAAGTTGGAGTCGGGGCTTGAACCATCAATCCTTCGATTTCAGGGCAAACTCCTACATCCGACGCCACTGTCGCCCTATCGTATAGGTAGGAGATGACCTATGCTGGATATTCATAGGCTGGACAGTCGGCTCTAACTGCTGGACTGCTAAAAAAAAAATCTGTAAATAATGTCACACACTGCATCACACTGATGACATCAAACCAAAAACACTGCATAATTGCATCATATATATTACAGCTCGGAACTTCCATATCAATGCGTTTTATTTGCGCAATGCTTTTTCTCATGTGAGCGTGCTCACCTGCTTCCTGTTTTCTGTGGGCAGAGATGTCGCTGTTGCCGTGGTGAAGCCCCTGGCTGCAGGCCTTGGAAACCCCGGCACCCACAGCCTTTTGCGTACTGACCGACAGGTAAACTCTTATGTGTACCTGAACGGTGGGAGGGGCTTAGCAGGTCTGCATCTGAGCTCAAACCAGCTGATCATTCCCACTGATCAGTTCTGATTCAACTTTAACGAAAGTAGCGGCATCATCCAATCAGTGTAAACATCAACACAGAGTCTGACGATGTCTCTGTCCAGTGGCAGAGTGTGACCATAACACAGGACCTCCATGGTCCATTTCACCTGAAGACAAACAAGAAGAGACATCTGCAAACCACCTGACAGATAAAGATCAGTCCTGATTGATCACCGACCAGCGATAGTCTGATGATCTCTGATTTATTTCAGGTTCTCAGGTGAGACCAGCCTTATAAGGTTTGTAAACATAAAAAGGAAAAACTGAAGATCCACTCTATTATATTTCACTAGAAATTTCTATTATTTGTTATTGGCTGCCACTCTGTTTACATTTGATCACAGCTGCACTTTATGGAATGGAAATGTTAATTTACTGTCTGAAAAGCTGTACACTTTGTGTGTACAAAATGACATTAAAAGTTGTCTAAGTTCTAAGGACCAGGGTTGAGACCTCTGTAGAATATATTGAAACGTTAACAATAAAAAGCATGAAATAAGTATTGAGATTACCACTAATGGCAGCGAAGGATTCCTAAAACTGTCCAGCTCTTTTTTTTTTTTCTTTTTTTTTTTTTCTTCGGTCAGAATCTGTGGTTTGCTGCATAATCTTCATGGTTGGAGGTGGAGGACCTGCTCCAGTCTGGACCTCCATCTCCGTCATCTCTGCTTTAGAAAATAGCTTTTAAAGTTGAATTAGCTCAAAGGAGGCAGATTGAATCCTCCATGATCTTCAGTGTTGGGCTGCTGCTTTGCAGGCCTGATTAATGATGTTTGCATTGAGCACGATCGCAGCGCATCAATGCATCAATATTATTCATTTGCTGCTGTTCACTTCACATTAGGGCTGCAACTAATGATTATTTTCCAAATGAATTGATCTATCAATTATTTTTTTGATTAATCGATTAATAATCGTATCGTCAAAGGTTCTCTTAAGAAGTTTTCTTTATGAAATGAAACCAGGTGAAACAAAAACTTTTCCCCTCGATGAGTTCCGGATAGAGCATATTGACAGACAAAAACATTTTTTATCTTTAATGCAAAATGTTTACATAATTTTTTTTACAATTTTGGTATGATTACTCCTCTTAGTGGGTCGCTCCATCAGCTAAAAACATGTTACAGTCTCTATACTCGAGTTAACGATTAATCGATTACTGAATTAGTTGACGATTATTTAAATAATTGATTAATTTGATTAATTGTTTCAGCCCTACTCGACATATCACCAGTAAACGGGTCACTGATAACTGGAGCTTCTATCCACCTGCCTGTTGTCTGTTTAACTCAACATGGCAGACCTGGATTTTCCCGAGCGAGTCACAGTGCTGTGTTCAATGTGGAAAGCTAAAACAATAACTCAGGAGAGAAGTTAAAGCTTTAACTGGTTTTCTGTTCAGGTCGGAGCTGCTGGGCTGAAAACTGATGATGGGAGGAGATCAGAGTCATCCGAAGGAGGCTGAGGAGAGGAGAGGAGAAGCTGAAGAACATCAGGAACCAGACCAAACAAAGGCTCCAGCTGCTGAAGGTACCAGCAAATACATTTATCGAGATTATTTCTGATTATAAATGACTTCTGTGAACTTTATTCAGCAGAGATATTTCAGTTCATCAGAAATAATCTCAAGATGTTTTTGCATGTTGCTACCGCAGATTAATAAACAAGCTTCTCTTCCTCAGAGACACCGGTTGAGTTGCCCCAGTGCAGGATGGGAAGCAGAGAGGTGGACGACATGTGTTTCATGATCTCATGCACCAACTGGTATTGATCTGCTGGACACTGGGACTGCTGGGAGCTGGTGGATGCCGTGTTCATGCTTTTCATGCATCAAATTGGCTGCATTGCTCCTCCGCTGTTGTAGTTTTAACTGATTATTTCTCATCAAAATCAGATAAATGTTTCAGAAATCTAACAACAGGAAGTAAATCTGTCGTTTCTCAGTTTGTTTACTGAAGGAAAAGCCAAGAAGCTGCTGTAGGGAGGCTGAAGGATGAAGACAGGGACTGAACATGAGTCCAACCTGTCAGAAAAATGTGTGCTGTTGCTTTGTAGTGGAGAGCGGCTGCTTGGAAGTAGATTTATGGACTTTTCTCCTCCTAAAAACCCTCATTATCAAAGTGGAACTAAAATCCATCATAGATTGATTTCTCCACCTTCGCACTTCACTGCACACCTCTTCTCCTGCAAACTCATGCGGAAAGAAGAATGATACATTTGCAACAAAGCTCTGATGAGTGAAGGTTCGACACTTCTGACATGCAACATTCCTGGTTTGGCAATATCGTTTTTTTTTCCTCTGAAGGCTTCAGTTTCTCTACAGCTTCAACAGAAATGATGAACTGATCAATGGAAGGTGATTGAACTGTATGAGCAGATTTATGAGAGTAATTGCTGCGGAATAAGATGAAAACTAAAAGATAATAAATAATTTCTGAGGTTTTGGTGATCAGCTCAGATTTTTGTCTGTCATCTATTGTTGGAGAATGTTTGAAAATAACAGCAGCATGGAGACCAAGGAGCCCAGCAGACAGAGGAAGTTCTGGTTCAGTAAAAAGCAGAGTTTGATTCTAGAACAATATTGCAATATTTTTCAGACTCTCTTTAATGCATCCTTCTAACATAGAGAAAGGATGGACATCCACCTTATCTGACAGAGAACGTTAAACAGGGAAACAATTGGAGAAGCTCCAGAGAATATGTAGACAGGAAAAATATGAGTCAGTATTTTCTCTAGTCCTGTAGGTGACCCAGCAAATGAGGAAGAAGGTGTCTGATCATCGGAGACCAGTACAGAACCTTTGGGTCTCATGCAAAGTTAACTCTGCAGATTGCTCTGAACACGCCATCCCTACGGTGAAGCATGGTAGTGGCAGCATCATGCCAAGGGATGCTTTTCTTAATTAGAGGCTGAGAAGCTGGAGTTAACAGCAGGACAGTCTGGGAGGAAAAGCTTTCAGGTTCAGGTTCACCTTCCAGTCGGACAGAGGTCTGCAGCCTGGCAAGTGGCTCTTTGGAGCATCTGCTGTGGCTCTTTGTAGTGGTTAGAAATAATTAAAAACTAACCAATGATTTAGAATAAAATATAAAAAAACAAATTTAAAAGCTTCATTTTTTTTTAGAATATTTGAACTGAAATTTCACAACAGAATAACATAAAAAACAGAAATTGTTTTTTTTTAAATAAATTTATTCTTGTCAACAGGTTGAAAAATATGTTGTTTTTTTTAACTGAATTTTCCACAAATTATATTCAAAGGAAGAAAATCCACACTTCGATTTTAACACTTTCATGCTTTTTTTTTACTTTAAAATTAAAAATATAAATAACCTGTAGATCCTTTAAAATGGCAACAGATTTGTGTTTTATTAAAAGGCCATGTAATCATGCTCTTAATGATGTTTATTTAGATGGACTTGCAGTAAAAGAGATCTTTGGATTTTAAAGGTTGCAGACCCCAGCTGCAGGACAACCACCATGGATGTTTTAGATCACAGCAGTATAATAAACTACAATGGCCTAGTCATAGTCTAGATTTAAATCCAATTCAATCTGAGGTACACTGTAAAAAATCTAAATCTAGATAAGTCTTTTTTTTCTTAAAATAATTGCATTTATTCTTGAATTGAGGAGGTAAAAAAGACATTCTGCCAATGGAAGAAGACAATTTACACTTAAAATAAGAAAACACTATTGCATTGTTTTATTTCAAGTGGATATTATCTAATTACCTTATTTTAAGAGTAAAATTACTCATCCATCCATCCATCCATTTTCTTACACGCTTGTCCCGAGTGGGGTCGCGAGGGGTGCTGGTGCCTATCTCCAGCAGTCAATGGGCGAGAGGCGGGGTACACCCTGGACAGGTCGCCAGTCCATCGCAGTAAAATTACTCATTCCATTGGCAAACTTTCTCAGTTACCTACTCATATTAACGGTGAATGCACTTAATTAAGGACATTTTTACTTATTTCTAGATCGTTTTTGCAGTGTAAGACTTAAAAACTGCTGAAGTCAAATATTCCCGTCCGTAGATCAAACCTGGTGGAAACAAACCCCAGAAGACTGAGGGGCTAAAAGCAGAGCAAACACTTTTCAGATTTAAGAGTGTAAAACATGTTAAAACCATGAAACATTTTTAACTTTTGTTTGTGTTGGTCTAACTCATCAAAATCAGCTTAAATTCACTAAATGTTTAAAACGTCAGCCACAGGATCATACCTGCTTTTATGCACATCTATGTTAGAATCTGGGTTTAGGGTTGGAAATAGTTCAGTCTCAAATTGGATCTTAATGATTAAAATTACAGTTTGGACTTTTCTCCCTGCTGCCCTCTGGGAAAAGGCTTTGCAGCATTCAATGCAGGTCCAGCAGATTCTGCGGGGGAGAAGAGTGGCGAAGAGTTTCCTCCCCACCACCATCAGGCAACTGAACTATTGAGAAAACTCTAAATAATATCACAGACTCTGCATCACACTGAGAATGCCAAACCAAAATACTACATAATTGAACCACATATACAGAATTAAAGCTCTGCTCTTCCATATCAGTTCTATTTTTGCACCATTTTTTCTCTCACACTGTTTACATTTGATCACTGCTGTACTTTAATAAACAGTGTTGGGCACGTTACTTTGAAAAAGTAATTAGTTATAGTTACTTCTCCCAAAAAGTAACTGAGTTACTAACTGAGTTACTCCACAATAAAAGTAACTAGTTACTAGTAAAAGTAACTATTGCGTTACTTTTGCGTTTCTCGCCCCCGTAACCCTCACCACCCAGCCCCCACCTTCTCGCGGTGTGTTTCCAAAGCCAGCTGAATAGAGCGGACGACAAAGACAAGAACCTGCAGAGAGTTTAGCATTTATTGCTACTCAACGTAAATGACATCAGGGGGGAACGCCATGTGAAGTTTTTTAACAGGGCCTTCAGATCTGGTGAAATTAATAACTGGGGATGTCTAATTCTGAAATCCTGTGTGTTTGGGTTGTTATAGATACTGTAACATCTATTTATCATCTATCTATCTAGATGTATACTCTGTGTGTGACATAAAATATGGATCTCCATCCCTGCCACAAAGGCCATCAAATAATGTTTAAAATAAAAAATACAGTAGGTTGAAAAGGCAGAGTATCCATCCATCCATCCATCCATCCATCCAGATTTCTCCCTTTCATTTGATCGTTCACATTCTCCATAGTTCTCCTGTGGCGCGAGCACAGGGCGACTGTTGCGCGCCTTTAGCGAGCATGCGCGTTTCCTGTCGCTTGCGCGGTGACTCGTGCCGCCTGCGCTGTGCGGAGATGCAGAGGAAATCGTATCTGATGGGGAAACGCAGCTCGACGTAACACCGGTATTTCCATGTGGAAAACGCTGTTTTGCTGCTGGATCCTCCTCACTCTCCATCTCTCTGTGTGTGCTGTACGTTAACACCCGCCAGCGGAAACACCCACCTACCCAACTGACAGACGGAATCTCACTATACATCAGCCATTCTCATCCTCCCCTCTCTCATGACAAGGCGCGCACCTCTGGATGACCTAAAAAATAATCTTTAATATCTCTTAAACAAAAGTAGCACAAACAATATTTTTTTCTGCACAAATCTGCACTAACGTTGCACTAACCATTCAGTCTATTTGCAGAGTTTTTCTACGTGGGTGGGGTGTCAGCTTCACGCAGCTGCGCACGAGTCCTATCATGAAAAAAGGTTCATTGTGCGACCTGAGTAACGCGCAGTAACGGGGTGTCTGCAATGGTAACTGCGTTATAGTTACAGTCAAAGTAATTAGTTAGATTACTCGTTACTAAAACAAGGTAACGGCGTTAGTAACGCCGTTACTTTCAACGCCGTTAGTCCCATCACTGTTAATAAATGGAAATGTCATGAGAGCTGTACAAAACGAAATTTTGTTTTGTATACATTCTGTGTATTCAAAATGACAATAAAAGTTATCTAAGTCTAAATATAATATATCAACCAATAGGAAGCAGCATGGATGGTGAACAACTGCAGAGGAAATCATAGTTATCTGAAGTAGCACCAATTGGACGATTAACAAACCAGCAGCAGGAGGTGAAACAATGAAAAAAGAGTGATTTAGACAAATCTGAATGATCTTTCAAAGAAAAGTTCTTCTTCTTTTGATCAGCAGGTAAAGGACCTGAGAAAAGGTCCTTGGTCTTCATCTGGACTAAAAGTAATGACTGAAACGCTTTAATTATCTTCCTCTCATTACAATCAAGGTGTAGCTGTGTAATTATCCCTCAGAGGAGGCTGATCGTTTCCCCTAATTAGCAAAACCTCATCCAGTCTGGATCAGGATGTCCTCTATGTTCCACTCACACCTCGCTGCAGATTGATCTGCTGATGCAGAAAAGATGATCCTGCTTGAAGACGTAACGCCTCTGAATCCTCAGGTCATTGGATGCAAACCTGAAGATCCGTCCAAAACCAGAGAACCAGCACTGGGCCGGCTGCCGCTGTCGGGACATGTCGGGAAATCCCTACTGATGCCGTTTAAGATCGTCTACAGATGAGTCGCCATGGAGACCATATGAATTATTCATGACGCCATCACTGCTGACCTTTAAAGGCTCAGTTATGTTTTACTTTTCCTCTTTATCTACAGCTGAGTGGCTCTGACCTGTAAGGCTCGTAGAAAATTTATGTTCTTCAGGATTTTAAATCTGTGCCATTATAAAGCAAACCAATAAGCAGACAGAGTTCTGGTTCTGAGTTTATAATACAGGCATTTGGGTTTAAAATGAAACAAAATTAGAGGAAAGAAACAACATTAGAGGAAAGAATGATGTTGGACCTCTGATTAACTATAAACACGGAGGAGGTCCTATTATGATGTGGGAGCTATTGGATTTCTGAATGAGTGAAAGGTTGGAATTAGAGCTAAATGCAGCCACCCAGTGTCACGGGAAACAAGAAAAAACTAATTTTTGGAGATAAAGTCTTCACTTTTATTGACATTTCTTAGAACATGGTGTTTTAGGATAGAACCGGTGCCGGACAATCAAACAAACCCCAAGAGAGAAAAACAGTTTGCATTACAAAGCACACAATGCTTTAAAATAAACCTGGAATATAAATCAGAACCGAGTCCGTTCTTAACGAGAGCCAATCAAACAATCAGCTGGCATCTCTCATTAAAGTAAAGACGTGGTACTTTGTCTTTCAAAATAAACATCAGATTTATTTTTGGTTCATTTTTATTTTATAATCAACCCATTTATTCAAAACAAAAATCTGACGTTATTTACAGAAAAATCATTTGTTTGATAAGAAAATCCAACACAATCAGTTAAAGCTTTCTGATGAGTCAGCAGTTTTTCAGTTAAAAAAAAAGTCTGCCCAGAACATTTGTTCTTCTTCCACATCTCCATAAGAAAACTAGAGGCAACAACAGGCAGTTAAAGAAAAACTCAAACAAGAATCTGCTCTCTGGGTTCTCAGGTTCTGCTCAGCAGATTAATGATGATCCAGCAGGAACACACAGTTTGGAGACCGTCCATCTACTTTTTCACCGATGGGGAACTTGTTCTTTTTTTTACTTCTTTTACATTAAAATGATTTTTTTGTAATCTTGCATAACTGTTTTATCTTTAGATCTGTTTTTGCTTCTTTAAAAAAGTCTTATCATTTGTGAAAATCCTTATGTTTTTATTAATTTCCTAGGATTAAAAAAACCTTAAATAGTAATAATCTTATTATTTTAGAGATAAAATAGTAATTTAATCCACATTTAATAAAGAAAACTATGATGTTTTACTTTAGAGTTACAGATTTTAAATGATCTGATATATATTCTGGTTTATGATAAAATTTGCTAAATTACATCATTGCAATTAGAATCTCTTTTTTTAATAGATTTTTATTAATATATTAACATGTTTAAAATAATCAAAACAAATAAAATCTTTAAATTCTTGCATTTATCAGTAGTTTGTTTCTGCTTTTATTCGGCTGAATGTTTAATTTACAACTTCAAGTTTCTAATTCTTATTCAGTCGGCCCTTAAATTGGATGTATAAAAAACGCTTGACTTGCTGAGAGTTTAATTTAAAATATACTCAGTGGGCCATGTGAACAAGTCAATAAGCTGTAAACAATTGAATTAAATCACACAAACATCTTTGCTGCCTTTGTGTTTAAAACTATGGATCCTCAGCTTCGTCTTAGTTCATATTTTATCTGTTTTGCAGCTTTTTGTTTTCATAATTTTGTTTTCTGTCAGAGACTCATCGAACAACCAAACAGCATTAAGCTTTGCCACATCGAAACTTCCTCTCTGTCTCTTTGCTTTATGGATTCATCCCTAATAAAGATTTGTGATGCTGACTGCAGTCTGGACCACATGAACCGTCAAACTTCTAGAAAAATTATGAGCTTTCAGCTGATTGTTGGTTCCAGCTCCGTGAGCTGAACTTCCTGCACAGCATCACTTAGTGACTGAGGGGTGATCATCAGCTCTAAGACGACTCATGTGCTCCGAGCTCTCCAGAAAATGAGCCAGAACAGAAAGAACCCAAACTCTGCTGACCTGAAGTCATGTGTTAAACTGTCCGGCACCGTTTTGTTCAAAGTAAAAGAAGTTTGAGGACAAACAACAAACAGCAGATATATGAATCCAACCCATGAAGGAGACAGAATTCCACAGGACCTTCTGCCCTCTAGGGTAAAAAACGGAATAAGTCGTCTACGTCTAAATAAAAAGATCCCATCTACATATATTCTCTCTAGTCTAGAAGCAGGAATATGAACAATGCCATCACTACAGCATGTTTTCTTCAAGTATTTTTCTTTCTTTTCCACAAACAGACATTTGCTGAAATACAGTAAACTGCAGTTCTGTGAATCTCAGTAAATATGTACAAACTCCAGACTTTTCTGCCATAAGGTAAAAACATGGATCCGGTTGCGTTTCTACAGACGGATATAGTTTTTTCAGCTCAGCTTGACGCTTGCGGCTCTAAAGGTCACTAAGTGGGCTTAAAAAGTCTATATCAGAGATAACAGAGGATTCATGATGAAGATCCCTTCCAACAGCACAGAAATAAGTCCGTACTGAGAGAATAACAGATTAAGACTTAGTCAGGACCAGAGCCTGAGCTTAAACAAGCTTTAAAGCGGAGCTAAAGAAGCTGAGGTAAAAATGTCCCTGCAGAGGTTTAACCAAGCCTTCATTCCGACACAAATCGACACCAACATGCCCGAAAACAACGTTTTCTCTATCTGGTCCTTGATGTTGGTAAAAGGTAAGCATTGAGTCTAAAGTAGAAGCAGGATTGATTTCTGGCCTGACCATCATCTTCTGCTCAGTTTTACTTCTTTCATTAAATCTTCAAGCACCTTTGTCTCTTATAAAGCTGGAACAGTCTGAACACAGATGCATTTTTTTTCCTTTTAAAAATGAAATGTTGAAAACCATGAATTAATCCTCTCTACAGTTTTACCACACTGTGTGTTGGTCTGTGTTGGGTTTATTCAATGAAGATTATAAAATTAATGTGTGTGTACTTATGAAACATTGGAGCAAGAAGATGCTCCACTCTGTCTTGTGATTCAGTTGGTGGAGCATCCTTTCTTATGACCTGATCAATTGTTCTGTCAGAACAATACTGTTTTGTAACCATGTGTTATGTTCTGTTAATAAAAGACGACTGCAGGAGGTGGGTAAGAAAGAGCTGAAAGTTGGGTTGGGCTCTTTCCACTCCTGCAGGAGCTGTTTGAATCTCTTTCCTGTGTGGACTCAGGATGAAATGACAAGAGGCTCCAGGGGTGAAAATACTTTTACAGTTCTGTGCGTTTTTGCAGATTTATTCCTACATTAATTTGAGAGGATCTGCTTATGATCCTGAAATGGGAAGTTTATCATGGATTTATTTTCTTGCTATAATCTAAATAACTCAAAAGACAATCAGACGTCTAATGTTTGACGTAAATATTCATAAAAAATTCATTTTCAAACAACATTTATGTTAATTTTTAGGATTAATTCAAGAATCTTGATGGTGAGTCAGTTTAAAAACCTTAAAACATTGTTTGAAAAGTTAGCGATCTAAGAGCTAATGAGGCTAACTTGGAAGCAGATTTAATTTGGATAATAAAATGACTCCAGCAGCTCCTGGGGTTGCTTTATGGAAATATTACAAATTATATCTCTTAATCCAAAAGCCAAAAATCTGTCACATAGCTAATACCCTAAACAGGATACTCTTAATAAAACCCAACTTATAGCTTTTTCTGCCATAAAGTTGGATTAGAAAAATGCAAATTCAATTCTAGTATCTTTAACAACATTGATGAAAAACTGAGTCAAACGATATTCTAGAAAACAACAAATAATTAAACCATTGAATAAAATGCATAAAGATAAAAAGGTTATGTTGTGTATTATACATGAATATAACATTTCATGATTCATTTTGATTCACTACCAGCAGTAAACATTCAAAATCTGCTATGACAAAAATCTGTTTATCATCAAAATGTGATTCTGTATTGAAACATTTTGGGTTTAGGCTCTGAAATTTAACAAATAAACTATTTACCAATAATAATCAGTACAGGAATAATTGATTTATTTTGAGTTTGGGAAGTTGCTTCTCTTCTTTTTAAATAAAACTTTGACCAAGCAGATATATAAAAAAATGGGGAGATATTATTTCTGATATTATTATCCTCCTAATGCAGACACTCTTAACTGCTTGTTTTCTTTCCCCCTTGTTGGGTCAGTACAGATCTAATGCAGGCAGCAGCTGGGATACATGTAACCTCTGCAGAGCAGAGAAGAATGAGATCAGGAGGAAGAGCTGAGGGGTTGAGGGAACCTTTGTCTGACGTCATGAATGGATCATTAAAAGTCAGTCATGAAAGGAGATCAACCAGGTTGTTTTCCTGGGTACAAACTTGAAAAGAAGAAATTAGCCTTTTTTCTGGACTCTGTTTTGACTCGGTCTGGGAGCTGGAACTGTGAACACGGTGCGCTTAGGACTTTTAAAAGTAGACCAATTATTCTCTGTCTGAGTCACCTCAGAGTGTTAACACCGTTTACATGAGCAGCCTGTGCATTCAAAGAAAGCAAGCTTTAAAGTTCAAGCTGCAGCGCTGCTGTTTCGTTCCATGATGCCTGAAATCTGCGTTTCTGTGCTTTGCTGCCTCTGTACCATAAGAGCAGTCATGTTAAAAACTACCGAAGCTCCCTGGGAAGGGCTGAGTACGCCACAGCTGGAGACATCTGGCTCTTTTTGCAGTTTAAAGAAAACTCTAAACAGTTAAACCAAGAGTTAAAGAAGGAATTGTGCTGTATGATATAGCTGGAGGAGGCTAAAAGGATGCAAAGCAAGGTGAGCTAAGTGGGATAACAGGCCAGATGGAATCAGCTGAAGGTCAGAGGAAAATGATTAGCTGGACGAAGAGCTGTGAGGACAGATGGAGGGAGAGGAACGACTGCAGGGACGTGGAGGACGAGAGGAGAACTCTGTGAACTGAGTCCATATCACAGTACGGCAGCAGGCGTGCTATTACAGTCACCGTCAGACCTTTACTTCCCGTCCTACAGCACAACAAGTACCATCAACAATCCAGGAGGTGTAAAAACTGCTGTGTCCTATCAGATCAGGCCAAAGCTTCATCCTGCTGGTCTAGATTATTTTGAAAAAACCTCAAACCGCGATAGAAACCCTCCACTGGGGGTTTCAGTCCAGATCATCTCATCACAGAAGCCAGTAACAAACTTACAGGACAACGAGACAAGTGAAAATGTATGAAAAAGCTTGTTTCTTTCTGAAAGAGAATAAAATGTAAAACAGTAAACCTTAAAGCTATAGTATAGTTTAACTTGATTGTGCAAGGAAGAAATATATTCTCAATAGAATCAGACTTATTTTAATATGTTGAATTCATGATACTAAGCCTTCATCATTTGCAAATATGTATGGAAATGTTTTTACTTCTCCAGTAAAAAAAAAACAACAGCAAAAGTTTACCTATAAATGTGTTGAAATCTGTTGATTTAAGCCAAAGCAATTTGAGGATGACCGAGTCAAGCAGTTTTAAGCCAATGAAATAACTGTCATTTGAACATGTGATTTGGTCAGCTGAGTCTCTTTACAGTTAGGTGGTTCGTAGCTTAATGAGGAGACAATTACAAAATGGCAGCTAATCAAAAGCTAACACACCACCAGGTGTTAAGAGACTCTATTCTGCCTGAAGGACTGGTTTTTCATGTAATCAAAGTATAATCTGATTGGCTGAAATGTGCTAGATTTGTTCATTTGTTGATTGGTTTGGCTCTAGTCAATAGAAGGTCAACACATAGACCTAGTCCACACAAATACATATTTTATAGAGATATATTTTCATAAACAGCTTAGAAAAAAAATTAGCTTTCCAGAGAATGTACAGAGGTCCAATGAAGACACTGTAGTACACCTGCCAAGTCCTTGGTTGGCGCTGTGACAATGCCACAGAGTCACACCCAAACCACTGACAGAACTTAGATCAGAATATTTAAATCAGGCTGTCTATCTGTTAGGACTCCAGTCTGTGTGGTCTGTGTTTCTGTGTGTTTGTCTTCCTTCCTCCAACAGGCGTCGCCTGGTTCTGATTCTCCTCCTCACACACCTGCAAGGGGTTACCTCATTAATGGAGTGTTCTTAAGCTGCTGACTGCCACTACCTCGACGCCAGAGTATTTGCCAGTTTTGGGTACTCTAGCCAAGTTGAATTTTGCTGACTCAAACTGATTTTTTGTCAACCTGAGTCTTAACATTGATTTTGTCTTTGCCTTTCTGCAGGAAGTCATCCTGCAAACTGGATTTTTCAGACGTTCTCTCCCTGGAATGATCAACTGAGCTTCAAACTGAGCTGAGGATACAAACCGGAGGTTTGGATCCACTTTTCCCCGAGGTAACGTTTGAGCTTTACACTGAGAAAGGGATTCATCTGCACAACAGTCCGTTCACATACCGCAGGAAATCTGAGTGGCAGTCAGTCTTTCTCCGATCATCTACAAACAACTGCATTCTGGGTAACCCTGTCCGCCCTCCTCCATATGACACAAACACTGGAACACATTCCTCACCTGCTGGAGTCTAAAAGTAAACCTAATCTCTGGAAACGTCTCCTCTACAAGTTCAATCAATTCTCCCACTGAACCTGAACTAACCGCAGTGTCTTCCCTTCACCTTTCAGTTCCAGTTGAGCAGTGTTCAGAGCAACACTGGAACCTCCACAAAACTTCTCAATAAACCTGTTAAACTTCTTCCCTTGTCTCTCTGGACTGTTTTTTCTGATCTATCCGAGGTCTTGATAAAATCATGACACTATCAGTCTCACACTCCATCTGTCCCTCACTCGTGAACAAAATCCTGAGCTACTAAGCGTGGTCTGCGCAATGTTATTCTACGCCACAGCGCAAGAGGGACAATCAAGAACTAGCTAGGATAGTGGGCACCTTGTGTCGGTTGGACGAGCTTGTTCGCTGTCTACAACCCCTCAATCAACATACAGTTCACCGCTGATTGTTCCCCAAAGACTGGCATTGGCGCTGCGTATTTTGGCTTTGCGTGCAAACCAACAGACCATTGCACAGAGCTACAAACTAGCATCCTGTACTGTGTCTGGTATAGTGTCTGAGGTGTGCCAGGCGTTGTGGACAGCACTACGGCCAGAGCTTCTGCCATTAGGTACCAAACAGGAAATATGCATGGTGTAGAGCAGATGTAGAAATTATCAATCAGAGGCCTCTTTTCTTTCCTTTCTCGCTATCGGCGGCACTTTCTGTGTTAACTGCGACACACACACAGATGACCTGTTTTCTGAGCATAAACCAGGTTTTACTATAAGGTTTATAAGGTCCGATTGAGCCAAAAATCCCGGGCTTGGACAAACACCTCATGCAGGGTGAAACAGCATGGGGGGAAAGAGGCACATGCAGTTCACAGAGCTATGTTCAGCTACAATGTCACTGCTAAAAAAAGCTGCAGCTCACTTATCCACACTGAAAAATGAAACCGACATTCACCAAATTTCTGCACACTGGGAACACGTTTTAAAACTTTTTCATGTTTTCCCAAAATGTTGGCTCCGTTTAGATACACAGCTGCACCTGTCCTTGTCTCTGTGTAGATATGGCCTTAGAGTAAGAAAAAATAAAGTCAGGTTAATAATCAAATGCCTGAAAAAGTCTGATTCTGGTGAGATTTTATCTTTTCCACATATTCTTGATAAAGGATTTTTTTTTTTGGGTGAGTGTGGAGAAATACAGGAGACTGAATACTACTGGCAGTGACCAGATGAGCTTTAAGTAAAACAAAATCTGTCCCAAAGACCTCATGGTATTAAATTTGAGGTTAAGCGTAAAGGGATGCTTTTTTGAGCAAAGTTCTTCCAACTTGAAGAACTTAAAGACAAAAGCGAAATATAAATAAATAAAAGTATGTGTATATAAACACTGGTGTGCAAGCTAACATGTATCCTCAATTTTCACTACTATATGATAAAGTCCAGCAACGGCACTTAGACAGCTGACAGTGGTAGAAAAATGCTTCTTAATTACAAAAGTAGTAAACCCACTAAATCTAAGTTGATTATTTCTGAATTAAGTTAAAATTGTGTCCAACAATAATAGCAGGAAGATCAAACAATTAAAAAAGTGGTAAATGAGGAAGATTTGCCACGCCATTTTAGTTGGAAATAAAACAATGCTTTTTTTAAGCGATATGTTATTATGCAGGAATGTGTTATTCAAAGTTTATAGAAATCTAGAGGATATTAAAAAGTTTTTAATGTCTGCAGCAAGAAGGTTACCTGCTGCTGTAAAACGTAAATCAGATAAATAAAATAAACAAATAATTAAATAAATAAACACAATCTTTCTGCTACATATCCAAAGCTGCAGGTTACTTTAGTTATTTTCCACTTCATCCATCCATAGTTTTGGCTTTTTAGGATTTTTTTGAGCTGAGGGCAAACGGCCTGTGTCGCCTTATTTACACTGCAGATCTGTCATCAACATGTACACCCACAGGTGTCATTATGCGCACTTTGATAACCGTTGTTTAAAGCAAAGCTGCTGTCACATTGTTACCCAATCAGGGGTAACAGTGGTTCACCTGCTGTGGCTTTTGATTTGCTCCTGTTGCTCTCACGGTTCACAGAGACAAGACTCAGTGGAGTGGAAATTAGCGTCCTGCTGTATCACGACAGGGTTTGTTACATTTCTGTGATGTTATTTTTTTTTTTGAACAATCCACTGGACTTGGTATCCAAGTTTGAAGTTTTTTTTTTTTTTTAGGAAAGAATATGTTCCAAGTCATTCCATACGACTAAGTTCCGAGTTTTTTTGGGATGACTATGACCTGGATGACTAAGAACCTTCACCAGCATTTCTGTGATGCCATCTTCTGATTCCTCTTTCTTATTTATAGGAATCAAAATTGAATGTAAACTCAGTAAGTGTCTCAAGTTTTTATAATTCAGATAATCATTAAGTGATTTATTAAAAATTAAATCATATTGTCAGTTCATCTTTCATTTTCAATTATCCAGCATAATGATGTGAGTGAAGCATCAGCATAAGATTATTTAGCAACAGGCCGAAATTTAGCATCAGGAAACTGCTGAGCCAAATATATTCGATTAGATTATTTACTAAAATACATCTAATGGTGGTAGGCAGGCTTAAAAATGAATCTCAGACTTGTTAGGAATTGGGGAAGTTAAGTTACCTGGAGACAAACACAAACTTATTTCCAGGTAAAATTCAAAACCTAATCCCAAAAAGTCAAAAGCCAATCGAAATTCCTGAATTGTCCTGGTTAATAAACGCACCATGAGCAGTTAGAATTTGCTCCACTTTCCTACCACTATAGTCAATATATACTGTGAATCTCAAGAAGTTTTCTTATAAGATTCATGGAAAACTAAACACCAAATACCCTCTAAATAAACACAGACCTTTTTCTCCTACGTCGATCCCATTTATGAAATTTATCAATTTAAATATAGTAAACCTCAGCTTCCTTCAGCAAGCATGGACAAATAAGGCTGTAGAACTGTCTTTATATGCAGACGACTTATTTTTCTACTTCTGTAAAAATTGGGCGGTTTAATTGAGTAATTCTGTCCCTATGACTAAATAAAGAGAGTTTCATGTTAACAAAAAAATTAGCTGTAGTGAGTTTGTATTTGGTTCAGTAAAAAAGGGAGAAAAACCTCAAACAGTTTTCCATCTCAGTATAACTGAAAACAAAGTTCTGTGATCCACAGAGATCCTTTTTTTCCTTTTTATTATGGCCTTTCTAACTGTTTAATTTTCCAGTTTATTCTTAACTTTTTTTTTTTTTTTTTTTTTACATAACTTTGATTAAACCTAAAAACTAAAAGCAGTTCAGATGTAAAGTTGTCTGAGGAACAAACTTGAAGGTAGAGCTGGACCAGGCGGACATTTTTAAACTCAAGTCTTCTTATTTTCTCTGAGAAGGAGAAGCTGTTTTAGGTCCAACAAGAACTCCCAACGTCCAGGAAGAGGTGTAGACAAACTTCATTTTTTTTTTAACGTCACCCTGGACTTTATTTCACTGCCTTATAGGTTTGGTTTTAACATTCTTAAATATGAACACTTCTCAGAAGATTTTAAATCAAAGTCTTGATCTACTCTTTTCTGAGCTTTTTTTAGCTGTCAGCTTCTTTTGCCAGCAGCATGTTCCAGTCTGTCCTTTGCCAGAGTTGTTGTTGAATAACACAGCTTTAAAACGACAAAGGCTTGACCCTGCTAGGTTTAAGGTTTTGGTTCCCTGTCATACCCACTCCTGCACTGGGTATTTGTAATAGTGCTGCATCATTGTGTTCTGCTGTGCTCCTTTGCTCTTAAACTGGAAAATGGTGTAGATCAGCACCAGGATGCACAGTGACAGGATGCAAGGGATCACCACGGCGATGGCGTTGACTGTCTTGGGGACATCATTGATGGTCACGATGATGTCCACGTCGTCGAGGGGCACCTGGCGGTCTCCACGGTTGCTGCCAGAGGTTCCACCGTCAGTTTCTGGTTGTCGAACTTCCAGTACTCCTTGCCTTTGTAGAAGTAGGTGTGGTCTGAGGGGGGTGGGGTGGCGGAAGGGGATGGAGGTAACAGAGAGAGAGATGGTGAGGGTTAGGTTTTGTTAATAGAAGCTGAGATAAACTGCTATGCCTCCAAATGTTGGAAGTTCAACAGTTAAACAGATTCAGCCACACAATGTTCTGATTTAACCAAGAAAAACCTGAAAATAGGACTTTTTCAGCCTCATCTCAACAAGATCAGGTCTTTTTATGGTTATATTTTCACCTTTAAATCACTTTTAAATGTTAATAAAGGAAGGAAAGCTATTTTTTAAATTCTTAAACCAAGATTATTGGTCATAATGTCCCTTTCCATCACCGTCTTAAAGGCTTTCAGGAATGATTTAGACTCAAACAAACCTTACAAACTTAAATAAAGGATCATAATCAGGAGTCATTGAGCATCAAAGAGGAGCAGCCATGTATTGAGACAGATATAAAATACAGGTAGAGCATTGCAAGGAAAAATTCTGGTTTGGACCAAAACAAAGTCCAAAGACCTTTTTAGGAGCATTTTTTTCCCACCATCTGTTGGTATATCAACCTAATCCAGATCCAAACTCCAGATCAGTCAATAATTATTACTAATGCTTACTGTTTTAAAAAAAATGTACACTTCGAACCAGACCTTGAGCACAGTAACTCCTCTCTTTTAGAACTGGTGTTCCACTACAATTCCAAGATCACCGTTTTCAGGATCATCTTCGATGATTTCCTCTCTTCATTTAATTTAAATAATAATAAAGAACTTTATTGTCCCAAAATTGGGGAAATTCACTTTCTGGATTTAACCCATCCCCTTCGGGAGCAGAGGGCTGCCACTGTGCGCCACCCAGGGAGCAGTCTGGGGTTAAGGACCCAGAGTAGTTTCTTTCACACTGATAAGATTATGCTTTCATTTGGCAAAAGAATCTCACATTTTGTACAAACCCAGTTAAAATGTTTTTTTTTTTTAGTCTTTAAATATTTATTAAAATGAATAACAATAATAATCTAAAGTGAAACTGTGAACTCTTTCTTTGAGTCCTGGTGGCCTCACAGAGAACTGCAGCTGAGGAGTTATGCACCAGCAACAGAAAGTCGTGTTGATTCACTCAATTGCAAACTGCATGAATGAACTTCATTTAAGAGATATAGAGCAGAAATATAGTTCTGTAATAGACAGTATTGTGATTTATCTTTTGTATCAGTGATACTTGTTTATCCAAAAGTCCTATTTTACTTTTTTAAATCTGAGCTAACTGACTCCTGGTTTAATTGAGCCGGTGAAGATGGAAAAATTCCTGGGCTGAAAATGGTTCCCAGTCCAAGCCTGACCTTGATCACAGACGATTTTTTTGTATTTGTGTGCTTGTCTCTGGGTGCCGGTTTTTGACCTGCACCTGTTTCATTACTACTTCTAGTCTTTCACCTGCTCCTCAGTACTCTTCAGTAGCGCTTTTCTTTCCTGCAGCTCATTTCTTTTAATAAACTGATTAACACAAGAGACAATCTGGCTTCAAAATTGTTCTGTAGGCCTGCTTGTGCATTGTATTAACACAATGAACCCTCTACTAATGTTTATGGGCAGATATGCTTCAAAGTTGCATGTCCTTCACTTATTCTCCAACTACATCAGTTAATCTAATTTAAAGATCAGATTTCAGGATTCTTCTATGCAACTGGAAAGGAGAATGTTAACCCAACACTCTTTTATATAAGACTTTTCATCATGGCACTGTTAAGGAGAGAGATGCTGCTGAGCTAACATCTACTGATTTAAGGAAAAAAAAAAAGGAAAAACAGAGTCTAAGCAGTAAATCGGTACCACTTACATCCCTCTCTGCTGGTGAAGGCTCCCTGTGGAGAGTCAGGGACTCCATCCCAAACACTGATGGATTTTGGGTATCCTGGGTCCACGGCTCGCTTTTCCTCATTGTAGCGCCAGTACTGGTTTCCTTTGAAGAAGTAGGTTTTCCCAACGACCTCCCAGCGAACCGCTGCATCAATGCCATCTTTGGGGAGGAAGCTTCCCAGCTCCTTCAGGTTCTGAGGGTAACCAGGTTCAGCTTTGACCTCTTTAAACACCCAGAACTTATTACCTGAGAAAAGTAGAGAAAAGAAACATTTATTGCCCAAATCAACCCTCCCCAATGCATTCGTCTCCAGTTGTTTCAATGGCTTTCACTAATTTTCCTTTTTTAATATCGATTACACAAGGATAATATCCTTTTATAATCGAAAGGCTGTAACTGTGGTCGGAAAATTTAGATTTCTCTTATTTCACATGTTAATTTACCCTATTTAATCACATTTTAACTCAGTCTGTTCCATTGTTATAAGTACGGGGAACACACTCTGCTCAGGCAGAACAGGGCTGAATACAGAGCAGTAAGGGCTGTATGATGAAATGTTCTCTTTTCGCAAAGCTATGAAAATAAAGTGCAGACTGAGTGAAATCCATCAATCTCTGTTTATTCAACTGGGTTGAATAGTTGAATACTTTTTTACCACTACACTCTTTAAAAAGTATTTTTTGATTTATTGATTAATTGACTGATTGATTGATCTATGTAAAGATTCAAGAGACTTAATGAAGGCTTTCAGATTGTTAAGGAGTGATTTTAAACTAACATTGAACCAATTTCTCATTTTGTTCAGCATACTCTGATGTTTGCAGGGGTGAGGAGAAATTAGAAAATTAAAAAATTTAGAAATTTAGAAATAAAAAAAACTTTATTTTCAAAAACAAAGTTGTGGAATCTTGGACATCTTGGTATATCTTTGACGGAAGGATGAGATAAACTAACACATAAATTGTTAATGCCTTGCGAGTAGAAGTTGTGAAACAGCTAAAACTGTGTCAGAATTTACTGATTGTGTTAGAAGTTTTCCTACCTTTGAAAAAGACAAATTTTCCATCAGACCTCTCGTAGGCGGCATCAATGCGAGGAGGCAAGCCTTTCCAGAACTGTTCAATCTCTATGGGATAACCCTCCAGGACTTTGTTGTTCCTCAGGCGCCACAACCAGCGGTCCTGAAGTGCAATAAATGGAAACTTTAGCAATTTTTCCGGTTTTAGTAATTTTGCACCTTAACAGCTTGCCCTACAAGGAAAGTTCATAAATAAACCAGAAAAAAAAGGAAAGCATCTCAGTCAGTTTTTATACATGATTAGTCAATAATGATGATTAAAGATGACCTAGAACCGCCTCCATTATTTTGTAGAGGGGTTATAGTGCTTGGGTCATCACAGAGGCTATGTAGTCTGTGACTTAAATGCACCTGGTAGTGCAAGACGATAGGGTGATGCATCAGAAAAACTGCATTTAAAAAGCTTTTATAATGATTAAAACATCAAGGCTAATGATGTCACCCAGTCGATCCCGGAATCTGGTCTTGTAGGGCACTTCATTGCCAATGCTGACATCATGATGGCTTCCCTGGATTATACCCTGAAGTGTCTTTTGTGTTTTTCTAACTGTTTCCTGTCATTACTCCCTGGAAATCATTACAAGGAAAGAACTCTGAAACCATCAGACTTAAACTGCTCATACTATTCCATCTTGTCTGGTCAGGTCTGAAACTATCCCAGCTACTACAGAAGATGGAGGAGCAGCAGCTTTTAATGGAATACACTGGACATCCAGATACCATAGGGGAATGTGATGCTGGTTAAACTGGGACAGGACAGTCTTTGCACTACACTCCCCTCTATTCAATTTACAAATGTTTGCTCTTTCACTAATATAATGCTTCAACCGTTTTCCTTAACAGAACCATTTGGACTTATGCAGATCTGCTGCTCTCTGTTAACCTAAATCCTAGCTTTTAGGATTCTGTCATTTCTGGGCAAAAGGTGTAATGCAGCTCAGGAGGTGGTGTCAGGACTCCTGTCTGTGTGTTTGTGTTTCTGTGTTTGTCTCCCTTCCTCCACCAGGAGGCGCCTGGCTCTGGTCCGCCTCCCCACACACCTGCTGATGGTTTCCCCGTTAAACGGAGTGTTCTTAAGCTGCTGACTGCCACTACCTCGACGCCAGAGTGTTTGCCAGTTTTGGGTACTCTAGCTAAGCTGAGTTTTGCTGAGTCAAACTGAGTTCTTGTCAACCTGAGTTTTAACATTGTTTTTGTCTTTGCCTCTCGGCAGGAAGTCATCCTGCAAACTGGATTTTTCGGACCTTCTCTCCCTGTAAGGATCAATAGAGCTTCAAGCTGAGCTGGGGTTACAAACAGGAGGTTTGGATCCACTTTCCCCTAGAGATCGTTTGAGCTTCACACTGAGAAAGGCATTAATTTCCACTACTACCCGTTCAAGTACCGCAGGAAATCTGAGTGGCAGTCAGCTTCTCCGTTCACCTACAAACAACCACATTCTGGGTAACCCTGTCCGCCCTCCACCAAATCAGACAAACACTGGAACAACAGCATACAGACTGTAGTCAAAGATTCAACAACTTCTCTGGAAACGTGAGGCAGCAACCAGATCCTCTTCTCCTAGTTCACGAATCAAATTTCCCACTGAGCCTGAACTAACCACTGTGTCTTCCTCTCACTTTACAGTTCCGGTGGTGCAGTGTTCAGAGCAACACTTCTTTCTGCATTATCTCTTCAATAAAACCTGTTAAACATTTTCTCCTGGTCTTCCTGCTTGGTCTTCAGCATTTGGGTCTAAACTTCAGTAAAATCATGACAGGTGGACTCTGTTCCTACAGAGGTTGGTGTATTGATGTCATGCAGTCATCACTTAAAGATATTTTTCATTAGCAGCAAACATTTTTATTCACCATGGAAATTGTCCTTGTTTGTCCTGGTCGCTGTTTATATTATATATGTTAGTGAGGTTTTTCTAGACTGACCAGATTACTAACTGGGTACTGTACACAACCACTACCGGCTGTCATGCACGGACCATGTGACGGCGAAAATACAAGAAAAGGGTTTTGCCTAAGGACGCAACAACTGAAATGGATGGAGCTGGGGTTAAAAAAGGCGACCCTCTGGTTGCAGGACAAACAACCGTCACCCGTTGAAAAAAGCTTGATTCCTTGCTTATTATTTTGGGTTATTTTAACAAAGCAAACTTCAGCCACATCATTACAAAATAGAAGCAGCATATTAGGAGTCTTACTATGAATACTAACGCAATAAACCACAACAACATATAATGCGTGCAGCTTTAAGACTCACTGATCACCGTCTGGTTCAACCTTTTCTGACTTACAGGCAGAAACTTAAATTTGCTAAACCTGTTTTAAAGAATGACAAAAGATGGACCAATGAATCAAAGCTTTAGTTACAGGTCTGGAGTGATTTTAAGGCAAAAAAACCTGAATAAAAGTCAACCCTGTTGCTGCCTCGGTCGTTGCAGAGGCAAAAACTTGGATCTGGGAAAAATTCAGTAAGGCTGTTATGACTGATGTTAACTTATGTAAATATCAGTGAGCAGGTCCTTTTCATCGATATATAATACGGATATAAAAACTGTGGAGGCAGACTCCCTGCATCCATCCTCATCTCATCTCAACCAGCCACACTGTTTAACATCATGTAAAAGTTCTGGAGCTTGTAGGTGAGAGCTGCTGCTTCTGTTTACTTAGTTTTCTCATGGTGTTATGAATTAGGAAGTAAGTGTTTTGTCATTTGATTTATTTACTCAATTAGGTAATTTCATTAATATTCAGATAATCTTTTATTTGTTGTTTTCGGTATTAGCTCTCTCTGAAGTCATATGCTCCACTTATTGTAATTTCTCAATCAAAAAAGTTTTTCTGAAATAAATAACTTCATAAAATCTTCAACTTTGTGTGTGTCGCCTGCTTGAGATCTGAAGAGGATGGATCCTTATGTTATGATCTGGCCACTGCTAGAAGGGTCGTAACAGAGGCCATGAATAAAAACTATTGTTTGGCCTCAAAGCGATTCTGGTAAACCATCCGCTGCCTCCATTCTTTAGTGTAAATTGATAGAAAAAGATTCGATCCGAGGTTGAACTTTATTCATCTGAGGATTAATTTATGATAATCTAGGAGCCGGTGATGATCAGATACGTTGTGAGTTCCTCCAAGACAAAATCTGGTACAACATTTTAAATGCAACCCCAAGTGATATCCAAGCCTGAATGAAGTCCTTTTGATGTGTAAACGGGCCTCTTCATGTCACAGACAGCCTGAGAGGAATAAAGTGAGACAAACAAAGGAAAGGTGAGGAGAGACAGACAGATGTGTACAGATGTGGACGGATGAGCTGCCAGAGATGATAAACTTTCTCAGTGACAGCTGATCCTGAAGACAGACGGAGAGGTAGATCAGTCTGACCTTTTCTAAAATTCACTTTAAAGATCAGAGACTTCTGAATGGACTTTCCATTTCCCTCTGCCGCTCAAACTGAAGCTCTGGGCTAAAATCTGAAAAAAAAAAATGTGGGCATGATGTATTTTCTGCACTTCCTGATCAGGAAATGTTGCCGGCATTTATTTACAGCTTTAACTTACTTATTATGTTGCAGATTACTTCTGGCTGTATATTTAAACTCACTGTATTTAATGAGACCACCGAAGGTATTTCAGTCTTGTTCCGATAAAAGGACAAATATATAAACATGAACTCCAGGAATTGTAAAAGAGTGTCTGGATGGCAGATAGAGCATATGAAACTGTTTGACAAAAACATTCTGTAAATGTTTGTTAATGTATTAAATTAAAAACACTACTTAACATAATGTAAACATTTAGAATCAAGATTTTATTTTTTAATCTATGTCAGCTTATGAAAGCTGAAGTTGTTTTTTAAAGGTCTCAACAATTTGGATCAAACCATTTCAGAACCATATATAATTTGATTAGATTTATCTAAACCGGTTGCTTTGGAAAGTGAATGTAGATACATTTATATTAATGTTGAAAAACAAATTTATCAGTGAGTAGATAATTTGGAAAAACCTCATTTATGAAGTTAGCAAAATGTATCAGAGGTCTATTTTAACTTGTTTACCCGATTTTAACATAAAATCTAAAAAATCTGGACCAATTTGCAGAAACATTAGACATAAACTTGAGATTCTTTTCTTTACTTGGAGAAATCAACTCTAAATGTGATGTAGATAAATACCCTCATTCTGAGTTTTTATAGCAGTACAATTTTAAGCTTTTAAATCATTTTTAGAGGTAATTTTATTTGGAGACATTCTTTCATAAAATCTCAGTTATTTTTTTTTTATCTCATCAACTAAAAAAAAAAAAGTCAAATGGGATTTTTACCAAAAAGGACATTTTTATAGTTATAGTTAAGCAACATTTTCTTCTATTTAGAAAGAAAAGACAGATGACAGAACAGAATAACATGAAGCTTTGTTTTATTTGAAAACCACTCATTGGATCGGAACCAGGAGTGCAGAAACTATCAAGCATATTCTCTAAGTTCTGAATGTTAGAATAGGTCCCGTCAGCTTTAATGGGTCAGCAGGTTTAAAGGTAAAGGCATGCATAGCATTGCTAGCAGGTCACCAGAAAAATAGTGAAAGGTGTCTGTGACGTTTCATTCACTCTGCTTCCTTTCTCACGGAGGTTTTTCAAAGAATCATTTTCTGCATAAAGCAAACAAGTTGACTCTCAGACAGAAGAACATTTATGTAGTGGTTTTGGTTCTGTTTAAGTTTTCTCTTTGAGTTTTCATTGGTTTTATTTCTATTTTGTGTAATTCTAGTTATTTTTATTGTATTTGAGCGCTTATATATTTCTTTACCTTCTGTGTCAGTCTCCTTCTCCTAGAGCGCATCTAGAGCCCTCTGTCCACACCTGTTCCTCGTCTGCTAATTAAGGACTAATTGTTTCTGTCTCCCATATATACACCTCCTGTTCAGTCACTCTTTGCTGGCTCTTCGTCATTTCTTTTTCCTCATGTGTGTTTTCTCTGAAGTCTTCTAGTTCTTTGTTTTCTGTATTTTGGCGTTTTTTTTCCTCAGTTGCCACCCCTTTGGATTATTAAACTTGCAAGAAACAACCTAAGCTTTCATCTCTGCATTTGGGTCCTTCAAACCTCCACTCAACCTGAACATTTAAGGAGCAAAGCTCAGTTTGGGTTTTTTGGGTTAAAAAAAAAAAAAAATATCTGTTTTATAAAGTCAAAGATCTCCAAGAAGTTAACACCAGCTGTGAAGACACTCTTCTGAAGAGAGTCAGCATGTTCTTTACTTGCTTTTATTCTGCTTATTATATTTTACTTTCATTTCCTTTTTTTTAATTAAGGTAAAGCACCTTGAATTACCTTTGAACTAAATTGTGCTGTATAAATAAATTGCCTTGCCTCCTGATAGGAATTAAAAACAATGAAATGAAACATTAGTCAGTATAAATATTTTTTAGATGTAGTTTTGATGTAAGTCTGCTGCTGCCTTGCTCATGTTGTTGAACACAGTCGGCTGCTGAGACGTTGGGGGATCTCATTAATGTTTCAAACAGAGTGAAAATGAAAAGTGGGTCATTTAACTTTAGCTGCTTCAGCAGATCGCTGTGGTTTTGTGTTGCTTCCTAAAGACGATCAGCAGCACCTATCGTTGGTAACAAACAGAATATTTACTGCATGTAAACATCAAGGAAACATGAAGCTTCTGCACATGGACCAAAACGGTTCTATCATTGGTTGGTTCTGCTGACAGCAAATGGCCGCTTCTTACCATTGTGAGAAGGAAAGCTAAACATTTGATCAAACTATCATGACAGAAACTTGCAGTAGATTCAAAGCCCCAGATTTTTTTTCTGTTTTTTTTTCTTCCATTTTTTATCATCCAGTCAGCTCTCTGAAAGTCTCAGACATTTCTTTGGACAGAAGAAGGTCAACTAAAGGATGACTCATCTTTTAGATCTTGTTTCCTTTCTTTTAACTAAATATATGACTTTGGTATAGTTCATCTAGTGGAGAAGTTTATCATATGCCTGAAATGTCCTCCTTCATCTTATTTAAGTCCAGCTAATACTTATGATTTAGTAAAAATAAATACGGGTCAACCGGTCACATAATTCAGTCTCTGAAAAATCATGTCATCCTTTCATAATCCACTGTGTAGAACCTGCAGAAGACCAAATACAAAGGAGGATTAAATCTGCTCAACTTCTGACATTACTTCCTAGCAAATAGGCTTAGAAATAGCTCACAGTCTGGTTAGATGTAGAACAATATCATAATATTAGTTTTCCAGATTTTCTATTCATTTGTTTAAACAAACAAAGGCATTTTATTTTAAAAGCATCAGCCTTGGCTTATCTTTGACAGCTTGGTGGGAGTTTCTTAAAATGACTTTAATAACCCTGATATCTTGCAAAAAAAAAAAAATCATAATAAGCTTTTCTGAATGGAGGCCAAAAGGAAGTATTTCTTGGAACATTTATTCAAAGGAGCTAATTTTATCCCATTCTACAGCTTATTTTCACAGATTTCTAGAATATCAACAGATTAGGTCTATATTAAAAGACTGAATAATGAAGCAGGTCTACAAAGCCCACCAGATATATAGGATTTACTATGCCTTAATCCTCCGAAATGACTGTCCAACATATAGAGTTTATCCAAAATAGATTAGTCTATATCACTTTCCACTGGAAATTGGAAACTGATGTATTAGTTAGGCCTAATCAAAATGTATGGTCTAAAATCTGTCACAGAACCTTTGACATGGCCATAAATCTTAATTTACAACTAATTCAATACAAAATCCTTCACAGTGTACTCTATACAAGCCAACGAATGTTTAAGATGGGTTCTGCACAGTCTGATATTTGCTTGTAATGCTCAAGTAATGCACCAGATGACATCTTCTAGGATGATGCACTATGCTTATGCACTCCTGTACAGAGGTTTTTGTGTCTGCTATGTGAGGATCTGTCAAAGTATCTGAGATGTAATAAATTTACCCTCTTCCTCAGTCTGTTCACTGGGTAAGTTGGATTATGTCACCTTAGAAAGTGATTCCCTCGATGTCATCTTCATTGCTTTATGTATCGCAAAGAAAACTATCCTCATGAACTGCAACAATAAAAACAGTCTATATATTAACCTAGGAGGAGTTCGGTCGGCCTCGAAAGTGTTCTGGCAAACTGTCCGCCGCCTGAGGATGGGGAAGCAGTGCTTCACCAACACTGTTTGCAGTTCAGGTGGGGAGCTGCTGGCCTTGACTAGAGATGTTGTCGGGTGGTGGAAGGAGTACTTTTAGGATCTCCTCAATCCCATCATCACGCCTTTCGAGGAGGAGGCAGAGGCCGGGGACTTAGAGACTGACCCTGAGATTTGCTTCTGGATGTTTTAGGACTGCCTTGGCTTACACGTCTCTGCAGTTTTGTGTTGTGGTCAGGGACAGTAACCCTGGATTGGCAGACCGGCGTAGTGGTCCCTCTCTTCAAAAAGGGGGACTGGAGGGTGGAATGTGCTCTAATGACAGAGAGATCACACTCCTCGTTCTCAGTAAGGTCTACTCCAGGGTGCTGGAGAGGAGGATCCTGCCGATATTCGAACCTCAGATCCAGGAGGAACAATGTGATTTTCATCCCGGTCGGAGCACACTGGACCAGCTCTATACCCTTCATCAGGTACTTGAGGGTTCGTGGGAGTTCGCCCAACCAGTCCACATGTGTTTTGTGGATCTGGAGAAGGCTTACGACCATGTCCCTCATGATGCCCTGTGGGAGGGTGCTCCGGGAGCATGGTGACTGTTCTGTTAAGGGAGCAGAAGCTTAGTTCGCAACGCCGGCAGTAAGTCAGACATGTTCCCGGTGCATGTTGGTCTCGACCAGGGCTGCCGTTTGTAATCGGTTCTGTTCATTACATTGCAGAATTTCTAGGCACCGGAAGGTGTCCGGTTTGGGAACCTCATGTTGTACTGTTGGCCTCATCAAACCAGGTACTCCGACGTGCACTGGGGTGCTTTGTAGCCGAGTGTGAAGCAGCTGGGATGAGGGTCAGCACCTCCAAATCCAAGGCCATGGTTCTCCACCTAACAAAGGTGGGCTCCCCTCTTTGGGGAGAGTCCTTGTCTAAAATTGGGGAGTTCAAGTATCTTGGGGTCTTGTTCACGAGTGAGGGACGGATGGAGCGCTGGCAGTGATGCGGTCGCTGTATCGTACTGTTGTGGTGAAGAAGGAGCTGAGTCGGGGGGCAAAGCTCTCGATTTACCCATTGATCTACGTTCCCACCCTCACCTATTGTCATGATATCTGGGTAATGTTCAAAAGGAAAAGATCGTGAATACAAGTGGCCAAAATTTTTTTTCTTTGCAGGGTGGCTGGGCGTACCCTTCGAGATTGGGTGAGGAGCTCAGGTAACCAGGAGGAGCTCGGAGTAGAGTTGTTGCTCTTCCACATCAAAAAGAGCAAGCTGAGGGCATCTGTTTAGGATGCCTCCTGGTCGCCTCCCTTGGGAGGTGTTCCAGGCATGTCCGATTGGAAGGAGGCATTGTGAAAGGGACATGCTGGAGAGACTATGTCTCTAAGCTGTCCTGGTGTCACCTCGGGGTCCCCCCACCGTAGCTGGAGGAAGTGCGTGTGGATTGGGAAGTCTGGGCATCGCTGCTTAGACCGCTGCCTCCACAACCCAGCCCCAGATAAGCGGAAGAAAAAGGATGGATGCATCGATAAATATTAATCAGTATAGAGACATTCTGTCAGATCATATTAACCTAGAGATCTACCTAACCTAGAGACCTCTACCTCATCACTAAATTCAACTCTTTTGGCACCTACGATCGGCTACTTTTCCTACTAGGAGTATAAGGCCTGTGGCTTAGTCTAGTGGGGGTAGCAGGGCTGATTTAAAATACATCTGGGTCTCTGCCGTTGGGTGGGGTACCTGTTGGGGTTTGGAGTATTTGTTCGAACCAATGTGCCACTGAGTTTGTGGACTGGTGCCTGCTGTGGTGCCTAACTTGCTCTGGGGTCCATCGGCGTCACTGCTGGCACTGAGACCAATGAAACGGAGTCAAGCATCCTTTTTACATCATACTGCTGCTACATTTAAACTAAAAATCAGGTTTTGGGACCAGGGGGAACCAAGACATGGACAGAGTGACCTGCAAGGCAACAGCGCCACCCACTGCTGTATCGTGCAGCCCTTCATGGATGAGTCATATGTCATTAGTGAAAATGTCAGCATCCACATTCTCCAGGAAGCAGCAAATTCCTCCATCCTTCTTTCCGTCTAATTGACCTTTATCTGTTTCATCCTGTTTCTTTAAAGCACGACAGGACTGTGTGACTCACCATCTGGACCACAACACCCGGTATTTACACAAAGTAGCACCTTCTGCACCTCTTTAAGCTTAAACTAAAGGAATTTTACCTGGATTGCAGACAGGTACTACCGTCCCTTCCTGATCTGTGTCTCAGCTCACCTTAAAGACAAACAGCTCCTTCCTGAAGAAGGCCACAGTGTTGAAGTTGCCATCGCAGATGTTAGGCTTGCCGTTCCCAGGAAGAGCTGGTCTCTCTCCAGGTGGACGGCCTGGCCGGGAGTGCCGGTCGTTATTGCACTCTGAGGTGGAGTGGGTCCGTCGGGAAGGAAGCGTGGGTAACGGCCGGGTGGGTTCCAGCATGGGGGTAGGGATCCCTGTGGGTACAGAAGCAAAGACTGAGGCAAGAAGGATGTAGACGGACTGACTGACTGATTTACTGACTGACTGAATTATTTACTTACTTACTTACTTTCATCATAATTATCATCATCATTCCTTTTCTGTGTTTTGTTATTATCTCTTTAATTTAAAAAATATATGTTTTTTTTTACAATCAGTGACAGTTTTAAATTTCTTTGTAAGTATTTTGTATTTTTTTCTGTTCTTTGTATTCTTTAATTGTGCCTCTCTTTAGTCTGCTTATTTCATTTTTTCTCTGCAGTCCTGTCAAGGCTGCGTGGGGTTGAGTTGTTCAGAAACATCTCTGGGTCTGTTATTTCATATATAATGTAGAATGACTGTTTGATCTACTGAGAGAAGTAACAGACAAACGGATTCCTGACTCTGTCAGCTTCACTGGGAAATAAAGCTGTTAGTGCCGATGTTTGGTGGCTTTTCCACCTTTCAGAGCAACCTGATGAACCTGCTCAGGTGTCTTCACAGACCGCTGAGGGCCATGTTGATCTAATGTTTCCTGTCAATATCTCCCTGAAATGAAATGTCAGCCATGCATCATGGCCTTTGAGGTGATTCTCAGGTTCTTATCCAGGGGAGGGGGGGAGCGAGGGTCTTCCAGCTTTGATGGTTTAAGTGAAGCAGAGGAACCGTGAACCAACTGTGAATCCTGGAGCTCAGTGAGTGCAGCGGATGATGTGGCTGGAAATGTGAAGCTTATCTCTGACCCTGCAGATGCTTTCTCTTTCTTCTCTTGTGTCTCTGCATAACAGATAATTGTTCCACCACATTTCAACTGAAGCCCGTGCTGATTATTCCTCACAGCAAACAGAAAGCCTATCAACGCTTTGTTTTCAATCAGAGCCGATTGAGATGGAGGCCATCTTTGTGTCTGTGCTACAAAGAGTCTCTGGTGAAAACTCGGAGGCAAAGCTGCACATTTTATTCCCTATAATTTTCCTCTTTCCACGCAGAAGCTGCATGTTCTGATCCGTTTTCATCCTTCAAACAGAGCCAGGCTGCTGGACGTTGAATAATGTTCATTATTCAGCAGCTCTTTGGGACTCAGCGTTAATAATTCATACAAACAGTTCGCTGTTTTTACTTTTGCAAGTTTTTGCTTTTAGATTTAGAGTGAAATCTTGTGTTCAGGCTATTCACTGACACCTCAAAGAGTTCACCACATCTATCAGATCCAACCTCTATTCTTCCAATCTCCCAGCATTATTCTGTCAGACAAAAAACATTTATTTTGGTGGTTTTCTAGTCTTAAAGTCCTGACCGTAGATTTTCTGTATGCCCTGCAGGTCGTCCAGAGGCAGCTTGAAGTTGTGCGTGTCCATGTACTGGTAGAACGGGGCCATGATGGCACTGGGATCGTTGGAGTGCTCCAACCCCAAGGCGTGACCCAACTCATGGACCGCCACCAGGAACAGATCATTACCTGGACAGAAATAGAAACAATGACAAATAAATCATCAATTTGTCTTTTCAGCTGGAGCTCAACAGAAACAAACCAAACACTCAGATCCACTGAGCAGAAGTTGGTCTGAGATGCTTTTGATTTTACAGTAACTTCTGATCTCATCGTCCAATTCTTCAAAGTAACATCAGACTCTCACACTTTTAGTCTTTAAATATATAATGTGTGAGAGTATTAATAATTCAGAGCTGTAGAGAAATGTGCTCAATGAAGGCAAACATGTTGAATCTGAAGAACAAAAACATCTTTAGATCTGCAGTAGAAATTCTCTAACCAGAGCAGCAATTCACATGAGAAAAATTATCACAATTTCTGCTTTTGTTTGCTAAACTACAAATAATACTTTTAACAACAGATTTAGAGATAATAATAATTATGATGATGATTATTATTATTATATAGACATGTAAGAATTAATATTCCGCTCAGTGGTGCTTAGATCCTGTTGGTGCCAAGCAAGCCCCCATCATCATCTTTCCACTATGCTGTTTCATATCTGCAATAATTTACTTTACTGCATCATAAAACATTTTATCTGTCCAGATAACTTTGATTGTATTAATTTTTATTTAGCTTTTCAAATCAAAATCCCTCTGCAATTGTGATTATAGAGACAAAAAACAACTCCTCTCAATTGTGATTTACTGCTTTAACTAAAAAAAATCCCAAGAATTTTTCCAGATTTTCTAAAATATCAAAGATGACTGAAAGGCAAATTGTTGAATTAAGCTGACCCCCTGCCCACCCCCCTACCCCTAAAGCTTCACTCAGATCAGTAAAATATGTTTGCATCTGACAATTTGGTGCTTTTTATCTGATGAAAATATCTTGTAAATGTCGATTATTTCCAGCTACATCAACCACCTCTTTACTTCTGGTGTTTCTTTAAATGACCTGACACAAAAGGAGAGCTGAGGCCCTGAGGACCTATGAGGGATTAGACAATCTGGACTCTGAGCTGCTGTCAGATACTTAATAACTTCCAACAGTCTGATGGCGAAACTGAGATTAAACATTTCATGGCCGCTGTAATTGGTTTGACTCTGCCTGAACCTAATTACGGAACCTAATTATCTTTGCTTCTTTATGGCAGCCGATGTGTGTGAAGATTAGAGCCGCTGATGTAAAGGTACCAACTGTTTCCTTCTGCTCTACTTCTGACTTTCTCTCCCCTCTTTTGTCTTGAAACATTTTCAGACATTTGGACAAATCATCACTGTCTGTTGTCAAAGGTGTGAATTCAATGCAGATATTTTAAAGACTGGCAAAAATTAGATTTGTTGCCGCTCTTTGTTTTCACATTTACATGAACGTGAATGATTGGTGCCATTTGGGGATCAAGGTTATTAGTACCTTAACACGTATTTGTGATTTAACCAAAGCTCCAACACAAAGGGAAGATTAAAGTTATAGCATCAGGCTGTTACTATGGCAACAGAAACAGCAAAAATGCAAGATTAACGCTTACACTTTCACAGAGTAAATTTCGTCTATTGCTTTATATCTAAAACTTAAATAAATGAGTTATCTATACTAAAATTGCATAAAACCTTCAAACTGAATTAAACAATATCCTGTTCCTTTATAAAAAAACAAAACAAAAAAATGTTTAGAAATATGGTTTGTGTTCAAATTGAAGCATTTATGGTGCCCCTGATGCTCTAGAGTCGCTAATGAGCACCTTAGTTTGCTTGTGCCTTGGGCCAGTTCTAATACAGTCAACCATTGGATCCCACTTTATCCTTTAAAACATATTCTCAGATATTGGCAAATGAAAAAAGAGATAAAAAACTTTAAAAAAAGAAAAAAAAAGAAAACATACTTGAGTTAAAAACTGCTATTTATGTTATTTCATGAGGGTTAATCTATTTTCAGTTTCTCTCCATTAACCATCAGTCTCTTAAATGACTGGCTGATTTGTTAAGATGTTAGTATTAACAGCAATATTATTTTTCATCTGTAAAAAAAACTTCGAATAGAAATTCTTTGTTTCACTAATATTAAAACCTCAAACATAGTTCCTGATGCATAGAGGTTTACCAGTACCCCCACTGGTATTTTTAACACCTCTTCAGTCCTGAACCGTCGTGATCCATATGAATGCATAACTTTTTTAATTTTTTTCTTCCAGGCTACTTTAAAACCGACGCCAAAGCAGAACAGAGGGGATCAGATTTTAGCAGAACCAAGACCAGACAACTGCTTTAGGTCATTGTTTTTCCAACAGAATTACTATACATACCTACTAATTACTTCATTTATCACCCAATATGTGAGGCTGAATCCCAAAGTATCACTGCAGAGAACAAGAGTGTTAGGTCTGAACTTAACCACTGAAAGGTGTAAGAGCGACACAGGTAATCCTGAGTTGTCGCTATAGTTATGCTGCTATAGACGTATGCTTCTATAGACGTATGCTGATGGAGGGCGTAGGGATTTTTTTTTAATTATGTCTGCATTCTATAACTCTGCAGGATTTGTCACTGCAATCCCTAACATTATCTTTTTTTTCTCATCACAGTAGCTCCATCTGGCCTGGTTCTGTTAGGCTGTGATTCGATCCTGGAGAGAAAAATCAGCTGAGCTGTTGCCATTGGATGGATGAATAGATGGGTGGATGGAAGGGTAGATGTATGGTCCTGTTTTTTTTCTTGGACACAGCTATGGGTTTAGCTTTTCCTGTGACTGTGCTCTTTTTCATCCTTTTTGGCATTAAAACTGTTGGGATCTGGAGATGTACCACCTTTCTCCAGCAGAGTGCGCTGTGGGTCTCCTGGGCTGGAGCCCTCCAGCACACCTGACGTTCATCAACCCATCAGGAGACCTGCCTTCATAAGCAGCAACCAGACCTTCCTTCGACGCCGCAGTGTTGACCTTAGTTTGGTTAGCGAACCTGAGCCTCTGTTACCTGAAAGAATCTTTGTTATCTCATGAGAGAAACCTGATTCTAATCTGCCTCTGTCTTTGCTCACAGGAAACCTGTCTCAAGTCTGAAGCTCTGGATGAGCTTAACCTGCCTGCCAGCCCTGGTGAGCCAAACCTGAAGATTCCAATCTGGATTCCTCCTGCTGCTCTCAGAGAAGAGCTGGAAACTCTGATCAAGGTCTGCCATTCATAGTCAGAAGCTAGACGCTGCTGCTGCTTTGTGCACTCTGCTGAACCAACAGTCTCTGGACCCAACCGGTTCCCTCTCTCACAAGAAAAGCCTGGACTTCTTCAAGGTAGACTCTGAATTATCTAAAGGCTCAATTAATCATCTGACTGCCTGGCTAATCAAACTGTCCGTCTCTGCAGACATCAGTGAACCCAAGCCGGACCAGTACCTGAACCAGTTCATGTCTTTGTGTGAAAACCTTTTTCAATAAACTCTGTTAAACTTTTACTCAGCCTCCGTTTGTGTTCTGCATGTGGGTTTAGCCTTAAACCAATCATGACAGAACACTGCGGCCAAATACAAAACCCAGCAGATCACCTCCGGAGGAGGCTCGAGGAGCAGGATGCCCAAATCCAAGGACATGCGCACACCCTCCGTGAGTTAAACACTCAAATTGAACATCAGAACCAAGTTTTACAGGCATATGCTGGCTACATGAGGGATGCTAATGCTACACCAGCAGTATGTCCTGTTCCGGAACCACTTCCGCCTCTAAGGTCACCGGCAGTGACGTCATTTCCGCAATTCCATCCAAGTCCTCCTGAACGATTTTCAGGTAATCAAAAGGATTGTAGAGGATTTTTGTTTCAATGTTGTTTGCTTTTTGAGCATTCCCCTGGCAGTTTCCCGAATGATAGGAAGAAAATCTCCTTCATTCTCTCTCAACTTACTGGACGAGCCCTTGAATGGGCGGAGGCAAGGTTCTCTTCTGAGTCCAGTTTTTTATGTACTTTTTCTGAGTTTATATCTGAATTTTCCCAAGTTTTCAATCACGACTCAGATAAAACAATTGATTCCCGAGCTCTGCTAAGTTTGAAGCAGGGAAATGCAACAGTGGCTGAGTTCTCCATTGACTTCCGGGTTAAAGCTGCAGCCTCAGGCTGGAATGAGTGTGCACTTAAGAGTGCTTATTTCAAGGCTTTAAATGAAAACATCAAAGACGAACTCGCCACAATCGACGAACCAGCTAGTCTGGAGGAATTAATCCGATTAACTATCAGACTGGATAATAGACTTCGATCTAGAGATAACTCTAAACACCGAGGCCCTAGTTTTTCTGTTTCTGCATTTAATAATGCAGTTCCAGTTCCAAGCCAAAGTCTAAGAATCAGACTTTTTCTGTGCCTGTCCAAGTCTCTCACGCAGATGGATCGGAGGTCGAACCCATGCAAATTGGACACACAAGGTTATCTCCCGAAGAAAGACAACGGAGATTTAGAGGTAAACTTTGTCTGTACTGCGGTGAGAGCGGCCATTTCATTTCTTCATGCCCGGCTAAATTAAAAGCCAGGGCCCGTCAGTGCAATTGAGGAGTCTGACGGGGCATCCAAGATCTGAAAAAACTCCTCATTTATTGTTGCCTGCAACCCTCTTTTTCTCTAACCAGACCCTCACATTATCAGCATTCATCGACTCTGGGTGTGAGAGAAATCTCATGGATTCTGAACTGGTCCAGCAGTTAAGGATTGAGACTGTTCCTTTAACTAAGCCTCTCAGAGTATCAGCAATTGATGGAAAGCAGCTTCACCAAGTTACTCATCAGACGCAACCTTTAGAACTTCTTATCTCAGGAAACCACCGTGAGACGCTAACATTTTTTGTTTTTCCCTCAGCATGCTCTCCTCTGGTGCTTGGTTTCGAGTGGTTGGAACGTCACAATCCCCATATCAACTGGGCTGAACGCCATATTGAATCTTGGTCTACTTCCTGTCACGAGTCATGCCTTTGTTCTGCAGCTCCTTCTGTTCAGTCCCCTAGAGGTAGGGGGGAGATGGACTCTCCTGACCTCACTTCTGTTCCTCCCGAGTATAATGATCTGGCACCAGTCTTCAGTAAGGTCAGTGCGACGTCTCTTCCACCTCACAGACCATATGACTGCGCCATTGATTTACTACCAGGAGCCCCCCTTCCCAGCAGTAGACTATTTAACATCTCCAAACCAGAACGTGAAACTATGGAGAAGTATATCAATGAGTCTCTAGCCGCTGGAATTATTCGTCCACCTTCATCTCCTCTCGGTGCTGGTTTCTTTTTTGTGGGAAAAAAGGACGGTTCCCTCCGACCCTGTATTGACTACAGAGGCCTGAATCAGATAACTGTCAAAAATAAGTATCCCCTACCATTACTGGCATCAGCTTTTGAACCTGTTCAAGGTGCAACAGTGTTCACCAAACTTGATTTAAGAAACGCCTATCATCTCCTTAGAATAAGAGAAGGGGATGAATGGAAGACAGCATTTAAGACCCCCATAGGCCAGTTTGAATACCTGGTCATGCCTTTTGGTCTTACTAACGCTCCTGCTTGCTTCCAGGCTCTAGTCAATGATGTCCTCAGAGATTTTTTGAATGTTTTTGTTTTTGTATACATCAATGATATTTTGATCTACTCCAAGAACCTCTCAGACCACAAGAAACATGTTCGACTAGTTCTTCAGAGACTATTGGAAAACAAACTCTTTGTGAAAGCTGAAAAATGTGAATTTCACCAACCATCTGTCACCTTTCTAGGGTTTGTGCTCGAAGGCGGGCAGGTGAAGCCATCCGAAGACAAAATTAAGGCAGTTTTGGACTGGCCGACACCTGAAAACCGTAAGCAACTCCAGAGGTTTCTTGGGTTTGCAAATTTCTACAGGCGTTTTATAAGAAATTATAGTCAGACAGCTCTACCCCCCACAGCTCTGACTTCTGTGAAGAAAACATTCCAATGGACATCTGAAGCCAAAAATGCCTTTATTAAACTGAAGAATCTGTTTTCCAGGGCACCCATCCTCATCCAACCTGATCCCTCTAAACAGTTTGTTCTAGAGGTGGACGCATCTGACTCCGGTGTTGGAGCAGTTCTATCTCAACAGTCTAACTCTGACCAGAAAATTCACCCTTGTGCCTTTTTTTCACATAGACTCTCTCCGGCAGAGCAAAATTATGATGTCGGAGACCGACAACTTCTTGCCATCAAACTCGCCCTGGAGGAGTGGAGACATTGGCTCGAGGGGGCCGAGCATCCAGTATTGGTGTGGACAGACCACAAAAACCTGGCTTATCTTCAATCGGCTAAACGATCCAACCAACGTCATTCCAGATGGTCTCTCTTTTTCTCTCGCTTCAATCTTATCATTTCTTACAGACCTGGTTCCAAGAATGTCAAGCCCGACTCTCTCTCTCGTCTGTACTCCACTGATCAACCTGAGACATCTGAACCTGTTCTCCCTGCCTCATGCACGATTGGAGTCGTTTCCTGGGAGATCACCGATCTCATTGACTCTGCCCTGGCCTCTGAACCTGACCCAGGTAACGGTCCTCCAAACAAAACTTATGTTCCATCTTTCGTCAGATCCCGCCTTATCCATTGGATGCATGCAGCAAAATTCTCAGCCCATCCTGGAGTGAGCAGAACCATAGCCCTCATCTCTAGACATTTTTGGTGGCCGTCTCTTCACAAAGACGTAAAGGAATACGTTCTGGCATGTTCCATCTGCGCCAGAAATAAGACTTCCCATCAACCACCTTCTGGTCTGCTGCATCCTCTACCTGTCCCTACCCGTCCTTGGTCCCACATCGCAGTTGATTTTGTCACCAGTCTCCCGATTTCCAGAGGTATGTCCACCATCCTAACCATTGTCGACCGTTTTTCCAGGGCCTGTCATTTAATTCCTCTCAGGAAGTTACCCACTGCGTTCCAAACTGCCCAACTTCTCGTGAAGCATGTTTTCCGTCTCCATGGGATACCCCAAGAGATCCTCTCCGATCGTGGCCCACAGTTCATCTCACAGGTCTGGAAAGCCTTCTGTTCTGCTCTGAATTGCAAGTCCTCTCTCACCTCTGGTTATCACCCTCAGACTAATGGGCAGACGGAGAGGATGAACCAGCAACTTGAGTCCACTCTCCGCTGCCTAACCTCTAACAATCCGACTGACTGGAGTCAGTTTCTGACATGGATTGAATACGCCCACAATTCCCTGAGATCTGCTTCTACCGGTTTGTCCCCTTTCCAAGTCTCCATAGGTTATCAGCCACCACTTTTCCCTGCAGATGAGAGAGAGATCACGGTTAGATCAGTCCACCACCACATCCGCCGTTGTCAGCGTGTCTGGAGGGACACCATCGCCACCCTCAACCGCTCATCTGCCACCACAAAAAGGTTTGCTGATTCCAAACGGCGCCCTGCACCTGACTATACCCTGGGCCAGGAGGTATGGCTTTCCACACGGGACATTCCTCTCAAAGCCATGTCTAGGAAGCTTTCACCTCAGTTCATCGGTCCATATAAAATTTGTCAGATTATCAATCCCTCTGCTGTCCGCCTGCACCTGCCTCTGTCCCTTCGTATCCACCCCACGTTTCATGTTTCTCAGATAAAACCTGTCATCTCAAGCTCCTTGTGCCCACCATCCGACTCCCCTCCACCCGCCCTGGACATCGACGGCCATCCGGCCTACACAGTTCGCCGGATCGTGGACTCCCGTCGGCGAGGTCGCGGATGGCAGTACCTCGTCGACTGGGAGGGCTACGGTCCGGAGGACCGCACCTGGGTTCCTGGCTCATACATCCTCGATCCGTCCCTTGTCGAGGAGTATGAGAGTTCCCTCCCGTCCGTCCACTTCCTCGGGACCGCCAAGAGGCGGTCTTTGAGAGGGGGGTACTGTTGGGATCTGGAGATGTACCACCTTTCTCCAGTGAGTGCGCTGTGGGTCTCCTGGGCTGGAGCCCTCCAGCACACCTGACGTTCATCAACCCATCAGGAGACCTGCCTTCATAAGCAGCAACCAGACCTTCCTTCGACGCCGCAGTGTTGACCTAGTTTGGTTAGCGAACCTGAGCCTCTGTTACCTGAAAGAATCTTTGTTATCTCATGAGAGAAACCTGATTCTAATCTGCCTCTGTCTTTGCTCACAGGAAACCTGTCTCAAGTCTGAAGCTCTGGATGAGCTTAACCTGCCTGCCAGCCCTGGTGAGCCAAACCTGAAGATTCCAATCTGGATTCCTCCTGCTGCTCTCAGAGAAGAGCTGGAAACTCTGATCAAGGTCTGCCATTCATAGTCAGAAGCTAGACGCTGCTGCTGCTTTGTGCACTCTGCTGAACCAACAGTCTCTGGACCCAACCGGTTCCCTCTCTCACAAGAAAAGCCTGGACTTCTTCAAGGTAGACTCTGAATTATCTAAAGGCTCAATTAATCATCTGACTGCCTGGCTAATCAAACTGTCTGTCTCTGCAGACATCAGTGAACGCAAGCCGGACCAGTACCTGAACCAGTTCATGTCTTTGTGTGAAAACCTTTTTCAATAAACTCTGTTAAACTTTTACTCAGCCTCCGTTTGTGTTCTGCATGTGGGTTTAGCCTTAAACCAATCATGACAAAAACTGTCCCAGAGCTCGCCTGCTTAACTGTTTCTTTCCTAGACAGAGCTACCTCTGGAGTTAAATTACCTTTGCTGTACCTTTTCTACCATAGAAAACATTTCTAGATCAGGTTTGCTATCTTTTCTATGTCTGATTCTGTCCTTTAAATCCCTAGTCGGCCTTTCCAAAAGACCACTCACACAGAGGCTGGTTCTGCTAAATGTTTCTACCTGTTAAAAGAGAGTTTTCCTCTCCACTTTACCTGCATGCATGATCAGAGTGACCTAATTGCTGAAGAGTCAATAACAAAGTGTAAGCAAATGTCTGCTGTAGTTACATGCTCATCCAGGAGGAGTGATTCCTGCTGACTCAATAACAGGTGTTTTCCTTAGAACATTTACCTTTTAAATGTCCACACTAAAGTCACCAAAAACACATGAAATGCATAAATAAAATCAGCTGCTGTGTTTTAACCATTTATAAGGGTCTGGCCTTGTATATGAAATAATTCTAATGACAGTAGTAGTTTTATTGTTGCAGCATGAGGCTGCAAAATTGGAAGCACTGCATAATTAAGGCAGTTAACCAATTTGACTGGAGGATCTGATTGTCTCTGTAAAGTGCATTGACATGACGTGTGGTAAATTGACACTATGTAAATATATTGAAACCGAATATAAGTTAAAAGTGCCCCAAATGCCACAGCAGTCTTTACAGAGGACACTCGACTGCATTTGCTGCTTTCCTAACAGCTATTCTTCTATGCAGAGCCATTCAAGCAACTTGGGTTGCCTGTATCAAAACATCTCTTAATAACTTTAATAATGTCTTGAAATAAATTGTCAGTTTTGTTCAAATGTGCATTTTTACGTAGTTTTATTGTTGCATAATTTGTTCATCGATCCACTCTTTGTAAAATATTTTTTCTTTAATGACAAAATCAAACTAAACCTCTATTCAGGCTGTAACTACATGTCTTTTTCTGAGACATTAAACCAACTGAATGAAACTAGATTATATTGAAATATCTAAACCATGCTTTTCATTATTGAAAAATAAAAACAAAGATCTGGAAATATTTGTTCCAGCTCCAGGGCAGTTTGTTCTACAAAGATATAAAGCTGGATTTATTCGTTTTTTTACTTGTTTCTCTTGACTGAAATATACTAAAGAATTAGACTTAGAGGATTCTTCTGGCCTGGTTTTTGCAGACATGTATCAATCCATATTAGTTGGATTTTTCTGCAGCTTTTTCTCTGTAATGGAAATGTTATCAGATTTCCTTTAACTCTGACTGCATCTGTTCTCATCCCTCTTCTGCCTTCCTTCTTCCTCCTTGCAGGAAGATAAAAATCATGTCGGAGCATCATATGTCCCCCTCGTGTGATCTAGGTATCTATCGGTGCAAGTCCACTTTTTGTAACCTTACAGTATCGATAACAGTCCTCTTTCATGTTCAGCCCCATGTAATAAACATGATGGATGTGGAGTCTTCAGGAATCACTGAGCTGTTCGCATCAAGCTCAATATTCCTAATCTCCAGGTTAAAATCATTAATCTCAGTGAACATCTTTCACACAAGCACATCATGTCAGCTTGCATCTCCTGTCTCAGCATCAGGAGTTGAGACCCAGCTAATGAAGGAATGTTTAAATCTTTCTGTATGATGAGAGTGGCTGAAACAGGAACCAGAGGATTTGTCTATGTGGCCTCTGTTGGTCTGCAGCTCCCATGAGCTGCTTTGCCTTTAGGTGAGTCCCGCAGATGTCGGCAGGTTAATAACAGAACGTCATCAGACTCTGGTGAGAATGGGAAGTTTTAATCTAAAGGCACAAATGTGTCCTGTTTGTCCTCATGTTGTCCTTCTGAAGCTAATACCTTGAATCCGGCTGACGCTTCACTATCTGATCGCTAATCTTTCAATTAAAACATCTGTGTGTGTGTTCAGGTGTGTATGTGAGAGGCAGCTTTGCAGGCTGAAGGTATTAAAAAAAAAAAAAAAAACTGTTTTTTGAATACTCATCTAAACATTTAACCTATTTTCAAAAGAAGAAATTATGAAGAGGTAACATTAAAAAAAAATATTTTTTCAGAGTTATAAAAACCTCAGTGCATCAGAAAACCAAGTTTTGCACATTAATGTAGCCAATCGAGAATTGTTTTCCAGAACGGTGAGCCAGACCTGGATCTGAGCTCTAATTAGAGAAATACATTCACTTTATATTTATCTCCTCCTTACATCAGGATTAACACAATACACATTAAATGACTGAAATATGCTGATGAAGGTTCCCAGTCATCCAGGTCATAGCCATTCCGTAAAAATTTAAAAAATATCCACTGGACTTTGTTTTCAAGATTTGAAGGTGTTTCGCCACCTCTCCAGCAAGCACGCTTCCTGGAGAGGTGGCGAAATGTCTTCAAATCTTGGAAACCAAGTCCAGTGGATATTTTTTTGAAATTTTACAGAATAAATAAGTGAAGTACGGAAATTATGTAATTTGGCCACAATGACCTCAAAAACAAACAATAAGACTTACTCGGACAAATGAGACCAAAGTACCATCCATCCATCCATCCATCCATCCATCCATCCATCCATCCATCCATCCATCCATCCATTCATCCATCCATCCATCCATCCATCCATCCATCCATCCATTCATCCATCCATCCATCCATCCATCAGGAGCAGTGTTGGGCACGTTACTTTGAAAAAGTAATTCGTTATAGTTACTAGTTACTTCTCCCAAAAAGTAACTGAGTTACTAACTGAGTTACTCCACAATAAAAGTAACTAGTTACTAGTAAAAGTAACTATTGCGTTACTTTTGCGTTTCTCGCCCCCGTAAACCTCACCACCCAGCCCCCACCTACTCGCCGTGTGTTTCCAAAGCCAGCTGAATAGAGCGGACGACAAAGACAAGAACCTGCAGAGAGTTTTGCATTTATTGCAACTCAATGTAAATGACATCAGGGGGGAATGCGATGTGAAGTTTTTTAACAGGGCATTCGGATCTGGTGAGTATATGAAATTAATAACTGGGGATGTCTAATTCTGAAATCCTGTGTGTTTGGGTTGTTATAGATACTGTAACATCTATCTATCTATCTATCTATCTAGATGTATACTCTGTGTGTGACATAAAATATGGATCTCCATCCCTGCCACAAAGGCCATCAAATAATGTTTAAAATAAAAAATACAGTAGGTTGAAAAGTCAGAGCATCCATCCATCCATCCGTCCGTCCGTCCGTCCGTCCGTCCGTCCGTCCGTCCGTCCGTCCATCCGTCCGTCCGTCCGTCCGTCCGTCCGTCCGTCCGTCCGTCCGTCCATCCATCCATCCATCCAGATTTCTCCCTTTCTCCATATAGGCTATCATTTGATCGTTCACGCTCTCCATAGTTCTCCTGTGGCGCGAGCACAGGGCGACTGTTGCGCGCCTTTAGCGAGCATGCGCGTTTCCTGTCGCTTGCGCGGTGACTCGTGCCGCCTGCGCTGTGCGGAGATGCAGAGGAAACCGTATGTGATGGGGAAACGCAGCTCGACGTAACACCGGTATTTCCATGTGGAAAACGCTGTTTTGCTGCTGGAGTCCTCCTCACTCTTCATCTCTCTGTGTGTGCTGCACGTTAACACCCGCCAGCAGAAACACCCACCTACCCAACTGACAGACGGAATCTCACTATACATCAGCCATTCTCATCCTCCCCTCTCTCATGACAAGGCGCGCACCTCTGGATGACCTAAAAAATAATCTTTAATATCTCTTAAACAAAAGTAGCACAAACAATATTTTTTTCTGCACAAATCTGCACTAACCATTCAGTCTATTTGCAGAGTTTTTTGACGTGGGTGGGGTGTCAGCTTCACGCAGCTGCGCACGAGTCCTATCATGAAAAAAGGTTCATTGTGCGACCTGAGTAACGCGCAGTAACGGGGTGTCTGCAATGGTAACTGCGTTATAGTTACAGCCAAAGTAATTAGTTAGATTACTCGTTACTAAAACAAGGTAAGGGCGTTAGTAACGCCGTTACTTTCAACGCCGTTAGTCCCATCACTGATCAGGAGAACAAGTAAAACACAATGCATAAAGACTCTTTGCCTGGATTTGAACATTTAACCTGCTGCAAGCAAAATGCTTTCAAACAGCACCACCATGAACATGTTTGAACATGTTTAGCTTTTTTTATATATCCTGTTAAATAGTATCTCACTGTTTGTTTTCAATATGAGTGCCAATGTTGCATGATATTAACTGACACAACCAAACTGCTTTTGGGTTTGATAAATCAGGCCAGGATTGATCCCTGGAAGTCGGATCTTAGGCTAAGTGAAATGCATCAACGCTGCTAAGATGCAGCCAAGATGTTTGTGGCAGAGGTCAAACTCACTGTGATGCATTTAACCAAATATTGGTTGAGGTGCATATTTAAGCCTGTCAGTTTTTTCTTTAATCGTTTATTTTCAAATGTTGGTTTAAATAAATGATTAAATACAAAATGTGTAATATTACAACCCTTATAAATAGATGTGAATGCCACCACATGCATTGAACTTCCTGCAGACACTCAGGGTTATGTCAAAGTAGGGTTTTCCTCCAGAACCTTGTGTATCAGAGAATGATGAAAGAATGTTAAATTTTACCTGGTTTTAGATATGAAGCTGGTGAAACAGATTCTAGTCTGATCTGAGGTGTAGAAACCACCTCATACTGGCTGCAGTCAGACAGTTTATCAGCCAGAACTCATTCTCTTTAGGGCTAATCTCTAAAAAACAGATCGCTCCCCCTGCTTCTCTGTCTCTGTAGAGAATTGTTAGTTATACAAGCAGAGGCTACCTGCTGCAGCCATTCATCAAACTGAGACAGAAGAAGCTGAACTAAGCTGATAGCTCTGGTCAGCAGCAGCTTCCTGGGTTTTAACTCTCCTCACCGTCATGGTTGGCGTTTCCCAGCGTCCACGGCTCGTCAGAGTCAAAGTGGGTGTCGCCTCCGATGCCGGCACCCGGGAAGTAGGCATGGGCTAGGAAGCCTCCCTCACCATCAAACGGAGAGCTGTCACCATGGAAACCAGAGGCGAAGAAGATGATGATGTCAGCGTCTTTCCCGTCATTCTCTACATCTGAGTTTGGGACCTCCTGAGTGGATCAGAGGGAGGGAAACTCACACTGTTACAGTAGCAGCGGTTTGGTCGTGAGGGAGAATTCCCTGAACGGTCTTTTTCTACATAATTCATTCTCTAAAAAAGATCATCACGTGACCAAATTTTATTAAGATCCGATTAGGCTGATCAAGAGAAGATAAGAACATCTGACCTGGAAGGAGAGTGGAGTCACAGCCTGCCACACGTTGAAGGCTTGTCGGATCGCTCTGTGGGTTTCCTTTTCTCCCACCTTTGGCGTGTAGTTTGATATTCTGAGGGGAAGAGAAAATTATCATTTTTACATGGGGGTTGGCAGCCTAGTGGTTAGGGCATTTCATTTGGATCCCACAGGTTCTCAGTTGAAGCCCCACTCCCACAGACAGCCACTTTGGGTCCCTGATCAAGACCCTTAACCCCACACTGCTCCCCGCGGGCCGCACTATGGCAGTCCACTGCTCCCCAAGGGGATGGATTAAATTCAGAGAGTGAATTTTGTTGCTCTGTACTTGTGACAATGTCATTACAATAAAGTTGAAATCTATTCTGTTCTATTCTAAAACAGGAATCAGTTTATCCTGCTCATCGACCAATCACAAGGATTACCAATCCTGTCAGACAGGAAGCAATCGAAGCAGCTGTTAGGTTTATTCAATGATGATTATAAAATTAATGTGTGCTTATGAAACATTTTTGCAAGGCGATGCTCCACTCCTGTCTCATGATCCAGTCAGGAGACCATCCTGCCTTGTCATTCTAGTGGAGCATTCTGTCTTCATGAACTGATCAATTGTTCTGACAGAACAATACTCTGTTTGTAACCATGTGTCATGTTCTGTTAATAAAACGCTCTGCAGAGGAGGTCCAGTGGGAGACAGTATGTTTGAGTCTGGGGTTCAACTGTCTGTCCTTCCTGCAGGAATTGTATCGATAAGTCTGTATTTCGGTTCTTCTTAAAAAAAAACTATTTATGAACCCAACAGCAGCATCATCCGAAGGCACCAAGTTTGCTTCTAACAGGAAAATAAAAAAACAAGTCTAAAAAGTTTAAGAAGCAGTTATCTAGGAATTGAAAATGTGGTAACCTTAAAAGACAAAGGCTGACAAATATATACAAAAAATGACATTAAACTAGCACAAAGAGAAAACATACTTTTCAAACAAAACTTATTATAAATGCTAGACCTGTATAAAACAGAAGACTGAAATTAAATAAAATAAAATAGAGAAGGATCTTAGACAACATCGAAAGTTCCAAGAAAAAGTGAATGAAAAAATGTGCTAGAACCCAACAGAACATAAAGCCAAAATATCAAAATAACATAAATCAAAATAACATCAGAAATAGTTAAGAGTTATGACATTAATACAATAAATCTTTGGCTGCAGAAATATGCAGAAAGTAAAAGTTATCTTCCAGAACTTTGTTCTGGAGTTTCTTTATGTTCTTTGGTTGCTGAAGTTTTCCATCTTAAGCAGCAGCTCAGTTAATTCGCAGCCTGATGCTGCCTTAGCTGCTGATAAATGAGGCAGAAAGGTTGTTACAGAGTAATTGCAGAGAGGATACGTGCCGTCCATATCTATTCAGTCCGTTTTATCGCTCGTCTCACCTGCAGATCTGCAGAAACCCTTTCATGAGGCGTTCATTGACGGCTCCTGTTTTGCAGCTGTTTGTGTCTCTCTTTGAATGAGTCAGAGTAACAAAGCAAAGAGAAAAGGAAGCTTGGAAAACTGGTGAAGTTGGACACAAATGGAGGGAGGCAGGAAAAAGGAGAGAAACAGGAAAGAATCTGTAGGAAAACTCAACGAGTTGATTTCTCATAATTTTTCTCTCCAACCATTGCTCTTCAACAAAAAAATCAACTATAGAAACGCAGAGCTTCATATCAAAGAGCTGAGCAGGATGAGTGAACCTGGCACAGAAACATCTGGTTTGGACCCAGAGAGCAGTTTACGTTGCTGACTGAGAAAACTGGACTGAGATGATGGGAACAGCCTACAGAGGAGCCATTTCCAGCCTGTTATAACTGCTTCTGATTCAACAACAATCCAATCTGTGATTTCTTTCTGATTAAAAGCTCAAAATCTGGTGTCAAAAAGGCTAATTCCGCATTGGAATCAGCACAATGCTTTATGTTCAGATCAGCTGGGTTGGTTCTTGTAAAACCAAGGATGCTTTCAAAAAAGAGCCAAAAGATGTGTAATTCGCTGGAGATTCAAGGTCCAAAGATGGACAGTTCATCCCAAAGCACAGATGCTCCTTACGTTGTAAGGAGATGATTCAAAACACAGTTCATCACTGCAGGCGGAGAGGCTGTGGAGAGAGCTAAAGATCTAAGAGCAACACTGTGTTAGAGTGTGAAGCAGCACCCACAGGACAGCTCAACTATTGCTGGACCCCCAGAAACACTTCACACTGGCTCTACCACTCCGATCTCTTGGGTTCTCAAAGAGCAGAGATGGCAAAAGTACTCACTTTCCGTACTTGAGTAAAAGTACAGATACCTGTGTTAAAAAATACTCTGGTAAAAGTGGAAGTACTGATTAAACTTCTTTACTCAAGTAAAAGTAACAAAGTACAGGCTTGTAAATTTACTTAAAGTATAAAAGTAAAAGTAGAAACCACTTTTTTCATGCCGTTACCTACATTTTAAATGGATGTCTGCCAATAGGACCAGATCTCCATTGTGTTCATTTTCAATCATCTCGTCGTCCATGCTACTATGCTAACGCCACCGCCACCAAGCTGCAATGATGAATCTGTCGATTCATCTTGTAGTGGTGCGTCAAATGCAACGTAGATTCCCATCCAATTAGATTGAATTTGGTATTGATGACGTGAAAAATAATAATGGTAACTCCATTGAAATGATTCAAAACTAAAGTAATGACCCAATTTTTAAAAATGTAAGGAGTAGAAAGTACAGATATTTGTGTAAAAATGTAAGGAGTAGAAGTAAAAAGTCGCCATAAAAATAAGTAGTAAAGTAAAGTAAAAATTTCAGAAAAATCTACTTGAGTAGAGTAACGAAGTATTTGTACTTCGTTACTTCCCATCTCTGCCAAAGAGGTTCTGAAAGCATATTGACTAGTGGACTCAGTTGAAGGAGTTCAAATATCTGAAGAGGATGCTTCTACAGGGATAAGACTCCCCTGCAGACCCAGAAGAACACAAAACATAAACCCTTACACTGTGAAACAGACTGGAACACAGACAAGGATTTAAGGCTCAAACAAACAGCTGCAGAGAGAAAACTCCTTCTGGTGGAACAAAATGTCCATCTTTATGATGTGTCAGTCCCTGTAAGAGATCTAACAGCATCCACAGAACCTTTAGGTCTATTTCCTACAGAACCGTTCAAAGGTGAAAAATACAGGGAGTGAAAGAGAATAGGGGCGTGTCCCTCTCTGCCCTCTGATTGGTCAGAAACCTGTAAGCCACGTCTGGAATCAGGCTTAAAAAACAATCATTGGATCAGAAATAATGAATAAGGAATATTCTGGGGTTAATTCAGAAAAAAACTCTAAGCTTCGATTATGGAAAAACAACAAAAGGGATCAAAAAGATAAATGAGTCGAGATTCTTTGAATCTAAATGAAGGTTTTGATCAAATGGTGGCTGAGATATGGAGGTAGGTTCATTACTGACTCTATGGAATCTTATTAAGCATATGAATATTTTTTATTTTATTTTTTAAACTTTAAAACATAATTCACAATATTTCTTGTCTGGTTCTAAAGTCGGGTTTAGTAGTTGTTTAGCTACTAATTTCTACTCTGTTTCTCCATGTCTTTTTCTGGCAGAGTACCTCTTCTTATTCCAAAAAAGTTAAAAACAAACCGCTGCAGTCCAGTGGTTTGGTTTCTGTTTGGAATAACTATGACGTGGATGACAGGGAATCTTCACCAACATTCAGCACCTCTTTTCAGTTCTCTACTCACTCACTGCAGCAGTTTCCAGCTACTGAGTGTCTTTTACCAAACATAAAGAGGGATTCATCATATTTTTTTCACACACTGAATGCAGGAACATTCTTGGAAGGACTTTCACAGATACAGCTCCTCCATAAAGATCAACAACCAGTGAAATACTCCCACAGGAGCTGCTGGATAAAGCAGAAACTGGAACAAAACTCAGCAGGTGGAAATAAATTCTTCATGCATCCTAAACGATCTGATCCAGCCGGCCTCCTCCACACTGGTAGCTAATGTAGATTAGCCTCGTATAACCCATCGCTTCTAAGAGACGGGCCTTTGGCGCCTGAGAGGACGAGCAATCAGGTTTAAAACGATCATAGCCTGCAGGACTGAGAGCAGCACCGTTTGGGCCGACAGGCAGTGAAACATGAGGAGGAGACCCTCATTTGATGAGGAGAAACCAGATCGGAGTGTGAGCTCACTCTGTGGGTTTATGTAATGCTGCAGAGTGGGAAGCATCACAGTCGGGATGCCTTCAGTGTCCCGTGGGAAGGCTGTAATTTACAATAACCCAATGAAGCTCTGAGTGGGATGGTGTGGAGGGGGGAGAGAGGGGAAGATGGATGGATGGATGGATGGATGGATGGATGGATGGATGGATGGATGGATGGATGGATGGATGGATGGGTGGATGGATGATGGATGGATAGATAGATGGATGGTTAGAAGGATGGATAGATGGATGGATGGATGATAGATGGATTAATGGATGATGGATGGATGATGGATGGATGGATGGATGGATGGATGGATGGATTATAGATGGATTAATGGATGGATGTATGGATGGATTTATGGACGAATGGATGGATGGATGGATTTATGGATGGATAGATGGATGATGGATGGATGGATGGATGGATGGATGATAGATGGATTAATGGATGGATGGATGGATGGATGATAGATGGATTAATGGATGGATGGATGGATGGATGGATGGATTTATGGACGAATGGATGATGGATGGATTAATGGATGGATGCATGGATGGATGGATGGATGGATGATAGATGGATTAATGGATGGATGGATGGATGGATGGATTTATGGACGAATGGATGGATGATAGATGGATTAATGGATGGATGGATGGATGGATGGATGGATGGATGGATGGATGGATGGATTTATGGACGAATGGATGGATGGATGGATTAATGGATGGATGCATGGATGGATGCATGGATGGATGGATGGATGATAGATGGATTAATGGATGGATGGATGGATGGATGGATGGATTAATGGATGGATGGATGGATTTATGGATGGATAGATGGATTAATGGATGGATGGATGGATGGATTTATGGACGAATGGATGATGGATGGATTAATGGATGGATGCATGCATGGATGCATGGATGGATGGATGGATGATAGATGGATTAATGGATGGATGGATGGATGGATGGATGGATGGATGGATGGATGGATGGATGGATGGATGGATGGATTTATGGACGAATGGATGATGGATGGATTAATGGGTGGATGGATGGATGATTGATGGATGGATGCATGGATGATGGATGGATGGATGGATGATAGATGGATTAATGGATGATGGATGGATGATGGGTGGATGGATTTATATTTTCAGACATATCTAAGCCTCTGTTTATTTCCCACAGTTGAAGTGTAGCCAACAGTTTTGCTGACCATGTGTGATTAATCCATCTGTGTTACCATATAGCTCATTGTTTCCTTTCTGATTTATAGGCTTGGTTTTTCAATATGTTTATACATTTAATAAAACCCATGTTTGGCTCTGTGCCTCCATATGCTTTTAAAAAAGATGGAGGATGTTTATTAGCTTGGGTCCAGTCTGCATCACAGCACTAAAAGCACAGAGTTGGTCCCACCGAGCTGGGATTTATTCCCCAGCCGGCTTCCTCTCTGCTAACCGAGCCGCCCACATGATTACAGTGAGGAGATAGATGTGCAGGATTAAAGGTTCCTTTGGTTCCTCTGGTCCAGGCATCAGTCCAGGGAAAAGTTAAAGTGAGAATATTCCCAACTGCAGTTGCAATGATTTACATTAACCCATATTTTTACACCAGACCTAACAATATTATTCAATGGCAACTGATTGTTTTGGGGGCAGTATTGGTCCATTGTTGTATAGATTAAAGGCCAGAAGAAAAAAGTCTTTTTGATGCTACTCAAGTTTTCAGATCTAGTTTTTTCTGCTTCACGAAGACCAACAAGACATTTCCTCTTCAGGTTTATGCTCTTGGGTTAAGTCGTATAGTGCCATTCATTAAGGACACTTAAGCTGAAGCAGATGTGCGTCAGCAGTTTCAAAGTATTGTAAGAAAGACGGCAGGAAAATGAATCAGGATGCGGATGGTTCAGTTAGCATAGAGGAGCTATAAAGATTCCCACAATCATTTTGAGTGGTGTTGTCACTACCTGAACCGGAAGCTTGATCACAACCATCACATTTGCACATATGCAACCAGAAATACATGCAGGTCGCCATTAAATTATGTAATTAGGGTATCAAAAATATTCCTAACATTAAATCCTTAAAGCGTGTTAAACTACACTGTCTGAAATATTAAAGATGACTTTTTTACATTCTTTACTTTATATTGCTTGTCTGAAATCAGTAACAAGCTCATATCAGTCCGGAGAAATTTGATCACTGTTATGGTTTTCCCCTTTTGGACTTTGAGTTTTGAGTTTTCATTATTGAAGTAATTCTGTTTTGTTGATCTTTGGTTTATTTTCTATTTTGTGTTATATTTAAGCAGTCTTTAGTTAATTTATGTTGCTCCCTTAAGCTTGTCTTCTTTCCCCTAGCTCCCTTCTAGTCACTTCCATCCACACCTGCTCCATATCAGCTGATTACCCCAGTCTTTGTTCTGTCTCCCATATATACTCTCCCTGTGCAGTTCTTCAGCACTGGTTCCTGGTTGTTACTTGGCTCCCTGACGTGTCCTTTTTTTTGGGGTCTTATTCTTTTATTTTGTTTCTGTTGCAGTTTACTTCATTAAACCTACAAGATCTCATCTCTGCCTCCCTCATCTCGGAATTTTGGTCCTCAACCAAACTGCACCCTCACGTAGACAATCACACTGTGTTTATCTGTATTTTAGTTCTGTTTTCTGTAGCTTATGCACTATAAACCACACAGGTACCATAAAATACAAACATAAAACCAAAAAGGGCTGTAATAGAATGTAATTGGTAGCATGGATTGTGTTGGAACGAGGGTAACTTTGCTTTTCTTTTTCCTCTTTTACTGAACTTTGCAGCAAATCCTTTCTTGCTGCTAATGGTCATTGGCCCAGCAAGCATTAACACTACAAATGAACCATTCCAGGGTCTGATTAAACAGCGCCAACACCAGAACTTGTAATCAGCCAGGGTCCTGGACTGAGTCACACCGGCCGATTCCAGTTCAGAATCTGAACTTCAGGGACAGAAGTTCAGTTTCTGGTGTTTGGTGTTTTCCCACCAAAAAAAGGTTTGGTGGGAAAATAAACTAAAAGTTCTGAGTTCAAACACAGAACCCCAGCTCCCTCCCTCAGTCCTTTTAGGAGTACACATCGAGAACCGTGAATGCACAGGAAGAATGGGAAAACTCCATCCACAAAGACACTGGGATTTGAACTCAAGACCTCTTTGCTCCACCAGTGCAAACAACGGTGACAAAGTGCAGCCAAACCCAACAAATCAAGATGAAACAAAGCATATTTAACAAAAAATCCAAACTTAATCATCGTGATGAGGATATTAATGCACCTCCATGAGATAATATCAACATTTAATACATTTAGTTAAATCCAATTATGAAACAGTTCAGCCCACCTGAATCAAGTTTACCTGTTTAGACCTTCAGGATTCTCACCTTCTGATATGAAAGTTTGATATTGAAAAAGATATTTAAGTTTAATGAATGAATAAATGAAAGAAACTAAGTAATTAGCATCAGGATGGAAACAACATCTTGGTTCTGTTTACCAGGTCATGGGTTTTCTATAATCTGATTCAGAATCTTAATGCATAGATTCAGCTGGATGATCAGTTTCTGGATGGAGGATAATGTCAACAGAATAAACAGAAGGAGCTGGAATATGTTCAGGGTCTCCTGGGAGTTTTCTAATCTGCATTAGAGCGGCTTTTAAAGCACCGACCCGATTGGTTTAACAGTGAGAGCTCAGCAACCCGAGAAACAGCAGTAAATATACGGGCAGAGAGAGGGGTGGTACATTCCAGCTACCATGGGACACATTAGGCCAAACCAGCCAGAGGGAGGCCGGATCAATTACCTGTAGGTGATCCTCTTCTCCCTCCACTTCTGCCCTGTCAAGGCGTAACGTTTGTTCCTCTGCCGGCGGCTGGTGTGAGGATGATCAGGAACGCCACAGCGAGGCCTCCGCATCCACCTGGACATACAACAGGATAGGAAATGAAGATATTTAAAGAGAAGTTATCATTGAAATTAGTCAGTAACTCACTCTATCGTCGTCTCATCCAGGATTCCTGTGACTGGGATCCCGTAGAAACGCTGCATGGCGGCCACGGCAGACTGCATGGCTTTTTCCTGCCGCAGGTCAGACGTCCGGACGTCATGAGGCAGCAGGTAGCCATAGTTCTTCAGCCATGTCTGCAAGAGAGAAGAGGAGAAAAGCGTGAAAAATATCCGTCTATTTGGCAAATTAAAGCAGCTTTTGGTGCATAACAATCAGCAAAGGGTTAAAGGTCATCTGAAAGAGAGTACAATCATAGGAAAACATCTCAGACATCTCAGCCTACGATCAGGGCGTGAAATTTAAAGAAATGACCCAAAACCCAAGAACTCCACCTCAGACTCTACCACCCTCGATTAGCAGGTCAAAGGTCCTAACCCTGAGCCAGTTTGGAGCTTGTTCTCTCTGGAAACAAGATGACAGCAGGACTTTGGTCAGGACAAGACTTCAGGGATAATGTCCTCTGGACAGATGTGACCACAGCAGAGATCTTGGACCACGAAGGACAGAACCATGGATGGATTCGTCAGTCTGCAGGAGCTGCATCCAAATATGTAGTTAATAATAATTTATGGAGTAAATTACCTCTGCATTTAACCCATCCCCTTGGGAAGCAGTGTGCTGCCATCATGGGGCACCTATCGGGGTTTAAATGTCTTTTACTCAAAGAGCCAGAGTGGCAGTCTGTGGGAGTTGGTTTCGAACTCACATCCTCAGGATTCCAAGCTCTAGGCACTAACCACTTGGCAGCCACTACCCCTAGTTGAATAGTCGACTCCCAGAATGTAATCATTCAAATGGAAACATTGAATAATTATTTACCATTAAAAGAGTCGCAATAATTACAGTTTCATAGGAAACATCACATCTTCATAAATTGGAGGCCTTGACCCTAAACGAGCAGCGAGTGCTGCTGATTTTCAAAGAATCCCTTTCAGAACATTTATCACAGGTGTATCAAAGCAGATGTTGGAGATTAAATTCAAGAGATGGCGGATGAATGAATGGCAGCAGTCAAGTAGGTTCAGGATGAAAGTGAGGAGAACCAGGAGGAGGAAAACAACCAAGAAGAAACAAGGTTAAAAGAAAGCAGCAGATAAACTAAAATCTCTTTTAGAAAAAAATGTGTCACAGCCAATTATTTAAATATGGATTCATAGAGCATGTTTATAATATATTTTCACTCATGAATTAATAATAACCATATTATTATTCAGCTTAATTTCATATTTTCTCTCCCTGAAACTCTAAATACTGCATAACCACACATCTCATTTAATTCTGAGAGTTATTCTTAATTCTGCTCCAGAAGATCCTAGAGGTCAGTAAGTTCAGCTGAAAAACCATAAGAAGACTGAAATGAAGAAGTAAAAGTTCACTCAGACTTTCAAAAATCACCTAAAAGTTTTTCCTCGGGAATCAAAGAATCCACAGATTCCAAACCAACTCATTTATAAAATATTCTCTGTACGCTGCTTCTTCAGACGGGACTCTGGAATGGTTCTGTTCTCTGAAGGAGAGAAAGAGCGGTGGAAGAGATCAGAGGAAGATAGATGTGTTTGGAGAGGAGAGAGGAGAGGTAACCAGGAGGGAGGAAGAGCTTCTCTCTACAGTCCAGCATTAATAATTCAGAGCGAGGGAGCCTCTCCCAGCCGGGTCAGGTCCACCAACCTTCAGCTCCAACAACAATATTAGAAGCTCTCCAACACCGACCCTGGCTGGATGATTTTTAGCACCAAAACAGATCATTTAAAGTCCAAAAACAGCTTCAGAAAAGATGAACATTAAAGTTTGAAATAAGGAAAAATTTACAGCGACGTTTACAATGATCATCAAGAATTAAATAACATCACAGTGTTGAGACCAGCTGTCAGCGTCTCCTAGATGTTTTATCTGTGGTCAGTCCGTGCAGAAACGGATGTTTTCTAAATGTTATTAATGTTTAATCAGGTTTTTTTATCTGCAGAACATTTTCTGCTGTAATCCTGTTGAGTGTTTCTGTCTGTTTAATGAAGGAAAACTAAGAAGGAAACAGAAGCTTCTGCAGCTCACAGATGAAACTAATTAAAACAACAGCAAAGCAGCTTTAATGAAAATATTATAAACTGTTATCTAATCACATTAATCCTTCAAACTTTACTGATTTTTGAATTCTAGAGCCTCTTTTCCTGAACAACTCCATAGATAACAAGGAAAAGGGCAAATCTCATGAAAACAAATGATTACTCTAACTTTCTGCCTCAGACCGACTCTAAACTGAGCTTCAGATGTTTATAGAAAAAAACCAGACCTCATTTAAAGCTTTTACAGGTTCTCTACAGAGAAAGCTAATACAGTGATCAATGGGCTTTAGTGTCCTTTCCCTTTGCCTTTTTGAAACCAAGGACATATCTGGTTTGGCCATTTGGTTCAGGTTCAAACCAGTGTCCAGAACTCCTAATGTTTACGGGCTGGGATGTTCCTCACCAAAGCAAAGTCTGTCTCTCGGGCTCTTGAGCCCAGGTTCTCGTAAGAAACCATGGAGAGATTATAATGAGATTAATGTGTTTGCTATGATTGGACACCCTGGGGTTTCTTATACGCTGAATAGCAGAAGTTTGTTCCCAAGTTTTATATGAGGCTTCAACCAGTTTGAGATTCTCAGCTTCAAATCAGAACAGATCCATGGAACCAGTTTTAAAGAAGTTTGGATTCGGTCCTTTATGGGTCAGAAACTGAAAGCCATAACTACAAGTTTAACTCCTGCCCAGTAAGTGGCGCATTTCCACTCACCTGCTCTCTGTATCGTTTGCCGGCCAGTAGCCAGTCCACTAATGGTAACCTAAATGATAACTTAACTTCCAATTTCAGGCTGTGAACGAGCAGGACTGGGAGATGACCCGCATGCTGGGTGTGATTGAGCGCAGGCTAGCTGCGGTGGTTAAACTCAAAGGTGAGATGGGATAATATCTTGGATGTGAACGCTCGCTTCAAGATGGAAAAGCCCAACAAATTTGGTATATTAGTCTCGCCACGAAAGAGCCAGCAAGAAAAGACACAAGGCTGAGCAGCCTGCTCTCAAAACAATAAGTGTTATTCTGGATTCAACCTCCCCCCTTTATCTAATCTCGGATGTTACGGTGAAAGGGCACAGGAGAACTTCTCCCCCCCTCCCCTACCCGCGAACATCTGTGGATGCACCCAGTGACTGTTGATAAACTTCCATCTCATCAAGGATATTGCCTGTGGGTGGCGTCTACGGACGTATTGAAAGCATTCATCATACACACACAACTAATGTCTCAAATGTCAGATTTACTTCATGTGACTCCACCTCTGATGTGACCCTCTGCTGAAATGTCTCTGGTGTTTTTATGTGCTTTTCTTGTGCTGAGGTTTTTTTTATATCTCAAGCTGTACCCTGTCAAGGATAAAGTGTTAAATATGCTTTTTTCCCCCCTCTCTTCCCCAATGTAGCTATAGGTATACGCCTGGGACCTGGGAAGCCAGGCTACCGGGGGGAACTTGGCAAGCCATAAGAATGCGCTACTAGCAGCGTTCTGCGGCACGCATGGCCTCAGTAAATCCGTTCCCCCTCTTAGCCCCCCCACCCTAATGTATGTGATGTGATGTACTTAAATTTTTAATGGTGATGTAAATTATAGTTGACAATAAAGATTGATTGATTGATTGATTGATCGATTGGGAACCGTGCAGAGTTAGGCAGGTGAATGAAGTCAATAATTAAGGTCAGCTATCAGGGCAGATCATGACATATAAATAATTTAAAGCCATATGTATAGAAAATAAAATTTTCAGTAATATTTGTACTTTTATGTTGCACCACTCTAGATGTTATGTGGATGTTGTACCTTTAAATAAATGTATCATTTTGATAAAAACATTCTAGCTATGACCTTTAAAAATGTGCACTGATCCAGTTTGAGTTGCATTTTCTATTGCATGGATTTAGGATATCGTCCGAAAAACATTTGTGGGGTTTCAATGTTTCTGTTCATCTAAGTGTTAGAGTGGTTGAAACTAAGATTTATACGGTTTTAATAAAAGATTTTCTGCATCTGACATTTAGAACCATAGCAGCAGGAGAACAGAGACCAGCTGTGGACTCACTGCAGCCTCATCTCCTCCTGCAGACGCTGCAAAAACCGATTTGATCTCAAGCAATCAGCAGTGAAAACAGGCAGCGAAGCTGAACAGCGAGTGATTAATGAAGCTCATCTGTGCACCAGAGAGCCCCCGTCTGCTGAGGCAGTTTGATGTTTGTGGAGGATTCCCTCCTTGAGAGCAGTACAGATCCTCAGACAGCCCTTATCAAATCTGCTGTCAGACTTTCTGCTCTTTGTCTCCTCAGGATGTTACGAAGCAGATCAGATTAATCAGGCTGGATGAACCAGAGTTCCTCCTTCCAGATCATGTCAAAGTGAGTCTCAGTCAGACGGATCAGGTCACATACTGAGCCAGCGAGGATGCGAGGGACACAGTCATCTTATTCAACTGCTTATTTCAGTAAAAGAAACTATAAATCTGTTTTCTGAGGCCATTTTTGAATACAGTTTATTTTCTTTATTTATCAGAGACACTGATTCCCTTCAGAAATAGTCAGAATCCAAGAAAAAATCACACAAAAACATCAACAGTAAAGAAGCCATATCTGGTGGACGAGTCCCAGGGTGGATTATGAAGAGTTTCCCTAATTTCTGTATGAACATTTCCCTCACCAATAAAACTTAGAGCAGAAGACTGAGATAACTGCAGATTGATGCGTCTTAAAGGCCTCATAGACGATGCTTCATGTCTGCCTTCACAGCAGCATGTGGGAGTTAGAGCGCTACTACCCACCTCCGTGGAGTTAACCAGAGAACTGCGGCTCCATCAAAACAAAATATCTAGGAAATGAAATCTGGGAGTGTAAAACATCTCTTCATCATGTAACGCATCTTCACTCTCACTGCGCGCTCCTCTTCCTCTCTTGGCAGGATCATTTCTCTTCAGATTCAGGAGTTTATCAAATCTCTAACATACAGAAACAGCTCCAAGTCTGACGTTCAAACTCTGTTAAACCAGAGGTGCTGCTAACATCTTGACTGAGTCTTTGACTTTCCTGACACAAATAGCTGCTTACATTGAAATAGTTAAATTCAGGAAAACTTGCTGATAAATGATGCAGTCTTTTAACAAATCACCAACTTTAAATTAATTAATAGGAGCATAATTGGGTCATCAAATCATCTTCAGTCCAAAGGAATCATGTTTTCCCTTCTGCTGATTTCTTAAACTTTTCTCACAAACCTGTCCCCGGTTGAGATGTTTCATTTTATCATCTTTTGGAGGTCCTTTACTTTCAGGCAACCTGCTTAGAGTTTTCTGTCAGCATACTTTGATTTTCACAGGATTTTTCTCTTCACAGCTTTTTTCTCCTTCTTTTCTTTTTTTTTTCTTTTTACTTTTGCAATCCACTGTGTAGATTCCTTTCTTTTCAAAAGATGCTCAGACACTTTCCTATTGATCCAGCTGTTCTCTGCTTAGTGCCAAGTTTCCAGTCAATCAGTTCTTTAAGATCTGCAAAATCTCCTTTCTTTTGAATATCTGGTGGAATTAGATTTCTTACTGATTGCATTATTTTTTTCTCTATTTATTTGGGAAACATGGAAAATAAATTATTCTGAAATCAAGTTTGTCTTCTTCATTTGCTTAAACATCAAGGAGGTTAAAAACCAAAGCTCTACATATCTCTTATCTGACCCAACCTCTAACAACTGGATCACCGCAGCTTACATGGAGCATCAACATCTAGTCCTGTGTTGATGCATCATGTAAGCTGTGGTGTCATATGACGCTCATATATCATCTACACTCACATAGTGGACGATCAATAACTACCAGGGCATAGATGATAGCTATTCCCCAGAGGAGCTGCAGAGAGAGAATAGGAGAATCCGGGAAAGACCTGCAACAGGACCTGAGGATGTGCCAGGATTACATCTACAAAGGGTTGGTTCTGGCCTTTATAAACAGCAACAACTTTTAAATAAAAAGTTTAATATTTACAAGCTTAATGCTAAACAAAGACCAGATTAGCCAAACTATATTAAGATTAACAAAGCTGGGCTAGGCCAAACTAAACAAAGTAAAACTGATCTGAGCCTAATTAAACTTTTCAATGACATTGGGGTAGACTGCAAGGAAAGGAGTTTGTCCTGCAAACACAGCTCCATCTGTCTCAGTCATTAAGCAACACACCGGTGTAAAGTGCCTGGCTGCTGTCAGTGAGCCCCAGGGCAGCTGGGGAAACCTGTAGCTTACCACCATTAGTGGGGGAATGACTGGATGGAGTGTAAAGCAATGTGGAGTCCTTTGACTTGAAAAGTCTCCATATAAATACAGGCCAAGATAAAACCACTGTAAGCACAACCAATGTGAGAGGCACTGAACTACTATAAAGTATAATAAGTTAAAGAAAACAGAGAGTAGAACAGCTAAACTACATCCAGTTAAGCTATGTTTAAAGGTATAGTGGATTGTGGTAATTTTTTTAAAAGACTCGCCCCTCCACTTTGAAAAAAAAATGCAGAACTCACCACCCTGTACCCGTTCCAGAGAGGGAACGCCTATTAAACATGTGCGAGAGCGTGCATGAACCCATTTCTCCTGCGCGCACTGTTTAAAAGTTGCTTTTTGCATCAGTCATATAAACTTACTTTCTAAAAGAAGATTTGTAATTTTTCCACCGGTAAGCGAAAATGCTTAAAAATCACTAGAATGATTGACAGTTAGGAGGACCACTTATTTTGATGATCCACACAGAAAAAGAACATCCTACACTATACCTTCAACTAAAACAAGCAACAAAAAACTATGTAAACCTAGTTTAGTTTAAACTAAGCAGACCAAGATAAACCAAGCTAATGTTGATTATTTATAAAGAGCTTTGGTTTATAAAAGTCTCTGGTTTATAAAGGGCTCTAGTTTTATTACTCTGGTTTATAAAGGGCTCTGGTTTATTACGGGCTTTGGTTTATAAACGGCTCTTGTTTATAAAGGGTTCTGGTTTATAAAGGGCTTTGGTTTGTTAAGGGCTCTGGTTTATAAAGGGTTCTGGTTTATAAAGGGCTCTGGTTTATAACGAGCTTTGGTTTATAAAGGGCTCTGGTTTATAAAGGGCTTGGTTTTATAACAGGCTTTGGTTTATAAAGGGCTCTGGTTTATAAAGGGCTCTGGTTTATAACGGGCTTTGGTTTATAAACAGTACTGGTTTATAAGGGTTCTGGTTTATAAAGGGCTTTGGTTTATAAAGGGCTCTGGTTTATAAAGGGATCTGGTTTATAAAGGGCTCTGGTTTATGAATGGCTCTGGTTTATAAAGTTGTCTTGTTTATACCGGGCTCTGGTTTATAATGGGCTGCGGTTTATAAAGTTGTCTGGTTTATAAAGGGCTTTGGTTTATAAAGGGCTCTGGCTTATAAAGGGCTCTGGTTTATAAAGGGCTCTGGCCTATAAAGGGCTCTGGTTTATAAAGGGCTCTGGTTTATAAATGGCTCTGGTTTATAAAGAGCTCTAAGAGCTAAGCTAAACAGAGATGAATGCGCTAAGACTATCAAAGTTAAAATAAAAGGTCATATTCAAAGAGAGCTATTTGAGGCTGATCTGAATCAATAACAGATTAAATGAGCTTAAACATGAGAGAACCTGGCTTTTCAGACTATGTTTAATTAAAGCTAAATGGAGACGAGCCACATAATACTTCAGCTATATAGAAATTAGGTCTCTATTAGGGGTTTTATTCAGGCTGCTCACCCAGATAGAATCAAAATGCATCAAGATTATATGAACTACTTCCTTCTCCATCATCCAGTTTATTAAACTGCTGTCGACTGAGGCATCAAACTTCCAGCTGCTCTGCCATATATCAGTAGATCAGGGCACGGACATAAATAAGAAGCTGTCAGAAAGCTTTAGCACCCCCACCTCTTAAAAGATTCAAAACAGCCTCAGGTCTGCATCAGGGTGGGATTGAGTTGGTTATTCCTGTTGCCTAATATCCTCTTCAGTATCCGGTGAAGAATACACTGTTCTCAATGGGACCGATTCAGGCTGAGCAAACAGCAACATTCAATAAACTGGGCTTAAAACTGCAAACATCTTCCCCGAAATGGCTGTTTTATCGGGTTTTCAACCACATTCCACTACGGATCCAACAAACCATAAGACATCAAATGCTCAATGATTATTTTCTATTTAATCAGTGGCATCATTTGAATGACATGTTTGAAAATCCTTGGACAAACAGTCGGATCAGAGACAAACATCATGAGGCTCCTGCAGGAGGAGTATCCATAATTAAATGTCAATGTTGGTGTGAAATGGTTTCCTGTTCCTGTGCAGCCGTTCTGATCCTTCTGAACCGCTCTCAGGGAGTTCCCTCTCCCTCACTACAGACAAAAACCTCCGCCTGGTGTTCATTTATAATTAGAACGCTGTTCACATTTCTGTCCTCAGATCTTCCCTCTGCTCCACAGCGTTTTGGAGATAAACATGCATGTAATGGTACTTCTGCATTAATGCCTTTCCTCTGGGGCTGTACTGGTAAATCTACCAAAATAAGACCCTTTTCCAGTATAGAAAACAGAAATGTAAACCATTACAGAAATAAGTGCTTGAAAACATCCTGCAATGCTAAATCAGGGAATGAAATATCTCAAGTTTTAAATAACATTATTTTTTATTTAATGACTGTGCTTATTTATCATATTTGCCACCATTAAAAAAATAGCCTTTGCATTAAAAATCTAGATTTAATTGTTTATTCAAAGAAATATTTAATCAAGATTCCTCCTATTTGGATTGTAACACCACATTTAGATAAGTAGCCCCCTCTTTGCCACCTAACGGACATGTGGGGTTCCAATGATGCAGATGTGTCAGAGCCTATAAATGCTATTAGTGGAAAAGAAAAACTGTTACTCCCCTAAATGTCATACAAAATTGCAACAGCAACTTGGGTAATATTTGACTCAAATCTATCAATTATAGATCTATAGTTTTATTGCATGGACATTAAAAAGAACAAAAGAACAAGGCCAGTACTAAATAAAATCTTAATGAACCAAAGTCAGTGTCACGAAGAAACTTTTAGAACCTTTAAGCCCTACATTGTTAACATGGCAGTAAAAAATAACCAAAAAAAATAGATACTAAAAATTAAATACCTTTAAAAATATAAAGAAGTGAAATAAACTGTTTCATTATGTTAAATGTATTTCTTAGCAAAAATATACCAACTCCAGCTATTTTAGTCTTATTATTTAAGCCAGCTCTAGTTACTAACAAAAGTAGTAAATCTGCCACAGGCTATTATATTTACATCTCTTTCTTTAAGTTTTTTTTTTCTAGTGAAGTTGTTTGTGGAAGAACATTTAAAATAATCAAATATTAAAGATTAATGCACTGGCTGAAATTCTTTCTTTTCCATTTCCATTTTGTTTATCGTCAGACGTGCTTTTGAAAAAGTCAGTAAAACACTTTGGCACCTGCAGACGATGGATCTGTTCTCACATAAACTCTGAATCAGTGAACAGATTAATTTGATCGTGTTCAGCAGAACAAATCGTCCTCCACATCTGCGCTGATTTCAGACAGAACAATACCATCATCAAACCCACGGTGACAACTCCCGGTATTTCCAGCTGCAGCTTCACTGAGAGAGTGGCAAAGTGAGTGTGGGTGTGACAAACACAATGACTGGAAGGCAAAAACTAAAGAGGGTTGAAAAGAGCGAACGGAACGACAACAAAGCTGTCAATCTGAACGCAGAAACATTACAAATGTGTGTATTTATCTGCAACAATGAAAATCAGGACAGAGCTGACTGGAAGCAGGCGTGAATTCACACCCACCCACACAACAGCAGCCCGCTCTGCGCTCAGTAAGTGCAGAGCTGCCGGCTCCTTTAACCCATTTCTCAGTTCTAATGCTGTGTTTACAACCATCCACTGACCAGCCTCTTTCCCAGAACATCCCATCTTTGAGAGGGTAAAAAACCCCACTGAGACCAGCTCACGGGAGTTCAGATACACACTTTTATCCTATTACCTCCATTATCATAACAGAGATCTAAAGAGAGGACATTCTGACTGTTAGTCATCTTTTCTGCTGAGCAACTCAGTGTCATTGCTGCCACGTCACCCTGTGCTAAAAGAACAGTCGAGGGTATTTCTTCTAGCATGTTACCTCTCCGGTATTCCTGATTTCATTTTCCCTTCAAGTCATTGCTGATACATAACCTCTGCAGCCTCTGCTCTAACTGGGTTCATCTTAAGGTTCTCATTAATGATAAACGGATATATAAGCCAGCCGATACTTGTTTTTCATGTACCGATATGTGAAGTGTATGCTTGCACCTGCCTCCATTTGCTATCCATTGTTCAGGTTTTGTTTGATTTAATTTTATAAATGTGTTTTTTTCTTTTTGTTTGTTTGCGGTTGAAACTTGTTAACATTTGTTATCATTGTGCCATTTTCATCATTTAAAGAACCAAAAAAAATTAAAAATAACAGTCCAGTCTGGATTTTTAAAACAGCATGCTTTGTCTTCTGTTCTTTCCATTGCCTGATTCCGCATGTGAGGAGCTTTGGTAGAGGAAAAAAGGAAGAAAAACAACACAGGCTTGAAAAATTATCCTAAAAACATAAGCAGCATATATTGGTTATGGATTAGACTAAAGTCAAAATGACCAGTATCGTCATCGAAATTAGAATTGTCATTGGCCATTGATGACTCAGTCCGTTCCAGTCAGTCTTCCACTAACCAACAACTGCTCTCATATTTTCTTATGAGGAGTCCATATTCCGTTTTCTGACTGCAAAGGTCCAAATCAGACAACAAGTTGAAATCACAGGGAAAGGACCTGTTAAACACGTCCTTAACAGTTAAATATAGTTTTGTTTCTATATTTATCTAAAATCGACATAAAACAACCCGACATCTCATATAATAGGCCACTATTAGAATAGAAAAAAATAAAATTATCACCCCCTAAAAGCTTGATTTGAACATCTGTAACAAATAGGATTGTTCTCAGATTTTATGATTCATTCTCTCCATCAGCAGCTTCTCCTGCAGGGCACACACGTATGACCAACAAAACTCCTAGTGGAACCTTTGTAAATCCAACCTGTTGTGTAAACAGGCCAACAGGGAAAGTGCGAACAGATGAGTCAGACAAAGAGCTCAACATCTCCTTCCTCTGCTCTACCTGTTTTTCTGTTTGTATCACAGAAAACCAGCTGAGTTCTCTCTGCAAAGTAAGAGTATCAGAGCAACAGGTGGGTGAGGGGCAGTAGTACTCCAGATATATATCCATATAGATCTGCTTACTCCTTCTCTTTGTCTACAAACTTTAGGATTTCCTCGACCCATGTTAATAAAACTGTACCATGCTTGGTTCTAGTCCTGGAGCACTGTGGGATTGTGCATGTTTAGCAGTTTCACAATCACTCAGACTCATGCCAACCAAAAACATAACCTCTATCAAATTCACTGCAGTTTTGAAGCTGCAGTCTAATTTGTTGAATGTGGCCCATTTTTCATAGAAAAACACAAAATATATTTAAAAAGACAAAGCATTGTCTATAAAACGGGAACACGGTTATAATACAGGTTTACTCAAATATGAATGTTATAAACTACAAACCTAGCAGGTCTGATGTTAATCACTTAAAGTTAAATAAAATAACAGTTAAGATCATGGAAACTGAAATATTTCTATTCCTGATTTACTATTACCAGATGTTTTTGCTCGCTAACCAAAGCTTTTCAGCACCAAGGTCAGCTCCCAGAGAAGCAGCTACAGTAGGGATGTTATTTATTACACAGAGCTTTGACTAATCATAGGTGCACAGAGATGATATTAAGCGCTTCACTTTTCTCCTATTTTCCTCCCTGTCCAGGCAGGCAACAGACCTGATAACATGCAGCCAAAAATGGTTTTAAGAAGGCTTGTTTTATAACGACTTGTTTAAGTCAGCTGAGAAGAACCACAAAACCCACTGGGGTCCCACTGTAAGGTTCTTTATGGGTGTTTGTAGGTCGACTGTTTGGATGTCAAATTTGTTCCTTCTGTGATCTTATCCAATATCCAGAGTATGAATAACCCTTACGGCACACAGCCCAGATACATGATGGATGGACTTTAGCTGACTGCAGACCTTCTCTAAAAGCTTTTGCTAACCAAAGCTTTTCAGCACCAAGGTCAGCTCCTAGTCTCAAACATTCCTCTGCAGATTTCCCCCAACAGTTTGTTTCTTTGAGACATTCGTGTGTTGATCTGTTTTTCCGTCTCAGGCTGCCTGCCCTGCATTTCACACTGGATCTGTTGACATCCAGACTCTACAGCTGAGCCACATCAGAGACAACATCTCCTCCTTTGTTCAACACAGAGCTCACTCAGCACCGCCACAGGCGCTTTCTTTGTCTGAATCAAAGTGTCACTAACAACACAAACAGAAAAAAACAACAAAAAAACAGGAGAGCCACTGATCCACTCTCACTGAGCTGCATACCCAACAAGGATTCCTCCCAGTTCAAAGACCCCCAAACCCTGCTGAGACCATAGCAGGAAGAGTTTTGCTCCAACATCCCCACAGAATTCAGCCGTTTCCATCCTTCTCCCAAACTCAGAGCGGATCCATGAATTATGGAGCAGGGGCTATATTTGGACTGGGGGGGGGGGGGGGGGGGGGGGGCTGTCTTTGTTCAGCACACAGTCACTTTAAACCTGCCTGGATGCTGATGGTTGTTTATGGCCAACATGTGTCTGTGCACACACAGATACCTCCCTGACTGACTGAGCGGCTGCAGCAGAGAATCTGAAGCTTTATTATCAGTATCTGTTCCTCATCCATCCTGACCAACACCCAGCAGCAGCGGGACAAATTGAGCTGAAAGACTTAATAAAGCTGCCAAACAGACGGAAACAATCAGGTTTAATGAGTAATTATGTTAGTGGTAGTGTTGATGCTGGAGCGGCAGCTGAGCGCGTCGCTATGCGCGCCTCCAGCGTCGGAAAACAAAGAGCTGAGCGCAGATTCTGAGTCCAAAACATCTCAGTTGTTCAGCTCAGAAAGTCGTTTTTATCTGTTCTCATAAATTCTCTTTTAAAGCAGCTATAAGGAGGAGGACAGAGGACAGAACTGCCAGAGGAGCGCATCAGTCCGTTTTCTGCTGCGCCTTAGGATCGGGGAAAATATAAAATAAAATCCACACAGCCCTCCTGTGCGGGACTCTTACCTCCACTATAAAGGTCTTCTCCTCTCCGCACACGGAAACCACCCAGAACAGGATAGGAAAGTAGCAGGTTTTCCAGCAGAACCCGGGGAGCCCCGCTCTCCTCCTGCGCGCCGCTCCTCCGCCTCCTCCTCCTCCAGTCGCCATGGATGTGTCCCCGAGATCTCCCCCTCCACCTCCTCCGCTTCCCTCCGTTGCTTTCCAGGCTCCTGCTCCGCTCCTCACGGGAGGAAACGCTTCTTTAGCTTGGGCTTCATCCCTGCGCCTGGGTCCGGTTCCTCCCTGTTTCTGCTGTGCGGATGGTGCCTGACTCGATGCGCTCCACCAGTTCACGAGCAGCGGAACAGCTGCACGACTCGGGCAGCAGGCAAACACTGATGCAGGTTTGTCGCTCTGGGTACCAGAGAGCAAGAGGAGGATGAGGAGGAGGAAGGAGGAGGATGTTGTTGCAGGAGCGCATCATCAACAGAGGGGGCGCTGCACAAAATCCTATTTTAATCAGATTTCCTGATTAAGAGTCTGAATTAAAACAGAAAATAAAGCAGCTAAATAAAACAACCAGTCATGATTGATAGTGATGATTTAATGATTTCTTAAAAACTCTTCGTTTGGAACTGGGTGGGTTTTTTCAGCCCAGGTCTTCCCCTCCATTCCTCCCAGTAAACATTTCTGACTGAACAGCCTTTAGACCACAAAGATTTGTGAATTATAATCAAAGTTTATCTCCTTATACACACACACAAAAAAAGAAAAAAGTTAGCGGAATTTAAAATGTAAAGGTCACCAGCTTGAGAAGATTTTTGAGTTTAGGACTTAATAATTTAGGTTTTGCTGTTAAATTTACCAAACCTTTTAATTCTATGTTATTATAAGTTTAAATGATAATTGATGATTTTTTTTAGAGCTTATTTAACCCTATAGGGTGGAAATTTATCATCTGAATTTTTACCTGACCTTTGTTTGTTTAAGGGATATTAGTTTCAAACCTCAGACCTTTACTGTTGCACCAAGAAGCAAATTATGTTTCCTAACCACAAGGCTAGCTCATGGCAGTTCCAACTTCTGTTATTTAATTATAAATCAGCTTTAAATTTGAATAAGAAATTAATGAGTCTTTATTGTATATTGAAACACAGAATATTGCTATGGCATCTATTTTACATCAATGTATATTGTTGAAATTGAACCCATTGAACATTGAACCTCTAACTCAAAAGCTGAGCCCATAAGGTAGTTTTCCTGCATCTCACAGCGAAACCTGTAATTTGGCTTTAAAGCAAAAAACTTTAAAGCATAGTTACTGCCATCTCACTTGATAAAGATGAGGACTATAACTATCTCATTTTTTCTGAACGTAATTAATTTATTATCTCAGTATATAACACTTTTTTTTCAGGTTTTTCAGTTCAAAAAAGGATTTTTTTTTTTTATTTGAACCTAATAGATTTCTGACTTTATACTAAACAAATTATTGTTTGTTTGTTTTGATTCTAATCTAATCATTTAGTTTAGAGACTCCTGCTCAGACTCCCCGCTCCTCTAAAAAAGGGGTAATTAGTTCTCCAAGCCTCCTTGGGGCCCTATAGTGAAAAATTTGGTAAGGTTATGAGTCAGACATGTTTGATAGCCGCAGTAAATAAAAGGAAATATTATCAACAGCATTAGACTGTGATGAGCTGATCTTATTACCAAGGGCGTTCAGGCACTATTCTACTTGTTATTGGAGGTAATATTTTAGATTTATAGGTAAATTCACAGAATTATACTGTTGACTATGTTAAAACATCTGTGGTGGAATTCATGAAAGTGAGGAAATCTTTAAATATTGTGCAGACTTTCATTTTAAATCTTAGCTGTTTTTTTTTCTTTTTTCTTTGTGTTATGGGACAATGTATATATATATATATATATATATATATATATATATATATATATATATATATATATATATATATATATATATATATATATATATATATATATAATCACACTATGGTTTTGGAACCAATAAAATTAATCTGGGATTAAAGCTACATAGAACCTGAAATTAAATATCTGAGAGAAATTATGATGCAAACTGGCATCAGTTCCCAATCTCACTTATCTTTTGTATCTCTAGATTTCCCTCCTCCCAAAATGTGTGTACCTGCAAAGATGGGTCAGAGTTGATGTGAGGCAATGCACATTTTTGAGACAGTTTATTTTTTATTTTTTTGGAAAACAAACTTTCTGTGGAACGCTTTATAAATGAAACCCCAGATCATTCATACATCTACTATAACCTGATATAGTTTTATACCCTTAATTCCCTTAAACTCTGCCGCAGCCCTTAATTTCTGCTACAGATTCTCATTAAAGCAATATAAGAATCATCTGAGAATAGAAATTGAATTTGACACTTTAATCAATCAAGTTAGAAAAAATGACACAGAATCAGTGATGAGACTCTAACAGTTGATACAACTAGCGAGGAGTTAGCAAGCACTGTTTTTCTAAGATGCTCTGGACTCACTGCCTGTGAGTGCTTCCTTATTGAATCAATGAAACAAAAAGTATGTGTCCCATTTAAGGTCTTATCTGTTAATAACAGAGTTATTTACATGTATCTATTGTTATGTGAGCTTTGTGTGCACACAGAGGAATAATAGATTTCAAATCTCTGTCTTCCCCCAATTTACATCTTTCAAAAAAGCTAAAAGAACTTGTTTCAGCAAAACAGTTAAATATGAGCCTGTGGTAATCTGTTTAACAAGCCAAGCCTAGACTAAAATAAAATGTTTAACAAAATGCATCGATGGTCTGGTGGTGCTTTTTAGAGTTTTTTTTCCCTATCTTTATTCATCAAAGTGTTATTAAAAAGCAATGAAATATACTAGCACGCAGCCTGTTTACAGTAAAAGTTTTGATTGCTTTATACTTTTCGCTTTAAGCTGTAAGCAGCTATATGCAAAAATATCTATTGCAAGAACAACAAAAAGATAAAATAGCTTTGATAGATGAAAAAAGAAATTCAGTTGTACAAAAACAAACATAATTAAATCAAATAAACCTAAAAAAAAAATCTAACTTATCTTTTATCTCCAAAGAAATGTTTGTCAGTCTAGCCCCAAGATCATTTTTTTTCATGTATAATTAATGATTTCTAAATGAATAAAGATAATTTGATTTAAAAAAGTTTTTTTTTAACAAAATTGTGTGTTTGGTTTCTATATTTATAAAGAAATCATTATGAATGCAAAAAAAACAAAAACAAAAAACCCCAACAACAAACAATTAATTGTCCTTGGATCACCTAGTTTGCTTATGCCCTGTTCTGGCCCTGAGTATATCAGTGTTTTTCTGCAGCCAAAGGGCTGCTTTAGGAGAAATAATTTGTTTTTTGAGCTCCTTACTCTGGCAAGTTAATCAATTAGTCAGAAAAAAGCTTCTAAAATACGTAGCAACGCTCTCAACCCGTTCAGAACTGGATCATTGTTCTCTTTGTCTCCACCAGTCTGTCATAAAATCGCAGCTTCCTTCAGTTTCTTCCTCTGAATCAATGAGACACATCACTCAGACCTTAACTGTTTTTCTATGCTTCTCTGATTGACATCCAGGTGCTGTTCCTCTGCTAGTGTCTTTTTTTGGTCTGACATTTCTTTTGTGTCCCTCTTGTCCATGATTTTCAATCAGTGGACATCAGGGAACGGATCCATTATGCATCAGCGGTCCCTCATCCATAATTGAGGCTGCAGTGGAAGAAGCAGGTGAAGGGAAATGGCCCTGCAGTGACGCAAGCAGACACGTCTGAGACACAGATTTGATTATACGTTTGAGACAGGCAGAGTGCCGGTCCACAGCTCTGTCATTAGGTCCATTTCCTGCCTCAGCGGCCGCACTGCATTTTAAAGAGCAGGAAGTCATTGTACACGGACCGATCTGTAACAAGCCACTGCTACATATCCACACATGTCACATCATACTGAGAGGTGAGAGAGCAGCAGTCGGGAGGCATCAGGAAATGGTTCTAATATGAGAGTCTAACACATGATTGGTTCAGGTTCTGAGGTGTTTGTCATATTGATTAACTTTCCTCTCTGAGTAAAACACTGTTCCAGTGGCATCATCAGAACTGAACATCTGATCATTTTGGTCTGGGGTTTCTTGTTTTATTGTAATTATATTTAGGTTTAAAACCAGTGTTGCACCGATACCAGTATCGGGCGGGGCCCCGATCCTGCACAAAAATGGTGGTATCGGAATCAGCGAGTACCACCGATATCATTTCAAGAGCCAAAAGTTTCTTCAACTATTGTCACCCATTCCAGGTAGGCAATAAAAAAGTTCTACTGGATTCACTTTGTATTAGTCTTTTTCCTGCTTCACAAAGGTAGGCAGCAGCTTGACAAATCCATGGTGGCAATTATTTAACATTCAACTAGTATGCAGTTCTTCATATATACACGCACACATCAATTTCAGACAGATGGTATCGCTATCAGCCGATACTGCACAGCCAGGTATCGGGGCCAAAAAATGGCATCAGCGCAATACTAGTTAAAACTCAGATAAATCAACAGAACCGGGCAGTTTGTTTGAGATGAATAAAGCCAACAGGGAGGATTCCTGTTCTGACTGAATGAACACCTGCTGCTGTGAAAGAAGGAACACATCAGTATTAACGTCATGAAACGGGGACAGATGGACCCAGTATTCAAGGAGAGACATTCAGTAGGAAAGTTCAAAAAGTTTATTAAATAATAAAACAAAAACTAAAGTGGAGCTGTGGCTCACGGGCACTGCAGGATGGGGAGCGGGGCACCGCCCAATCACAGACACTCTGCAGGAGAAACACAGGTAAGTGACCATGATCATCTGACAGAAGATGATTGTCTAAGTTGGCCACTTACCTGGTTTAACAGTCCAATCCTAGAATGTCCCCAAGTGCTGCAGTCCCAGAGGACATGCTGGAAGCCGATCCTGGTCAGGGATCCAGGACAGACAGGAACAAGTTCAAGATCAGGCTTGAACAGACAGGTGGCAGGATCCAGGCTTTCAGGAAGGTTCTGAGTTTGACTGGGAGCGGAAGCATGACCAGGTGGTCATGAAAGACAAATAATGATCTGGCCCTGAATGCTCAGGCTGAACTGAATATAACAAAGAGGTAACAGGTGAGAGGAATAAATTATAATTGAGGCAGGGAGGGAAAACGACAGGTGAAAGGAATGACTAATTAAGGGAGAGCAAACAGACCAGATCATGACAATTAAAACTACAAAATAAAATAAAAAATCAAATGCTTTTGTAGCTTTGGCTCAGGGTTTTGTCTTTTCTGCAGATAATTACTGTTGGTTTTTTTTCAGTTGATTCTAGAATCCATGTAAACAAGTCTCTGGTTGATTTTCTGTTATTTTTAATGATGTCCGAAAAAACTTGCTAAATTGTCTAAATAAACAATTGTATGAGTCACTACCAGGCCTGCAATAACCCAGGATGAACTGAGGAAGGACAGGAGAAAAGGGGGTAAAAACAGGATTGATTAGAAATACTAGAGAAAAAGGCACATACACCGCAGGAAATAATCAGAACACACTGAAAACCACAGATAGATTTCAGAAAATTAACAAGCTGCACAATCCTTCTCCTGCTCCATGCTCCTCAGGATGACCAGGATACTGAAATGCACCCGGGCACCAGTGAGTGGTGTTTATTTTTTAAAGTAGTTGTTAAAAACGTTGGGTACCAAGAGGTTAACTGCTCTATCAATGTCATTCCACATATCTGGTCACTTATATCCACTCTAAAGCTGGTGCACTTCACCTTTCATTTATTTCCTCTCAGTGAGTTTTTATTTCCAGTATTATATTGAGATGGAGAGGAAACTGGAATAAGGTGACAAACTCTAAAATTTATTCTATGAACTTCAGTACACAGTAAATGTTGCAGTGTTAAAGTAACACTCAGGAGTACATTTGGTCCCACTCTGAATTAGTTTGAGACCAAATGTACTCTCAAAGTGTTACTTTAACGCTCAAAGTGTTACTTTAAAACTGCAAAATTTAGTGTGTATACATAATACAAGCATTGTGTAAACGGCAGCTTCAGGAACTTCAGCCTGTAAAAAGGGTCTGAGTGGCATTAAATTAGATCATATTATGACACATAAGACCTTCTTCTGTAGAGTCTGTTATTTTCTTAGCAAGGATGTGTGTCACACCAAATAACATTGCAATAATTCAGAAATGGTGCAAGTACAATAGTAAAGAATTAAATTAGCTTCTAGAGGAAATCAGCGTCTCAACTGGAGAAAAAAAACATATTTAGACAACTTATGAGTTAGATATTCAATGTGTTTACATTTTTTCACCACCTATTTGAGCAAAATTATATAAAATTACTTTTATTTACATTGAAAGATAGTTTTTTATACATTTAAACCAATTATCAACCTCTCCTGATTCCCTATTTACCTGATTCTAAAGGCTATTGCGATTATTAGGGGATTAAAAAAGCTGCAAAAATAATCGTTCGAAGAATATTGGTAGAGATTTCAAAATTGTTTATATATATGAGAAAAAAGGGGTCCTGAGTTGGATCCCTGAGGGACTCCACATCTAATAATTCTACTGCAAGAATTGTAGCTGTTTATTTGCACATACTGCTCTGTGTAACAGGCGGCTTCTAAACCAATCAGATGTATTTCCTCTGGCACCGCAGTGTTATAACGTGCCCAGTAAAATGTGAAGGTCTATGAATCCAGGAAGACACCAGTTGGACATGATCAGAGGATGAGAATCAGATGCAATAAATGATCTCCAGCAGATCACTTCATATCTGATTTGAGGTGAGGAGGCTGAGATTTCCTTCTGCTGTGGCTGCATGAACTTTGTAAGAGCTGTTTTTTTCCTAAATATATCTGGAAGGATTCGGCAGGTTTACCTCTGCTTCACCTCAGCCTCGCTCTGATCTAGCAGAGAAAACCTCAGGGGAATCCCAAAGGCATGTGATGAAGAATAAACAAGCAAACAAACAAAAAAAAACACAGAACATCACCATCTTCTCTGTGTCAAACTGCTGAGCTGAATCTGCAGCCAAATGGGCTGAAATAAAGACAAAAACTCACCTGTAATCTATAGGAATAAAACTCCCTGCTCCAGTCAGAAACAGTATGTTTTTGTTTGGGTTCCTATTATTTCTCTTTATTGTTTAAAAAAAAAATAGAGATAGAGAAAAAAAACAGATGGAGGGGGTTAACATAGAAAGAGTACATGAAAATAAATGAGTGATCATGGATGACAAGATTTTTAATAGAATACCAAATTGCAGTATTCATGTTCAAAGTAAGACATAGCCTATTGCCTGGGAATATCGTAAGATGTTCTCTGAAAGGGAGGGAGGGTACGATTTAAGGGGAAGGGGACATTTTAAGACTAACCTAAAACCTAAAGAATGCCCAAACATATTCCTTTAAAAAAAATTGTACAAAGAAATTATTTTCAAAAGGTATAGAGAAGCATTGTAGAAAGTTTTGTTTGTGTTTTTTGTTTTGTTTATTTGTATATACGTATGAAGTTATATGTGTATACATATTTATGTATGTATATGTGCAGGTAGGCATGTATTTATATGAATATATATAGCAACATAATTATAAATATTGTAAATTGAAGAAATACAAGAATTAAAGGGGTAGGAGTACATAAGTTTTACTTCTTCCTACTCCTTTTCGCACATGTAATAGAGGTATATTAAACCAGGAAAGAAGGGTACCTTGTTTGTTTTTCTCTCCAATGTTTTAAACATTGTTTTATTGTTTTTTTGTTTTTCTCTTGTATGTTCGAAATAAAAAAAACAAACAAAAAAAAACAGGTCAAAATATTTTCTTTTTCTGCTCAACATTATTTCAGATAAAACAGTTAAAATGCAGCTGATACAAAATTAAGACTTTAGTTTGTAAGAAATATGCCAAGTTTTCATGGTCCAAGCAGGATAAATATTTAATTTATACTTTTATACGTTTATCCCATCATTTATGTTGTGCTCCTTGATGGCAAATTATTTTGCATTGATTTGCAGGTTTGTGTCTCTCACTGGTGCAGAGAGGAACATCTCAGATGCAGAAGCTGATTTAACTAAAATACAAACTTTAAAACCTGAAGGCGGATTGAGGGTTTGAGCTGTGACTCAGAACCAGGCAGGGCATCAAGAGATCTAAATTCCAACATGGAGCCAAGAGGAGGAAAGAAAAGTATATATGCTGGTTCATTAAAAAAGTAAATCAGGCCAATTCTGAAGAAATTTAAATAGGGTGGACTGTTCATTTATACTTCTGGGCTGTTTCCGCTCCAGCTTTGAGCTAATTTCTTTATTGTTTTAGATGCAGTTTCTGTTATTTAATATCTTTGTCTAAGCGCTGAACATTTGACTCCTTCCTCTTGTTGCTACACCTCCAGCCTCTGACATTAGGGGTCTGCTTGTTGCCTTCTTTGTGCATCGTATTGATAGTTAAGAACCTACTGTAACTTTTTCTTTAGGAAAATTTATCTATAACCACTGCTGATAATGTTCCCCAATTTGTTTTTAATCATGTGTCGCACACCTTTGTCTTTAAACCTATCTGATCAGAGCTGCAGAGGATCATATTTAAATGTAATTAACCTCTTTTTCTTTTTTCTTCTCAGCTGTGATGTTTTCAATGAAGCTGGTTTGCTGATGGAGTAACAGCAAACCAAAAATGTCTCAGTCTTCAGCACATAAACTGTTTATGTTATGGAAGGAGTGTTATTTTTTCCACTTTTTAAAACAGATTAACATTTTTATTAAATGTCAGACCTTACTTACAAAAAAAGAAAAAAAAATGTGTATTTGCACATTTAAACCACCAGATAGCAGCAGTCTGATGCGAATTGGCTGCAGGTAGAACTATGATGATCTGAGTTAGCAGCTAGGAAGACTGAACAGGTTAATGAGGGTACCTAAGCTGTCTGCCTGGGGTGGGACCCATTGATTTACAGCAGCTGATGGCGGTGAGGATGACGCATTCTGCAGGGATGTAGGGAATCCTGGCTGAAGAGCAGCAGCAGGAATTCAGAAGAGTAGATGAAGTTCTCATCCTGTCTGACTCTCTGCAGCTTTTCTCTTAAGCACCAGGATTAGACAGTTTTTAATAAACTTTTACAATAAAGATCCTTTTTCTGATTCTGTTGGAGCAAGTAATACATGGTTTATTTAACATAAGATCTCTCCCTTCAAAGGGTTTGTTACTTAATGACTTGATCTGGGATAATCAAATTGATTTATGTCATCTTACAGAAACTTGGCTGCAAAAAGGATTATGCTGAAATGAGGCAAATGCCTCGAGCTAATCAACATTTTATATGCCCAGAAATTCTGGGTGAGCAGGAGGAATAGCAACAATCTTTCACTCTGACTCATTAATTGTTTCAATGCCAGTTAATAGTTACAATTCTTTTATCTACTATCAGGAAGTCAACAAACTATAGCTAAACAAAAATGCTGCAGCCAGAGTTCTGATGAAACTTAAAAAAAGAGATCATATCTCTCCTATCCTCGCTTCTCTTCATTGGCTTCCTGTTAAAACCAGAATAGAATTTAAAATCCTCCTTCTCACATATAAAGCCTTAAATGGCCAAGCTCCATCTGATATCAGAGATCTGATTGTTCCTTATGTTCCTAACAGCAGAGGCGTAGCCAGAAACTTTTTATTGGGTGGCCAGGCAATAACCAATTCACAGTAAGGGGCGGCCGAAAGTAGATAAGCACCAGAACCTCAGGGTCATTCTACACTGTTCCAACAGGAAAATTAACGAGCAAAACATTCATCTTTTCTAAATAAAGACAAACTATACTTTCCTACAGCCTTTGCTAATAAATAGACACATACATTTAAACATCCATAATTTCTAGATGAAAGCTATAGTGGATAAAACTTAGTTTTGAGTTCTGGGGTGTAAATCAATCATCATTGTCATTACTTACTTACTTGTATCAATAAACATTCTGCATAAAATGGATATTTACAAGCATTAATATCTACATAAATTGAATATTTGATAGTTTTTTAGATTATTTATATTTTTAATTTCACTGAAGACTCATAGATGACCTGCAGATACACATAATTTTCTCTTTACCCCATGTAAGACAAAATCTAGTTCTAAAAAGAGCATTATCATCTTTGATGTTAGTATATTGATGTGTATAATTAACCACAAAAAAATAAAATGTTCTCCACTTGAAAGTATTAGTGTTGCCACCGTCTGTGTTAGAGGGAATAAAATGTTACGGGTGGCCACAGGGGTGGCCATTGATTGGCATAGGGTGGCCATGGTCACCCCTGGTCCCCCATCTAGCTCCACCCCTGCATAACAGAGCACTTTGCTCTCAATCTGCAGGTTTACTAGTGCTTTTACTTTCTAAAAGTAAAATGTGAGGCAGTTCTTTTAGTTATCAGGCTCCTCTCCGCTGGAATAAAATGCCAGTTTTAGTCTGTGAGGCAGACACCCTGTCTAGTTTTTGGGGAAGGCTTAAAGCAGGCTTTATTGCATCTCTGTTCTCCCATTCCACACTACTTTCTAGACATTAATCTCTAAATGTATGTTCTCTCTGCTTTTCTCATCAAAGAAGCTTCATCTGGGCTGCTCCTGTTTGGCTCTGACACCATCCTGGAGAGAAATATCAGCTGGCTTGCTGTCATTAACACCTTTGATTATAGATGATAGTCTTCGGCCAGTTTTTTTAGTGTTTGGCCCTGTTTCTGGGGCCATCTTTTTTTTCTCATCTTTTGATTTGACTAACTGGATGTGCTCTCTTTTATCCTTTTGACATAAAAACCGTCTCAGAGCTCATCTGTTTCTCTGTTTGGTTCCTTGATAGAGCCGTCCATGGAGCTAGTTTGCCATCACATTTTCTAAAGTAGAAAATATTTGTAAAGCAGTGCTTCTATGTTCTTTTTTTGTGTGTCTGCTTATATCTCCTTTAACTCCACGTGGCTCTGATGGAAGGCAGATCAAACTCAGTCTAGTAAGTATTTTACCAGTTAAAATGGAGCTTTTATTCTCCATGGTTGCTGCAAGGCTGCTTAGTGTGAGGGATTACTGTAGAGTTAACGTTAAAATGCAAGCACATATCTACTGTTTCCACATGTGCATCTAGGTGGAACATATACTGCAAAGTCAATGACTTGATAGAATCCGCTGGTTTCCTTAGATTTTACCGAACTGAAAGGATAATCTCATTGAATTTTCTCTGTTCGGTGCCTTGAGATGACATGTGTTGTTAATAGGTGCTACATAAATAAACTGAATTGGATTCAGACTTGAACCTCCAAAAGCATTTAAAGACAATTACAAGGTCGGCTTTCTATCACCTGAAGAACATTTCCAGGATTAAAGGACTAATGTCTCAGCATGATCTGGAAAAACTAATCCATGCGTTTATGTTTAGTTGAATTGATTACTGCAACGGTGTTTTCACAGGTCTGCCTAAAAAGTGGATCAGACAGCTGCAGCTGATCCAGAACGCTGCTGCCCGTGTCCTCACTAAGACTAAGAAAGTAGAGCACATCACCCCAGTTCTAAAGTCCTTCCACTGGCTCCCTGTATCTCAGAGAATAATAGACTTTAAAATACTTCTGTTAGTCTATAAATCTCTGAATGGCTTAGAACCTAAATACATCACAGACTTGCTATCAGGGTATCAACCCTCCAGACCACTCAGGTCTTCTGGCTCCAGCCTGCTCTGCATACCAAGAACCAGAACTAAACATGGAGAAGCAGCATTTAGTTCCTATGCTCCACTTATCTGGAACAAACTTCCAGAAAACTGTAAAAGTGCAGAAAGCCTGAGTTCCTTTAAATCAAGACTAAAAACACATTTGTTTAGGATTGCCTTCCACTGTTCTAGTTAAACAGTTTAACTAAAGCATCATTAGTTCAACTTTTTTCTTTTTTATTTTCTTTAGTCCAACTGCTTTTAATGTTCTTTCTTGTTTCTGCATCTTCTTATTTATTTATTTTTTATTTTTTCTTCTACTTGCTCTGATTGTGTTTTATTTTTCTATATTTTAATCACGTAAAGCTCTTTGCATTGTCTTTGTACTTAATTGTGCAATAAAAATAAATTTGCCTTGCCTTGCCTTGAATTGATTGAATGGAATTGAGGATGGGTAAGGCAGCAAAAGTCTGAAGAAGGACCAGGAAGCCTGTAGAGCTTGGCTGCCGCCACAGTTGAGCCATTTGGTCCAGTGAGTGAGCATCTAAAGATTGCAGCTAAACGACTCGGACTGGAGATTGAGACCGTTGCTGTGAAAAATCACACAGAACACAATATCAGATCAGCTGTTTCTTTCTTAGAGTTTATCATATAAATAGAGCTTAAATGATCGAGCTTAACTATTAGGTTTATTCGTGATTCATCTTTGAGTTGGATGGTTTTTAATGGGATTTCCTTTCTCCTTTATTGTTGCTTGGTGCTAAATGAACTTTTTTTAAACGTTCTGAGGTTTTTAGTCTTTTATTTTTCTAGCCAGCTCCATCTCTGTTTTGAACCTGTGGAGGACCTACAGCCGGAATCAAATCCAGATTAGCTTTGATCCCTTTAATAAATCCCTCTTTCTTCCTCTGCAACAAAAGGACCCAACCACGGATGATCAGATCCACCGCACCCTGTGGGGAAACTGGGTTTCTATTTCAGTCCCAGCCTGACAGTTAGTCAACACTCCTCATTCACCGGGATAAAAAAAACAAAAGGCTGAGCAACACAAACAAACAAATAATGAGCTTTAGAAGGTATGAAAAACAGAGAGGGTGTTAGTATGAAGGACTGAAGACAGGCATGTGATGATGATGAAGATGAGGAAGAGGAGGCATAAAAAGAATAAATTGTGAAATCCTGAGTGTTTAACATCGAGCATACAGACACAAAAAGAAAAGATAGAATAAAACACAAGATTGAATTATTAATAAAGCAAAAATCTAATTAAGATCCCACTTTTAATTCAGACGGTGACCTTTAATAAGCAATAGAATAATATAGATTAACTTGACTGAAAGTGTCTGCTGCTCTCAGTTATATTAATATTAGAATAAATGCTAAGAATGGGTTTTTATATAGGCTAGAGTCATTTTAAATATTTAGCTCCATGCATGTTTTGAAGATAAATTTAAGAAAGGATCATTATTCCAACTCAAACATAAATAACCAGAACATTGTCAGTCATCTGTATTTAAATGGAGTAATTCATAAAATGAGACTTCCAGTTATTTATTTTTTGCACAGAAATGAGTTTAATTTGACCTGAATATTTAGGGCTTGTATAGATTCAGATGGAACATCTAAACCAATCCGGGTTGAGGGTTTCTCCATCTGTGCTTCAGCTTCTGTCTTGTTGAAGCTCAGGTTGGATTGTGGGGTTAAGCCCTCAGTTTGAAGACGTTCCCTCTGAACAAACACTGTTGAGCAACTAGCAAACCTGAGCGATCATCCAGGAGAGGCGTCACGAAAAACCAGGATTGTGTTTGGAAACATTGTTTCTTTTTTGTGTGGAACCATCATAGCAAACATTTGATCACAAACAACATTGTTTTTTTTTTTTTGTTGCTGTGTGGTTTTAACTGTAATAAGAACGGCTGCGGGTATCAGAACAGGTGAGATCCAGGAAACAGACGGGATCATGACCGTAACCCGAGGTTTCAGTTAATGCTGAGCTGTTTTTAACCTGAACTCCAACAGGTTTCTTATTCAAATGTCTGTTCTTTGTTCATTCTATTTACAGCTGTTAGTGAATTTCAAAGTGAACGCATCTTTATCAGCCTCTTCTAGAAAAATATTAATTTAGAATGAGATTTTAACTGGCACACATTGTCAGTGAATAAATAAAACATTTAACTTATGTAAAAAAATCTGCAATTCATAAAAAATGCATCTTTCACTAAAACTCTTAATTAAAAAGTTGATAAATCAAAGTGCTGTACATGAAAAATATATATACAAGAAAAGAAAAATGCTGTGGCATAAAGGTAACTAAATGATTAATAAACATAAATAAAGAGAATGAAAATGAAGAATTAAAAATATACAATGTTTATAAGAAAAAGTTAAGTGTGGTGCCTTTAAATTTGAAGCCTCATGTTGAAACAAATAGGCCAATTTCCGCTGATAAATTGATTTCATTCAGCAGGTTAAACCCTCCTAAAAGTTAAAGACCAGCAGTTGATTTAATTCATAATTTATAGCAATTATGTTTGGATTGCACATTCTAAACAAATATCTTTTTAATCTTGATTTAAAGCAACTCAGAGTTTCAGCACTTTTATGGATTTCTGGGAGTTTGTTCCAGATTAGTGCAGCATGAGAACTAAAAGCTGGTTCTCCTAGTTTGGTTCTGGTTCTGGGTACCCAGAGTAGAATTGGCACTATCTCACCTTTTCCCATTGTGGGACAAAAAAGGGATTTTCTATGGTAAGATGGTGCCATGTTTAGTGTCCTCTGGGGTGACGGGACATTTTGAATTGAAAAAGCTTCCTGGATGGGAAGCAAAACGTCTTCAAATTTATTCCAGCGGATTGTTTTTTAACATTTGTAGTGACTAGTTGTCTATGAAAAAACTTAAAAATGAAAAAGCAAAAAATAAATGTAAATCAAATAGTCACTTGAGGAATAGTGGGTTTCTGTAGGCAAAGATTTCAGGCAATCATCCACATAGAAATTATGCTTGATAGTACTGACCACTTCAGCTGGAAATTGCTGAGCATTGTCTTCTGCTGTTTTTCTTAATGCAAAATTTGCACAGCTCGGCCAGGAAACTGCTCCAAACAGATGCACTGTCATTCGATATTCTTGTGGAACTTGGTATGTGTCACCATTGGGCCACCAGAGGAAGCGAAGAAAGTCTCTATGTTTCTCTGGAACATGGACCTGATGAAACATGGCTTGAATATCTGCCATAATGGCAATAGGCTCTTGTCTGAAGCGCACAAGAACTCCCAAAATTGAGTTGGTCAGATCAGGTCCTTGTAATAGCTGGCAATTCAGTGAGGTCCCCTTGAATGTTGCAGCACAATCAAAAACAACTCTTAGTTTGCCTTTTCTGGGGTGATAAACACCATGGTGGGGTATATACCACACTTTTCCCTCACTGCCCACCAAGTGGTCATCAGGAACAACTTCAGCGTATCCGTTACATATCATGTCATCCATAAAGGCAATGTAATCTTTCTTGAAGGTGAGGCTTTTATCAAACTTCTTTTTCAGGCTTTGAAGACATTGCTCTGCAATACAGCGGTTCACTGGCAAGGTAGGATTTTCAGCCTTAAAAGGCAAATCAATACAATAATGTCCATTGGATAAATGTGCTGTATTGTTCATGATATCCATAAACTTGCTATCTTCTCTGGAATTTTCAATCTGTTCTTGGGATGTTTCTTCATTGAAATCATGATTATATTGTTCAATCAACATTGTTTCCAGATTTTGAACAGAAATCCTGTTTGCGGTGAAAGCATGAAAGTCTGTCTTTTTCCTTTCACTCCTAAGTGGTCCGTTAATGACCCAACCAACTAGATGCCAAACTGCATATGGGCCATCATCCTGGCTGTTTATCAGCTCCCACGGTTCCATTACTTTAGGTGCGTTTGTGCCAATGAGCAAATCTACATCAGCATCTATGTTGTGGAGCTTGATACTTTGCAGGTATGGCCACTGGTTAATGTCCTCCTGTTGTGGAACATTTCGCTTTGAAACAGGCATTAGTTTTTGTGTCATGACATCTGGAAGTTCAATGAAATCATTTTTATCAAACGCTGCTACTTGAAGTCCAGAAATGATGTTTGTACTCACAATGTCTTTATGACCCATCGTTTGAAGCTGAATGCTTGTTCTTTTGCCTTTCAGTTGCAGCTTTCTGGCTAGACTCTCTGTGCAGAATGTCGCTGTGCTGCCCGGGTCCAGAAATGCATATGTCTGCACGGTTGAGTTGGTTGTTGGACTCCTAACTTGAACTGCAACAATAGAGAGAATTGAATTATCTTCATCACAGACCTTAATATGACTACAGGTTTGAGTCATGGTGGACGTGGTTCTCAGAGGAATCTGTGGACATCTGGAGAAAGCTTTTGTACTTTCCTTGTCAATGTGCAGGACACTGGGATGTTGTTGGTGACAGACATTACAGACCAAGCGACCTCTGCATTCTTTGCTTGTGTCCCACCTTTAAACAACCAAAACACATGCCTTTTTCTTTAATAAAGTTCACTTTATCCTTGTGTGGCTTGTCTTTAAACTTAAAACATTTGTCAACTGAATGATTACTTTTGAAACAATACAAACAGTTGTGGCTTTTAAAGCATTTCATCTCATCTTCAGGTGATTCATTATTCACTGAAAGAACTTTTGTAGCAAAGCTGCTTCCCTTTTTCTTTGGTTTTGTAAAGCCGGTATTGGGGTTTTTAGAGCTGAACTGTTGAAGGCCAATGATATTGCCAAACAACGGATCAGATGCAATTTTAACCTGCTTTTCAATAAAAGCAACAAGATCGGTAAATAATGCTCTTTTTTCTTGCAGGTCACAGGCTACATTTCTCCATCTCTCTCTCATTTTATAGGGAAGCTTAAAGATTATGCTCCTCATATTTGAAGGCAAGTCCAGTTCTTTCATATGAGTGAGGTGTTTCGTTAAATTTGAGCATCCCTTAAGAAACAGAGCGAATGCTTCAAGTGATTTAATATCCTCACTTTTAATAGCTGGCCAGTTGTTAATTTTATCCATATAGGCCTGTGCAATCTTGTATTCATTTCCAAAATGTTCAGAAAGAAGATTTTTAGCTTGACGATAGCCCAATTCTGATGGTAAATGCTGGCAACTATGCACAAGGTCTCTAGGTTGTCCCCTAGTGAATTGTTCTAGAAAGTGCAAACAATCAGTCAAGTTAGATGTTTTGGCTTCCACAACGTTCTCAAATGCTCTTATGAATGATTTGTATTCAAGAGGGTTGCCATCGAAAACTGGAATGTTTCTTGGTGGCAAAACCGAACACTGACTCTGCTGAACCAACATGGCAGTGATGTCATTTTGCCTTTGCATGATGTTAATTATACTGGTTTGATGATCCAATTGTTCCAGTTGTGGCTGTACAGTTGTGTCTGGACTTTGAACATTTAGTTGAGCATGGACACTTTGTGGCTCATCAGTGCCTTGAATTGCTGACTTATGTTTCAGTTGAACAACTGGATGCTCAGACATGGCAGAGGACATAACATAATCCTTGTCCTCGGGGACGACTATGTTGGCATTTGAATTAAGTTTTGGCCCTGACTTACAAATACCTTTTTTAATGTACGAGTTCATGCCATCAGAACATTTCGAGCCACCTTGTGAATTTATTTCAAATATGCGCAGCTTTGCATTAGCAGCCGCTAGCTCTGTCTCAAATTCAAATTGCTCCCTTTCTTGTTTTAACTTCTCCTCCATGGCTTCATGCTGATGCTTCTTTTTGAGAGTTGCAGCACGCTCCAACAGCGCTGCTCTTTCTGCCTCTGCTCTTATGTGTGCAGATTTAATGGAAGATACACGGGACACTTGAGAACATGGATTGGACTTTACAGAGCACACATTGGAAACACTGTCTTCAGGGTTAATTACATCTTCAGTGTTATTTTTGACTTGATCATCAGTATCTGCATTTGGTATCACAAATGGCGTACCCAGTTCATATAATCAAACCTTTACACATTCAGTAAACTCCTGGTAGGTACTCATTATACTTTGAAAATGTTCATTTTGTCTCTTGAGTTCATCAGAGGGGAGTGGCATACTTGTTAATTGTTTATGCGACACCTCTGCATCCTCATAACATTGCTTAAATGTAGCCAAAAGAGACTTTACTGAGTCAGCCTTATCCTTTGATTCCATCAAAACATTTAAATCATCTTTTATCCGTCTTGCCTGTTTCAATTTAGCACTTCTTTTATCTTGGCATGTTTTTATATATGACATCAAGCCTTTCTCAGTGTATTTAATGCTTCTTTTGGATGAAACCTCCGAGTCACTCTTGGCCATCTGTGGTTTTGTTACATCAGACATTTTTGCACAAACTTTAAACTGCGTGTAACTTTGTTGTTGCCTTTGTTCCGTTTATATTTCAAATCCACTTGCTTTGTTTAGGAATGCAAATGCTTTAATTCAATCCTTAACTCATCTTCATGTTGACAAACTTTTAACATTGATTGCTATCATCAAACTCCAATCGTCTGGCCGTTTTCCTTTACAGCATTAGCAATCTTTGTACATACCGTTCTCATTGAAGAGGGACATGAGTGTTTGTGGCTTGTAAGTGAGGCACCTCATGGCTTGTGGGCGCGGCATTTCCTCCAGGTGACACCATCCAAGAACAAAGAAGTTGAATCCATGGCTTCACTATCCACTCATCAGCAGATTTGAGATCGTTGAAAACAAAAGGTCCAAGGGCGGGTTTTTTACTTGATGTAGTGACTAGTTGTCTATGAAAAAAAAAAAAAAAAAAACTTAAAAATAAAAAAGCAAAAAATAAATGTAAATCAAATAGTCACTTGAGGAATAGTGGGTTTCTGGTTTTACGCAGTACAAAAAATTCTCAAAATACGTGAAAAATGCAGTTCGGTGAGTTTATTCCAGGTTTCTTCAGGAAAAATAAACATGATACAAAAAACTCAAAAAGACTACTTGCCACATCTCCTGGAAAGGTTTCTGCCTTTGTGCTCACTTCACCTGATTAAGGCTGAGTGACTTGCCTTCTGAAAGGCCTGGTAGTCTGCAGCTAGAAGACTGGAAGACTGGTAAAAAACCATAAGCCCACCCACTTTTCACCTGAGCTACCTGGAGTCCATGTATTTATACACCAGACACCCAAACAAAATCAATTAACTAATTAAACAATTTACTAAGAAATAATTGTATTCTAAGCAACTACTTTCAAACAAACATGCAACAAATAACCAAATAAATACAAACTAACTAAATAATCTAAGTTTTTAAACAAAAATAGAGAAATAGCTCCTACAACTTTTTTGGAATGACTATGGGGTAACACTTTACAATAAGGTACACAACAATTGATTAACTACTCCAGAGCTCATGGGGAACTAACCGGGAACCAATGGGTAGTTAAGCAGTTCTTATTGGGCAACTCCCAGACCAGCCTTATTGGACTTAGTTACCTGGGGAACACAGAGTAACTAAGCAGAGAACTAATGGGTAGTCTCACTTTACGTAAGGGTAGACAAAAAAAATAAGTTTATGGTCAAGTACTAACTGGATAATTAATAGTTCCTTAGGAACTTCTTGATGGGATGCTTGACTCACAGAGTACATAAACCTCACAGAGGCAATAATTTGGTACTCAGTAAGGTAGATTTTTTGCAAGCTGTGACTTCGGAGGGTTTAGGTTTTTTTTTAGAGCATCCGTCCATCCATCCATTTTCCTTTACACTTCATCCCTGCTGGGGTTGCGAGGGATGAAACAAATTTCTCTAACTTTGTTGTAAAGAATCAGTAGTCCCACATTACGTACTGGTTAACAACACTTTACTTCCTATTAGTTCTTCTTTGTTATTTTGGTAACTTCCCATGTGTTTCTGATAAGTTACTCTGTGTTTGGGGTCTCTGCATGTATAATTTTAGCGTTCTTTAGTAGTTAATCAACTGTGTGTTTCTTATTTTGAATCGTTACCTCCTATTGTCCTATAAGAAAAAAAAAAGCCTCTGGGGCTCCTCGCGCTACCTTGTATGTATCATCATAAAGGTCATAAAACCAAAAGGTTTAAAGGTTGATAAAGAATTAATTATCTGTGTGTGTTTGCAGGTATCCAGTTGTTCAATGTTCTCCTTTAGATCAACTGTTTCCCTGTTTTTGAAACTGATGAGACCCCCCCACCCCCCCACTCTGGGTCCCTGAGCCAGACCCTTAACCCCACACTGCTCCCCGGGCGCCTGACAATGGCAGCCCACTGCACCCCCAGGGGAAGGGTTAAGATGCAGAAAGTGAACTTCCCCATTGTGGGACAATAAAGGGATTTACATTAAACTCAACCCTGGAATGAATCTGGTAGAGGTCTGTGAAGGGAGCTGAAGATTAGGGGGATGGTAATGAGGTCTTCTAGTCTCAAACATTAATCATCTTTGAGACTGTACTTCAAAACACCAGACTCTAAATCTTTCCTTCCAAACTGGATCTGCAGTCCATCTTCCATAGAAACAGATGGACCTTATTTACAGTTGATGCTTGTGGAAGGTTGTGGGAAGGATTTGACCAAACTGTTTAACAATAACTCTCCATCAGTGGTCAGAATTTATCTCTGTGTTTAAATGGCTTTCTAGAAAAGGTTTGTAGTAGCCATAGCAACCAGAGTTTCAGCAGTTCTTGTTCTTCAGTTAGATCTTCTGATCTGATAAGTGGTTCTAGACAGCTTCTCTCTCCACAACCAGGACCTGTTACGTCAGCAACGTTGTGAAAGATGAGAGCGTTTTAGTGAAAACTGCATCAGGATGCGACGCACGTAACAGCTGCACCACCAGAAGCTCAGCAGTAAATTATTCTAATTGCTGCCCGTCTGGAGCAGGCATGAGGAAACTGGCTGGAGTCCAATATGGGGAGTTACCCAAGCTCCGCCCCTTTTAGGCCAGAGCGTCTCACACAACAAACAGTGGCTTAAAACAGCATGAATTGCAAATGTCTTGATTTGAACCTTATTAATAATTTCCATTTTTCATGAAGATGTGATCAGCTCAGTGGGTTCAAGTTCAGGAGTACAACTTTAGGAACGTCTAAGTCTTTATTTCTCCCAAAGCAGCAAAGACAGAACAACAACATGGGTCAGAAAACTAACATACGAGCTAAACATTAGCTTAGATTTTTTTAAATTATAAATTCACAGCAGCTGTTAAATATCAACCATGTCAAACACCTGGATTATCATTTATCTTCTGTACTAAAAAACTGCTGAGAGTTTACATATAAAAAAAGTTGGTTTCTGATCTTAGATTCATGTTTTAGCTGCAGCTTTTTTTTTTGTTCAGTTCAAGAAAAGATAAAAAACTTTGGGAAGAAATCCTAAATTCTGTGAGTCAAAGTTTCTGGACTATGTTACATATTTACCAAAGCGTGCAAAACACAAGGCTGGACTCAAGGACGCTGAGACAAACAACCAACAACTAGACCCACATGAAGAACAAAGAGGCTGGATGAAGGAGCAGAACCAGCTGGGAGAGCCAGGAAAAGTGCTGCATCCTGCAGATAACAGCCTGCTGCACGTGAGGAAATGCTGCCAGAGCATCTAAACATGTGCTGGATGTTTACAGGGAATCACCGGAGCATGATCCTGCTCTGCAGGCCAGTATGAGTTCACCCGGATCTCTACATGTAGAACGACACGCCGACTGTTACAGTTTTCTAACAACAAACAGAGCTAATCTTAACTATTTTTAGTCAACGCTTAAATAGAACCCGTAACACTGATGAGATATCCCGGAATACAGAGCTGACCCACCAGTCAAACCAGTCATAATTTGGTTGGTTCAGCACTGGTCTACCTGACCCAGTAAAACCACAGATTCTACTGAGGTCAGCAAGCCCACAGTTAACGAGGCTGATATCATCTTCGTTTTCTATCTCAGTGTTTGTCCCAGGACTGATCACTGAGCTGCTTTCATTGTCCGGTCCGGTTAGGGGACTCTGCGGTCCATTGTTCACGAAGTGGTCGAGGACCCGGATCCTGGGACCTCGACTTCCTGACAGGAAAACATAGATTCTAAGGTTCAGGGAGGAATACTGAGAGCGGAAAACCTTCAGGACAATCTCATCTATTTCTGCTGAAGAGAAGCAGCTCTGCAAAACACATCTAAATAAGTCAATGTATGTTTGGGAAATGGCCTTAATGCATGAAGGAGGTGGAACTAGAATCCAAAGATATCAGCTTTTAGCCAATCTGGACTCATTGACGCGTTTTCTTCCTAGAAACGAGGCTGAAAACATCTCAACTAAAGTCCAACAAAAAAACTAAAGATTCACATAATAGGAAACTGTGCTTAGAGAGATGATTTCATTTCTTATTATTTCAGAAACCAAACAAGATATAGATTCTACTGCATCTGACATACGTAAAAAATATGTGGAGTAATTAAAAAAAAAGGTTAAATGGGAAGACAATTAGAAATAAACATGTAAATAAAAATTCTGAGAAAGAGACACGTTTTCCTCTGTTAAATGTTTCTTTATACTGAGCTAATTTAAAAACAAATGTCACCTTCACGCATTTTATCAGAAAAAATGTATAGATTATAAAATCTCAATTTTAATCTCAATTCTAAGATGTTTTTTTTTTATTTAACTGTAAAAAAGAAGTGAGCCTATCGAATCTGAGAAAAAAAGTTTAATTCTCCTCAGCTTCTGTCAAAAGTATGAACCTGATAAATAAAATAAAATAAAATGAGAACAATTATTCGTTTTTTGTTTTTATTAAAATTTGTTCATCTTAAAAATTAAGACCAACTTTAACAAAAGTTAAAAGTTCACATTTTCCATGAATAATAAAAGAAAAACATAAAACAATCAGGAGTTTTTTTTTCAAAATGACATTTTGCTGAACTTAGAATAAAAAGCGGTAAAAAAAAAAAAAAAAAATCTCACAGAAAAAAGCCGTAAACAAACCAAACATGATCAACATCATTCCTTATTGCTTATCGCCCTGATGTGCTGGCTGATGATCATCACAAGTGTTTAACGTCAAAGCAGAAACTGCCTTTGTTTTGGTTAAACTATATACAAATCTGGATATAAAGACTTCAGACCCATCCAAGTGAAATCAGAGTTACATCATCATCTGATCTGCTGTGAGGGAAAAATTCCCGGAAAATGTACATCTATTACTGTTGATGTTTTACTGCTGATCAGAGCGTCTAAAGTTTGTACCTCGGACAGAATTGGGTCAGAATGTGGCTGTAAACCTTAAGGCAGGACGATCAGAGGATCAAGGCACGTGTGACCATGTGACAAGATGTGGGATTCTTTACCGACAATCAGGCATTAAAAGCTGCACACAATAAGAATAAAAACAGTCAATTATTATTTAACAGTTTTAACAGAATGAATCAGTTTTAGGGTCTTTGTTTTGAGCGGATTGTGCAGCAAATTAAACCTGATTTCTATTCTTTTTATGGTAACTGGAATCTTAACACCAAATGTGCTTGTTTGGTTCCTTGCAAATGTTTTTTTTCGAACCAGAAAGTTTCTTTTTTGTTAGGAGAGGTAGAACAGAAAGTTTCACTATATGCTGATGACGCTTTAATGTTTATCGCTAATCCTGAGAAAACCGTTGCTCCTTCATTATTGGTCCGTTTAGTCTTAAATTTGCTTCCTGTTAAACTGATTATCTCAGCTGGATCATTTATATGTTTATAACTAAAGGGGAATAAAGGCTCAGTTTGAGCTGCAGCCTCGACCTGAAGCCAACAGCGCCCATTAAACCACCTCCTCTAGGGAATGATATACAGTGCATTCATAAAACATTAATATTACATTCGATTTCAACAAGATTAATTAGTTCGGTTATAACTTCAACAATATCAGCGTAATTAACCTGACATTTTAGTGATTTTAAGACTTTTATCTTAATCTAATTGCTGTTAATTGAAGATGTCAGGGGTGTGTTGAAGAAAATGCTTTAAATCCAATTTCTTTGTACACTAAACCATTTTAAGATTACATTTATTTACATTTAGAGAAAATGTTCCTGGAGTGTCGAGAAGGTTTTATCTGGTAGCTCTTGCTCCACTCTATAAGTTTGCAGAACATAAGGAGTTAACAGCAGTACACGACTTATAAAGAATACATTTTTCATATCAGGATCATCCTAAAAACAGAATAATCCTTTTAAACAGTTGTTCCTTATTCTATTTAAGAGGCTTAACAGTTTCAGGAGTGAAACTAAACAGGAGCTCGGAGCCAAAATGGCTGCCTACGCTTTATTTCCACGTTTCCTGTGGAAGATAACAAAGAGCTTGTGAAGAATTCAAATGGTAACTGATAAGGAAGCAAACGCTCTGAGTCCGAGCAGTCCTTTCTCTGGGTTGTGAACGAGGACACAAAGAGACGCTCTGTTGAGAAGCTTCAGTTTTTGCTCTTGAGCTCAAAGCGGCTGTAAACCTGCTTTACTTTCATCTTGTTGTAGTGATTCACCAGGTCCAGCTTGCTGTGGCCTAACGTCATTCGCTTCTGGTCCTGGCGGCTCATGAAGCCCGGTGGAGACGTTGGCGGCGGCGGGCCCTGCTGGCTTTCCGGTTCCGGCTGAGAGAGTTCTGGTACTCCCCAGGGTGGAGTGTTCAGAGGGGATGGAGGCCTGCGGAAGTTGTAGGTGTCTTTGGAGTACGGCATGATTTTGTCGGATAATTTGTTGAGGAACTGGCCTTGAGGCGACCTCTGCATCTGGGGGAGTTTGGCGTCGCTGACCTGGGAGGGGGGCTGGTGCTTCGGGGTGCTATGAAACATGGATTTTTCATACAAACCCAGTCCCTGAAACTTAGAGGTTGTTCCTCCAATATTTCCTCGCAAGGGTTCCCCAGAACCGGGTTTGTTCCACTCGATGCCCGCCGATTGACCATAGCTTGGTATCTGGCGGTCAGTAATCAGGTTGTGACTGGTTCCTCCATTAGGAGAACCTCGCACTGCAGAGGTTGGTCCTCCTACTCTCAGCGGACCTCCAACTCTTCTCTCAGGGCTTTGGAGGGCTGAATCCTTCTTCTCGTGACCCGGAGAGACCTTGTAGACGTTGTTGGAGGTCATTCCAGGAGCAACCTTAATACTGGACACGCTGTTGCTGGACTGGCTGCTGGAGTGATCAGAACAGCTCCGGTCCCGTTGCCTACAGGAGAAGAGACAGGCAAGATCAACTCACTGAAAAAATTATCCACTTCATCAGGAAACTTCTAAGGTTTGCCTGAGACTCCAGACCCAAATAATTGGTTCAATCTGGGATCTAACATGAGTCTGGATGAATGAGAACAGTTTGGGTCAGATTGCCAACAATTTCACCAACAGAAACAGTTACAGGTTCTGGTCTAATTACCAGGTTAACAAAACCAAGACCAACTAACTGGGGCCAGAACCTGGATTCTTTCTTATTTTTAAAGGGGAATGAAATAAAAAGCCAAACAAAGCAGCTGTGGGGAGTTGTTTTATAGAATAAAAAATAAAAGCATGATTTAGGTCAACATTTTAAACTGAAGTAATTGGAGTATTTCTACAGATTTGTTACGGATTTTCCTCTAATTTGTTAAACAAGAGGAGGAAAAAGAGCCAAGACAAAATTTAGTCTTTAATCAATCTGAGACAAATGAAAGAGACACTGGGGCTGCAACTAATGATTATTTAGCAAAACGATTCATCTGTTGCTTATTTTTTTCGATTGATCTATTAATAACCGGGATAGTAAAAGGAAGAATATTTTTTACAAAATTAAACCAGGTGAAAAGAAAGGTTTCCACTTGAGGAGTTCTGGATAGAGCATACGGACAGATGAACATGTTTTATATATATATATATATATATATATATATATATATATATATATATATTTATTTATTTATTTTATTTTATTTTTTGACACAATTACTGCTCCAAGTTGGATGCTATATCAGCTAAAGGCATGTTTTAAAGTCTCTGTACTCCAGTTAACCATTAAATAATCAATTACTAAATGGACGATTATTTCAATAATCAATCACAATTAATCCGATTAATTGTTTCAGCCCTAAAAGACACACAAAGCTACCCAATACAACCAGATTTTCCTGATTAATCTGACGTACTCCTAAAGATCTAGTTTCTAACTGTAGATGAAATTTAACAGCAACACAAACTTTAATTCAAACCAGAGGTTTCTGAGCAGAAATGAGCAAATAGAGAGGAAAGATGTTTCATTTATTAGGAGCATCTCACATGCTGCTGGGAGCTTTGGGAACAGACTGGAAACAAACTCTTACTGAACCGCATTCTAGTTAAAATTCATCTTCATGCTAAACATCTGGCAGGCTGAACCCACGCCTACCTGTCCGAGTGTAGATCCATCCCCATTGGCCCGGCGATCCCCATGGTTATCCCATGGGGCAAAAAGGACTGATATGGTGGAAAATAAGGCATATCGTCGTCTTCTGGGTTGAATCTGTCGATGATCTGCGAGTCAGCGTACAGACAGCGGAACTCCTTGTCGAAGCTGTCGGTGATGACGCCGGAGAAGTGCATCACCATGTTGCTGTGCACCTGAGCTGACAGCCAGGTGAAACTGCAGAGAGGAGGCCCAGAATAAAAACCCAGATTTTACTTTTTATCTTTAGGAACTTAAAGATCAGCAGAGAAAACAAAGTGGCTTTATACACAAATTAAACAATCATCACAGATTTGACATCAGAGGAACTCGACACGTCAATCTAAGAATAAAACAAGTTACTACATGTAAAGGCTTCTGGTATAAACTATAGATTGAGTGACAAATCAGGGTTAAAAATGGACTTTGTTCGTTGGTGGGAGGCCTGTTAACCGGTTATCAGCATCTGGTCAATAAAATCTGATGTACAGGAATTATAAAACAGCAAATAAATGCTGCTCTGAGCATCTATCAGCAATTATTGTGTAAATGATCTCCCTCCCTCCACCTCCAGCTGATAAAGCAGCGTTAACTGTTTCCTGCCTGCTGATGAGTCACTGCCGTGACTCATTCCGTCAATCAGGACATTTATTGGGTTTATTTGGCTGCAATAAAGGACAAATAACAGCTTGAGCGTCGACATCTCTCTAGAGAAAATGCATGTTGCAATGCAATACTGAGAGAAAGATTCAAAACCTTAACAGGAAATATAATTCTTTTAAACAAGAATTAGTCATCATGCTGAATCGAATATTAATATCAGAACTAAATGAGATTAAAAATGAAAATGGTTATAAATCTATTCAAAAAAAAACTGAAGTGGTCTGACCGTGTAAATTATTTCCGTATATTTAATATTATTAAATATTCGTATCTTTTGAGTTTTGTTTCAACCTTTAAGTGATTTTAATTGAAGAGGAAACCTGGTTTTCTGTAAGCCAACCTATTTAGTATAATAATAACTATTATTATAATAATTAGTTTATTTATTTTCATTAATAACAAATGCATTAAAAAGGAGAAATTTGATTTCTAAATCTTTCTTAAATTAATACAAAAGCATTTACTTTGACTAAAAATATCCGGTTTACTCATTTAAAGCTCTTTAATAAAAGTGAAAATATATTATAGATAAAGTTATCTTTATCAGTGAGTTATTTGTTTTTTTTTGTTTTGTTTTTTGATACAATTACTGCTCCGAGTAGATTTTTCTACCAGCTAAAGGCATGTTTTTAAAACTAAATGTTTATGTAATGCCTTTTATCAGATGCAGACGAGTTTGACAATCTGTAATAATAACTACAGGAACTACAGATTAAAGATAAAGAATGCAATGCAGATGTAGTTTTCTGTCGTTTTTCTCCTTGCACCAGGTTTGTAGAGGCGTTTCTAGACCTAACATCCCCTCAGCATCACACCTCCCTCGCAGCTCTGACCGGCCGAGGAGCTCAATTTAATTCTTATTGTCATGAGAAGAACCCAGACATCATTTCTGTAGGATATCGATGTGAAAGTTGTTAAACCTGTTGGGTCAGATGGCTCTGCAGCATTTTTCCAGCAAACAGCAACATGAACGGAAGCGCCTGTGAAACCAGTTTAACCACCTTTGAGTCAGCTGCAGCCAATCGGTGAAGCCGCTTATGTTTCCCTGAAGGAAACACTCAGATCAGCCATGAGCCTCCCCTGCACCCTTTACTGCTCCACTTCATCAAACTTTTACTCCACAGTGTCATAAACTCATAAATATGTTCAGCCAAGTTAAGATAAAGCAGCATCTTTTTATCTGCTTCCTGGAATATTAAATTTTTTTTACATTAAAATTTCCAGTCAGGAACTCAGCTAATAAACCAGTTAGATAAATTATTAATGAAGCTCCTCCAGTCTGTCCTTTCATTCTCTATTGTTTTACAGTTTTCACTGGAACGTCTTAAAAAAGAAAAAAAATACCATCATCGTGAACAGATAAAGATTGTTTCTTTTTTCTTTGCCACAGGCTGGGATATATTAGGCAGTCTGTCAACAGTAGTCCTTAAAGTTGATAGAAAACTTGGGTGAGAAAATCTGCAAAGCTGCAGCCGTATGCATCCAAATGATCCAACATGGGATCAGAAGTGAAACATAAATTAATGCAACTTGAGAGAAGAAGCTGAACCGTTCTGTTGGCTACTGTAGCTCACAGACTATGTGCAGCTACGCATGCTGAGTCAAGTTTACCGCTGCAGGGACCAATCCCTGGCTTCCCCGGATTAATTTTAAAAGCTGCAGATTCGATTGAGAGCGTTGCATCAAATTTTTGATGCATGAAGGTGTGGCGACGTAATAAAACCTGACTTAAGTGCTTCATTCCAGAGCAACATAAAATGTGCCAGCCTGTGCCGACCCAACCCTCATATCTGCAGCACAGCGGAAGCCAAACCCCAACCCTCCTCAGCCTCCAATGCATCAGACTGAAGACGGATTGAACAGGAAAAACTCCAAGAAACTTTCTGCTCCCTGATAGTGACAGCCTGGGGTTTTACAAGCTGTAGCAGGAGTTATAATTACACCATCAAGTACACGCAGTAATTATCAACACTTCTTCTGAACTGATCTGTGACAACAGCTTGGTAAAAACGAAGTCTCAGTTAGCCCGGCAGCTTCACGGCAGTTTGACACTCAGACACCCTCAGCATCACTTCAGAGGACATCACTAAAGCATGGAGCAGAGTTTCCACTCTAAAGCTGGACCCATTTACTCATCACATTGTGCGATTTTTCCATTAAAGGAAGTCAAGTCCTCACGATGCGAGTAGGAAAGCTTTACAAAAAGAGACAAATAAACACTTTGGACTGAAAGCTGCAGAAAGTGGAGCTCAGTCTGAGCTGAAGATGAGTAACTGAAGCGACACCAGGTTTTTTTCCTCGAGAACATTCAGATCACACAATGGCTGCTTTTAGAACAAGTTTCTTTACTCAGTCCGATTTATTTCTGTGATGAAAGTACAGCAGAATCCAAGATTCATGACAATCGACAGTAGAGCCATAAACTGGGGACGCAAGTTATTCAAAAATAAGTTAACCCTTTAAAGCCTGATCCAAGAATAAAACAAAGCAGAAAATTACTTTTTTTTGGTTTGAAGTCCTTATTTGGCCTTTTAACAAAATATGTAAAAAGAAAAAACAGAAATACATTTTTGATATTAATAATTTATTACTGTGCGATAAGTCAAGATTATTTTTTGTGTAGTCTTCTGCTGGCTGTTATCAGGTATATCTGATTGTGTACAATAGGATTTTGAGCAAAGTTTTTACCATTAAATTATGCAAAAGGTGTCAGACGCAAAACATTTCAGAAACCGTATGTATCAAATATGATACATTTGGCATTACAGGGTTAAATTTAATCAATCATCTAACAATTGATAAGCTGCCAATTTCCTAAAAGCCTGACTTTCCCAGTGTATAAAGAGGGATATAGAAAAACACTTTTCTTTTTAAATATGCTGATTTGAAAAAATAAATTTGTTTAATTTGAACAGTTTATTGTGCCAGCTTTATTAGAAACTGCCTGAACTGTTAAAAATATGAATAAAATATAAAGCAGAGACCTTTATGATGAAAAGAAATATGATAAAGTAAAATATATGAAACTTTTGCGAGATGTAAGGTTCAAATGGATCAACTTTGAGACGCACTAAACAGCCGAAGCAGCGGAAAACACCCGGAACTTGTTTGTTTTTAGCCTAGACTTAATAATAAACAGCAGAAGATGCAGGTTTTTTATAACCAAGGTAAATCAAGTGTTAAAACTGGCTGTGAGGTCGGCCTCATGAAATTCTGTGGGTCAAACACAATAATTTCATTTATTTTATTTAAGAATGTCCTTATTTTATGACATCTTTTGTTTTCCTTACCATTTATATTAAACCATCTGTTTCCACCGATCTCTCCGATTTTTTGTGGACTGTAGAAAGCAGACGTTGCTAATTGCAATTTATTATTATTTGATGTTCAATCACAAAATTAAAGCTCTTCATTATCTAATCTTTTCCATTGACTGGAATCTGTCTCATGCTATCTGGAAGTGTTGCTCTATCTCTCTAAAACGAAAGTGTTGGTCAGAAAAAACTGTTTGGTTGAAACATATATAGCAGCTCAGATAAATATAAACCATAAAAATATAGATATTGGAGGGCTAATGTTGAAGGTCGGCAGCAGGTATTGATTAAATTCAGAGAGTAATATCTGCAGGGCTCCTACTCCATAGTGCAAGAATTCGCCGGATCGCTTTAATTTAATAATTATGGATAACAATAGAAAAACAAACGGTAATTGTCGAAGAAGCGACATTTAAAATAAAGCAGTACGCTAATCCTCATGGTCCCATATCCCCAGGCAGACATGGCTTCAGTGTTGATCATTCCAGGCCAGCGTAACTTCTGTAATTCATTATGTTTGTGTAACCTACAAACCATGTTATAAACAAGTTTTCTGCCAGGTGCTGATTTAATGTTTTTATTATTTAGTTTATTTTTATTCCAAGGAGAATAAAAGGAAAACCATGAGTTGGTTGAACTCTGCCCTCCGTGCCTCTTATCTGCTCGCTGGGCGTGCAGCTGTGAGAACAGGTGACGCTCTGGTATTTCGCAAACTGTTTTAACCACCAGCAGCGTCTGGCTGACAGCTGTGCTGCACGTCGGCTTCATCAGCTTCTCCACAAAGATTTGCAAACTCATGTGAGGCTTCCTCTGTCAGTCCTGCTTATCAGAGCGGATGCAAAGTTAACGTCAGGCTGCAGAAGGCGAGCAGTTTAAAGGCAAACTGTCCTGTTGTCCCCTGAAATGCGAATTAATGCTGATGAATCTTTTAATTGCGCTTAAATACCTTACTGAATGTTTTTTTTCTCTGTATCCTTTAATTTATATCCTCTCTTCTGAGTCTTTCTTAAATAAATAAATAAAAACAAAGTTACATAATAACAGGCTGGTCCATCCCTTGAGTTCAGGGCCGTCTCTCTCTGCCTCAGCAGCTTTCAGGTCGTGTTTGAGATGCTGTCCTCTCACCTGTATGAGCCAGCAATAACCTCCTCACAGTCGATGATCATGAACTTCTCCAGGACCTGACCGGTGAACTTCTTCCCACCTCTGGTGCAGTACGTGTCGCCGCAAACGCTGCGGATTCTCATATTCTGCAAAACAACAGATGGACGCAATCAAAAAAACAGCTCAGCAACATAAAAAAAAAAGGTTTACATTTAATACGTAAAATATTTGAGCATTCGAGAGTTTGAAATAAAGCATCTAATGCAGCATTTATGGGTTTGAACTGAAGGAAGCAAACTTAAGGAACATTTGACTGTTTGGAAGAAAACATGAAGGCATGAGGGGTGGATCTAAGTTCTGGACAGAACCAAGAATCACTGGATATGTGCAGCATTGTGGGCATCATTGCATTAGCTTTATATTCTTTAAAAATACACTTGACCAGAATAATTAAAAGATTTTCATGAAAAGGTAAATACTCTAGTAAACCAGACTTGCTTTGACTGCTTGGAGTCAAATGTTATGCATTCAGATTTTAAATAAAGACCAATTAGAATGAGAAAAAAGGCTAAATGTTACTTAGAACATCATCAAAACTCTGCAGCCCTAGTTTACAGATAAACCCACCAGAGCATCGGGTTCAGCTTCCAGTTATCAGATCATAATGACGGCATCTTCAAAGATTCACACCTCTCAAACTTTACAACCACACCTTTTATTTTAGTCGGATTCCTGGCAGACCTACATGAAGGCCATTAAACTACATGTACTGACAGGGGCGGAGCTAAAGGGGTAACCGTGGTAACACTGGCCACATCTGGAAACTACCAGCTTTTCCCAACCAGTGGCTGCTCCCTCCCCCTACTCACTACACACTATGGCCTTTCCTCCCGCTACCGGAACAGGAAGCTGTCGTCACCATGGCAGCAGTCTGAAATCCGACAGCGACTGTCGCCATGATACGCCGGCGGCTGGAGATTGAACGCTTAAGATCATCCTGATGGACATGCTCCACTCGCAGCTTCATCAATTATTTTTTTTTCAAAAAAATATTTAATTATGTTCAGTTCTGACTTTATTTGCAATTCAATTCAGTTGATGTCATCTTAGGGCACGTCACAGAAACAATTCAACCAGATCATACATACAGATTGGTTCAAAGTTTTTTAAGTGCAAACAGTGCAATAATTTGTCAAAACAATTGCAGCTTTGACTAAAGGATTTATATAGCTTCGTGAAAGGATATTTGTTGGTGAGGTGTTTCTATATTTAGTGTATCTGTGTAATGCATTTGCAGAACTTTCATTTATACGTCCCGTCCACCATAATTTGGTGCTGGTGGACTGGGAAACAGGTCCTCGCTCTATGGAGGGCCTTATCAGCCACTTGCAGTTGTACATGAATTATTTCAGATGGGACTCAATATGGCCGACCCTCCACAGGCATGCGCTAACAGAATGAGTATTGGGTAGGGAGAGGGAGTGGCCACTGACTGGGAAAGGATTGATAGTCACCATTTTTTTCGTTTCATCAAAAGTTGACCAGTTCAGCCCAAAGGACGCCTGTTTTTACCAGTATGAAACCACAGTGGGGATCATTATAGCTGAAGGCATTTGGATTTATAAGGCCAAACTAAGGGGTTGGCAAAGTCTCAGTAATGCACTTCCTGTTCAAGTAGAAGAGAAGTTGACCAAAAATCAATGCAGAAGTGCTGCTTCAACAAACAACTCCTAATATTGCACAAAAACCAACAATAAGAGGTATTATCATTGGTCATTTGGACTAAAACATAGAATATGAATCTTATAACTGAACTTGTGGTTCAGTTACAGCCCTGTGGTTCCAAACTTACCATCAGGTGTGAGTTCTGGATGTCCAGCGCCACACACATGTCTGTGAAGTAGCTCAGATTCTTCTCGTCCAGCAGGATGTAGACGGGGACTCGCCGCTTGTTGGACGCCTCCATCAGGTCGCACATCAGGTCCACGTCTGTGAAGATGTCCATCACCACGGCGATGACCTGTATAGACAGCAGCAGTCAGTTGACCTGCCTCAGAAGCTATGTGGTGAAACATGTTGGATGTTCCCTTCTGGGGTCCATAGGTTCTCCTCACCTTCTAAAGTGCTGAACTTCAAACGTTTTTTTAGGCTTTCTAAAGTTTTTTTGTTTTTTTTTCTGAGAGCTTTAGCTGATGTTAGAAGGAGGAATGTTTCTATGTTAAGTTAGCGTTATTTTTTTATTTTCTTAATCAGGCTGTAAATCAGCTCCATGTTCTGTTTCTGGGATTGATAACAGGAACTCCAGCTCTGATTCTGACCTCCTGACCTTCTCTATTTATCTCCTCGCCTTCCGTCTCTTCCCAGCTGGAAACTCATCTCTTACTGACGCCTCTGTGTTATTTTCCGGGTGGAATTTTACAGAGCCGGGTTAGAAGTGAGATCTGAAGTAAAACAAATCGGCTCAGGAGGAAGAACATTTACTTTTCATAAATAAACCAGGAAGAAACATGCGTGGGAGGCGGAGGAAGAATTTTAATACAACCTGATTTAATCTACTATGTTACAGTAAAAGCTTCAGCACTCAGACCCATCTGGACCCGTTTGGACCTGAATGTCCAGAACCTCACAGTAAGAACCAACATATTGATTTAGGTTAGCATCTATTTGTTTTTTTTACTCTGAGGATCTTCGGTCACCATCTGCTGCTCAAACTGGTCATAAACTTTCAGGTAATTTCAGACTAAGATGAAGCACACAACATAACTCAATCACAATGCTCCTTTCTAAACTGGTTCATCTACAGCGGCGATCATTTAATCCAGATTATCTCCTTATTTGTCAGTGTTATTCAGGTTTGTTCCAGGTTTTATCTTTAAACCATTTCTATACGTTTGAGTAGTTTTCCTTCCTTCTACGCTGTTTTATTTTGGGTTTCTCTTTGCCTTGCTCTGATTACAGGTGTGTGTTTTCACAACAGCAAGGTAGAAAAACCTCAACAATGACCTCAGAGAAGCAGCTTCTCCTGTTTATTAGAGATCAACGCCGATATCAATTATTATGACATCAGTCTAGCTGATCTCCAATAAGCGCTGCTAATTTTTGGTGCTTGATTTTTCAGACCAATATATCTTTCTTTTCCTCCTTTAACAGGATAAAATTACTACACACTAATAAATGTTGCAATAGTCCCATTTTAAACAATAGAAAACAACTACAAATCAAACATTAATAATGAAAAGCCAATGGAGGGAGCAGCAATTCATGCACTTCATGTGATCAGAAGGTATTGATGCTGAAAGTACTGATAATTCGCCGAAAGCGAGTGTATCGACCGATACGATAAAATAAAAAAGCAAATATCGGCTAAAATGATGAGCTGGCCGATGCATCCATCTACACTTTATACATGGAGGGTAAACAGGCCATCTTCAAACCAAGAACACTGGAGTTTGGACTGATCTTAACATAAAATAAGTTTGGAAAAAACAGACAGAATTCATCATCTGTACTGCAGAGGCACGGTGATGGAGGGATGGTGATTTGGACCAAGAACTCCTAATCTGAGGCCATCTGTCAGTCAGTTTGGTCCAAACTGACCTAATATTGAGGCGCTGTCAACTCAGCTATCAAAATTCCTCAGATGGAGGAATCAAGAGTTTATTTGTTTAATTTATTAGTCACCGAATAAAACACCTGAAGGCTGGTGCGTAGGTCTATGATCAGGTCTATCGTTTCAAATCAACGCTTCAAATTCAGGACAAAATCGGATCAGCTGCCATTTGTGCTGAAGTTTCAGTTGGAGGTTTATTTACTGCATTGACATATTTATCATTTATGAGCCTAAATAGTAACAAACTAAATAAAGCTCAATATTTTTGGAGGACCATGTTGCTTTAACCTGATAAACCAGTCTTGGAGCCTTAGGGGGTTGATCCACTCTGCTGTGGGGCCACAGATGCCTCAGAGTTCCCAGAATCCACAGCTCAAATCAGAGCCTAACAAAACCCAGTTGACAACCAGCCAACCCTCTACAGCAGAGGTCGCGGTCCGGACCCACCTGCTGGCTAATCCTGACCCAACCTGATTTAAACATTTATAAACTATTGCATGCTGTAAGATGACAGTGTCTAACTTCACTTGCGCTGCTTCTCCTATTTGTATGGTAAGACCATTCATAGCATCCGGCTCCAGGCTTCATGTGATCCAATTTAGCCAATGAGCTGTCAGTCTGGGTTGCTGCTGCTGCTACTTTGAGACACAGCAGGTGAACCTGTGGCAAGCCTGGCAATGGGAAAGAAGGAGAAGATGATGAGAAAAAGAGAGCAGAGAAAGTGTGGACTGCTGGAAGAACTGGTGAACTGGTGAAAGAAAAGTGAAATGGTGCTCAAAGATGACCCTGAACATTTAGAGGATGTTTGGCTCAACCTGCTGCTGTGAAGCAGGATTCTCCACCATGAACAGAATCAAAAATAAATCTGGATCCAGGCTCAAAATGAGCACCTTGATATGTGCTTTAGAATGGCTTAGTCTCTATTCAAACCCAGGTTTAAAGCCTTGCAGGGCAGCCTAAAGCCCACTGCCAACATTAAGACAGAAAAAAGAAAAATCAAGAAAAAAAAATTTAGATCTGATAGATCAGATCTAATTCAGGTGTTTTATAAAAAAAAAAAAAAGGGAATCAGGAAATTGTCTTTATACCAAAATGAAAGATCGTTGTTCTCTGCTTCAAAAACAATTTAGATTTTAATATACAACAACATTGTATTTTTGTATATTTATATGTATATCAATGTATGACATGGATGCATTAACAGCTGCATTTTATTTCAGTGTTAAATTCTGTTTAAAGTAAATGATTATAATTAAAAATGTCTCCGGATCTTTACTGGTTTTTGAGGTTTTTGTTCGGACCTCAATGCTTTTTAATTGGTTACGCCTGCTCTACAGCTTTGTCTGTAAAACGGCCTCAGCGAGAGACTAAATATAATTTCTGATTAATTAATTTGCAGGAAGAAAAAGTCTGACTTTTTGCATGTAATGAAAAGAGAAAATACGTTAGAGCTAGAAGGCATGATTCTTCTGAATGCTTAAGATCCAGAAGACAAACAGAGAAGGAAAGCAGCAAGTAGCTACATAGCAGAGCTACCAAGAAAACTAAGATGCAACCAAACAGTCTATTGTCTCTTCTTATACCCATGCAGCTAACCAGTCATCCATTTATTTTTGAATAATTATGAATGCAGATGTTCATGAAATGCACTCTGTTCACTTTAAATAGCTATTACTCTATAATAACTAAGTTGCAACAGTTTGAACCAGGTTTCCCTCCAACCATCCAGCTCCTTCCTGACAGACAGAGGGGGAAAACCTTGTTTCAGTAGGGGTGGACAATAAATCAATTTAAATATATAAATAATATAAATATTAGTTTATTCAATAACGTTGGTATGACTTTTAACAGATTTCAGATATTTAATATACTTTACATTTATCGATAAAGCATTTGTCCCTTACTTATGTTTCAGGTTTTATGTGTTTTGTTTTTTAAAGCAAATATTTGTAATATATTATATTGGAAGATTTTAATAAAATGGCAAAATAATTTTCATAAAGTTGTACAGGATAAACAAATCATTATTGGAAGTGTTTGTTTGTTTTTTTTAAATCAACATTGAAATCATATAAGTAGGACATAGATCCTGATAAACGTTTTGGCCATGTTGTCCTGGTGTCTTTTAACAATTTGTAATCATAATAAACCATTATCCGATTTGAGGTTCCACAAGGCTCCATTCTCGCACCTCTTTCATTTCATACTGATCAGCTCCCTTGGCTCGGTTCATGGTATATACAGGTGCTGGTCATAAAATTAGAATATCATGAAAAAGTAGATTGATTTCAGTAATTCCATTTAAAAAGTGAAACTTGTATATTATATTCATACATTACATACAAACTCATATATTTCAGATGTTTATTTTGTTTAATTTTGATGATTACAAATGACAACAAATGAAAATCTCAAATTCATCATATCAGAAAATTAGAATATTACTGAAGACCAATAAAAACAAAGGATTTATAGAAATGTTGGCCAACTGAAAAGTATGAACATGAAAAGTATGAGCATGTACAGCACTCAGTATTTAGTTGGGCCTCCTTTGGCCTGTATTACTGCAGCAATGCGGCGTGGCATGGAGTCGATCAGTCTGTGGCACTGCTCAGGTGTTATGATAGCCCAGGTTGCTCTAATAGTGGCTTTTAGCTCTTCTGAATTGTTGGGTCTGGTGTATTGCATCTTCTTCTTCACAATACCCCATAGATTTTCTATGGGGTTAAGGTCAGGAGAGTTTGCTGGCCAATTAAGAACAGGGATACCATGGTCCTTCAACCAGGTACTGGTAGCTTTGGCACTGTGTGCAGGTGCCAAGTCCTGTTGGAAAATGAAATCTGCATCTCCAAAAAGTTGGTCAGCTGCAGGAAGCATGAAGTGCTCTAAAACTTCCTGGTATGTGGCTGCGTTGACCCTGGACCTCAGAAAACACAATGGACCAACACCAGCAGATGACATGGCACCCCAAACCATCACTGACTGTGGAAACTTTACACTGGACTTCAAGCAACGTGGATGAAGTGCCTCTCTTCTTTTCCTCCAGACTCTGGGACCTTGATTTCCAAAGGAAATGCAAAATTTACTTTCATCAGAGAACATGACTTTGGACCACTCACCAGCAGTCCAGTCCTGTTTCTCTTTAGCCCAGGCAAGACGCTTCTGACGCTGTCTGTGGTTCAAGAGTGGCTTGACACAAGGAATGCGACAGCAGAAACCCATGTCTTTCATACGTCTGTGTGTGGTGGTTCTTGAAGCACTCACTCCAGCTGCAGTCCACTCTTTGTGAATCTCCCCCACATTTTTGAATGGGTTTTGTTTCACAATCCTCTCCAGGGTGCGGTTATCTCTCTTGCTTGTACACTTTTTTCGACCACATCTTTTCCTTCCCTTCGCCTCTCTATTAATGTGCTTGGACACTGAGCTCTGTGAACAGCCAGCCTCTTTAGCGATGACCTTTTGTGTCTTGCCCTCCTTGTGCAAGGTGTCGATGGTCGTCTTTTGGACAACTGTCAAGTCAGCAGTCTTCCCCATGATTGTGTAGCCTATAGAACTAGACTGAAAGACCATTTAAAGGCTTTTGCAGGTGGTTTGAGTTAATTAGCTGATTAGAGTGTGGCACCAGGGGCCATCAATTTTGAACCTTTTCACAATATTCTAATTTTCTGATATGATGAATTTGAGATTTTCATTTGTTGTCATTTGTAATCATCAAAATTAAACAAAATAAACATCTGAAATATATGAGTTTGTATGTAATGTATGAATATAATATACAAGTTTCACTTTTTAAATGGAATTACTGAAATCAATCTACTTTTTCATGATATTCTAATTTTATGACCAGCACCTGTAAAGCATAACATTGTCTGCATCAAACTGAAACCCAAGATATGCATTAACTGCTTTAACCAGTCTGAAAATATCACATAAATATATGCTGCATGAATGCCTTTCATCGCATTATGGGACATTTATCCAAATCTCTTAGCCTCTGGTACCTAATTTAACTGTAGAATTGCCGTGAGTATAATGTGCTGTACAAACAGGCTTGTTTAACCGTAAAGCTGATTGTATAAATAACATCCCCTTATGACTTCGCCACATCCATATAACAACATTTTACTTTTATGGCTTTATTGTATAAAAACTGACCAATGTTTTAATTTCTTTATCTAGTGCATGGCATCTTTTAGTCATCATGGTTGAGTTTAAGAAAGAGCAGAAGTAAAATAAAAATACTGGATAAATAACTTAGATAAGAATGATCAACTTATTTTGTTCTCAAATTTCAGTGACATTCAAAATTTGCAGTTAAAGAGAGAACAAAAAGTCCAAAACTCCTTGTTTTGTTTCTGAAGTGCAGCAAATGCAACATTATTTCAAAGCTAAAGGAGATAAAGACTTTTAACACTGGGTGTTTTTTTTGCTTTTAGCTTTATCAGGGAGGGATTTCTGCAGTGTAACTTTTAATTCTTCAGTCTGAAAATAACTATAGTGCAGGATCATGATGTTTTTACTTGGATATATTACTCAATAAAACATAAAAAGTGGTGTTAAAACTTCAGAGTGGAGATTAAATCCTTTCCTAACGCCAACAGCGAGTCAACAGCAGCTTTGCAGATATCTTCGGCCCAATCGTAGCCTGGATGTTTTTAAAAACCTTTATCAATTTTCATCTTGTTCATATGTTTACTGCAACCAAACTGTAAAACAGCGGATCCACCATGATGTCACTGCAGTTCAATATCACAAACTAGGTCAAAGGTCGTTTATTGGCTCAATCTGATGAAAAAACAAGTTACAATCAGCCCACGGTTTAAAGAAACATCAGATTTCTGCACATAAAGCTTCTGTATTTATAGACACAAGAGGAGGAAGTGACTCACAAGCACCGCGTGCTGGACTGTCTGCAAACAGACCTTGTGTTCTTCTGGGATCAGTCCACAGTTGCACGGATGGGTTCTGCATCGATGTGCAATCGATAATCAGGAAGTTCAAATTTCAGAGAGAAACACACCTCAAAATCTGAGACACATGGTGCAAACTTCATGCACTCACCGGCAGTGGCCCAATGACAGAAAAACTCTCCAACATAGAGCGACTTTAAGCTGCATGTTAAACAAGTAGAACCAGCTGCTACAGAAATCCAGACACTCGGAACAATTCAGAGACTTATGAGTTTAAAAAAGGTGCAAAACCTGACTTCCAACATGCACGCAAATCATTTTGACTTCACATTTTCAAAATAATGAAAATGGTTGAAGAGAAAAACACACTTAAAGGAAATTTCAACCCCAAAAAAGAAGAAGAAAAACTGAACTGACTAATGTGATGCTGAAAAAATTTATAGGAATATTAATAGTTGATCTATCACTGAAATAATCATTAACTAATTTGGTAATCGATTAATCATTAACTGTGATATCGAGATATAAAACCTGCCATTGGCTTAAATAGCAACGCACTCAGAGGAGCAATTAGACCGAAATTGTAAAGAACACTTTGGATTTAAATTTCTTTTTTATCCAGGATTCCTAAAGTGACATAGTTTTAGCTTAATTTGGCTCTATTTTTGTATGAAATATTTTAAAAACACTTTCTTGCTATCCAATTTTTAATCAATAAATCAAAAAAATAATCAAAAGATTAAATGATTAGCAAAATAATCATTAGATTAAAGAAAAAATAAATTATACGATAACAGTTTAAAAACAACAAGCTTAAAACACTGAAATGCGTTTAAGAAACATCCAAAACTGCTCAACAGAACCCCCAGGTCTGTTTGGACCCCTCAGTCAAACAGGAAACTGATCAGATCAGGGGTCAGTTGCAGAGTGAAGCCCAGCCAGGGGCCAACCTCCTTGCCCAAGGGCCCGGGGCCTATAAGAGCAGAACAAACATGGCAGCAGGTGGAGGACAGGCGGGTCGGGGCCTGTTGGCTCTAGAGACGGATTAAGGCAGTCAGCTGGAGGAAACTAAGGGGACACACCTGTATGACTACAGATGGTTCCTTTGACAGAGTTTACCATGCCTTACAAGGTTCTGAAGCGAGGTTTGGACCAGAACAGAACATTAATATCTATCTTGGATGACTTCTCCTCTGAACATAGAAAAAATGTAATCAGACCTTTGCTGCATTTATGTCTCTGAAAGCAGCTGCTGTAAAAAAAAAAAAATAGCAGTAAACCTGAGTTTGTAATCAGTATTTCTGAGCTGTTTCTCTTAAGAGGAGCAGCAGCTGCAGACAGACAAACATCATGCAGAGCAAACTGAACATTTTGGATTGTGCAACAGTCTCACAGATATGGAACCCATTTGCATTGTAAATGAATAAAAAGGAAAGGCCCTGTTCCTAAAGCAGTCCGGATTCACTAGAAGTGTTTAGATCAGATTCACAGAGATGTTATTTATGTCTCTGGTCAGCTTCACATTTCGGACTTTTTGATGATTTTTTATAAACTGAACCGGTTCAGAACGGACTGATAAAAACTTTATCTCTCCATCCCTGAAGTTGAATCTATCAGATCTAAATAAAACTTCATCAATTCCTCCACTGATTAAATCACTGATTAATGATCTGACATCCTCCTGAATGTTTGTTAAAGTTTTTTTTAGAAGAACCTTGGAACTGACCACAGATTTTAACCTGAAAGCAGGATCTGGGTTCAGGGTTTAGGGCCCCAGAGGTCAAGCACCTCCTCTGTGGCCCCCAGTCTGGACCCTCTTACCCTTTTAGCCTTATTGATCATGGATCTGATCAGGTCTTTGATGTTCTGGCTCTTGTCCCTCTGGAAGTAGATCTGGGTGTCTGAGGGACCGAACCTAGCCGGGGTCTCCGGCCAGCCGAGCTCCAGCAAAGGCGGCTCATAGTCGGACATCATGGGGAAGTAAGTCCCGGAGGTGAGCTCCGACACGGCGTCCGTGTCCCCGTCGTCCCGGTCGGTGCAGCTGTCGGTGTCGGGGGTCTTGCTGGCCGCATGCTTGCTGATGTATCGGATCTCCAGCGGGGAGAGGAAGTTGAGCTCCCGCTCCTCGGCCAGGACTCTCCGGTACTCCTTCTCTCCGTGCTCCAGCAGCGCGTCCGTGGCCAGCCGCGCCGCCTCGTTGTGGCTGAGCTCCAGCTTGGAGCCCTCCCTCCACGGGTTCTTCACCTCCTCCAACCGGGAGGCGAGCTTCCCCAGCGGCTTCCTGCCGCCGGTGGCCGGCCGCAGGCCCTCGGAGCTGATCATGGTGCTGCAGAGGAGCTTCCACCTGCAGGAGTTTGGAGATTATCAACCTGAAAGCTGCTGAAACTAGTCGCTGCTGCTGCCGCTTTGCTCAAACATTGTCGCTATTTTTATCGCAGAAAGAGGATTAATGTCTAATAAAACAGTCAGATTAAGTAACCCCTACAGCTCCGGCTGCTGGTTATAATGCACAGTTTTGTCCTGCTTGACCCAAAGCGGGCGGAGCGTTGAAATGGTCCCGGCTTCTCTGGTTCCGGGCCCGTCTGTCAGGATGTCAGGTCCCAGGAGCCTCTCTGCGTTACAGCCGCCTCCTCCTCCTTTTTCTCGGTGTTGTGTTGCACCAGCGGGGGTCAGGTGTGTGTCTTCTGCTCACCTGTTGCCGTCTTTGCCCTCATTGGTTGTCGGGTCACATGGCACCTCCCCCTCCACCCCGTTACCAAGCCAACCAGCTCACAACAAGTAGCCTACGTCTGGTTAGGGATTTCAAAATAAAGCGCTGACAGCTGATGGCATAAATAAATAAATAAATAATGCAGAGAGAGTCGAAATATTTAACGGATTAAACCAAGTAAAAAAATGAACGAATTCAATCAAATACAATGGAAGCCCGTTTCCGCCAGTCTGTTAAAAAAATAAATAAATTATCTAATCATAATGAGATAGTATCCCATTTTAATGAGGTAGAGTTACTATCTCATTATATTAAGATACTATTTCATTATTTCGAGTTAGTATCTCATTATAATGAGGTAGAGTTACTAGAATTACTCTCATTATAATGAGACACTATTTCATTATTTTGAGTTACTATCTCATTATAATGAGGTAGAGTTACTAGAATTACTATATCATTATAATAAGATCCTATTTCATTATTTCGAGTTAGTATCTCATTATAATGAGGTAGAGTTACTAGAATTACTCTCATTATAATGAGACACTATTTCATTATTTTGAGTTACTATCTCATTATAATGAGGTAGAGTTACTAGAATTACTATATCATTATAATAAGATCCTATTTCATTATTTCGAGTTAGTATCTCATTATGATGAGGTAGAGTTACTAGAGTTACTAATTCATTATGAGATAGTATCCCATTATTTTGAGTTACTATATCATTATAATGAGGTAGAGTTACTAGAATTACTATCTCATTTGTAATAAGATACGATTTCATTATTTCGAGTTAGTATCTCATTATAATGAGGTAGAGTTACTAGAGTTACTAACTCATTATGAGGTAGAGTTTCTAGAGTTACTATCTGATTATAATGAGACACTATCTAATTATATAGTAACTCAAAATAATGAGATAAAGACTCATTATAATGAGATGATTTATTTCTTTATTTTTTAACAGAGTGGCAAAAACAGGCTTCCATAAAATACAACCAAACGCAACATTAAATGAAAATGTTTTTGTTGTTTTCTTTCCTGTTTATGTTTTAGACTTATTTACAGGATTATAACTCAAATAGCTCAGGAAATAATGAATAAAAAACTAATTTTATTCTTAATGATTCAAGGGGAATAAATAAATGTTTTAAAGAAATAAACTTTTCTATTGTTCTCATCATTTTTCTTGTCCATTCTAATTACTGCTGTTTGCACTAAATGGTTAAAAAACACAGTTTCAGGTTTAAACCTGATCAAAAGGTTGTGGTGGGTTGATTTCATTTCCCCCTGCCACTCTTTTATGAACCCCTGGGCAAGGCACTAAACCCTAAGTTTCCAAGAAGTCAGTGTATTCCTGTATGAAAGTGTGAGTGCACTTTCCATGAAACAGATTCTTTAGATAAACTCCAATCATGTTGATGCTTCAAATTTTAATACGGAAATGTGGGCTTAATTACATTTTAGATTGTTTTTTCTAAAGGGATTTTTAATCCGACAGACAGGCCTCTGATTTGACTACAAGAATTAAGTCCATCTTAAAGTGGAATTTCGTTTTTTTTTTTTTTTTACATTGGCCCCTTGATTTTACGTTATTACTTCATGTTCTACTCACCCATATGTTTTGTGTCATTTGGAGCCGTTCTGAAGATATTCCATTAGGTTATATCCAAGTAACGTCTTCCTATGGGCAACGACTTGAAGACACAAACTGAACTGTTCATAATTTATTCTTTATGGTACGCCAGCATTCATAAAATGTAGGTGAATCACTGTCCCACAGACATCCGCGGTTATATTTTTTATATTTATATCTTTTAAAAACAACTTACTACTTACTTACTTTTATGATACAGTTTAATTTAATATCACATTTTCAGGTCATTTTTAAATTTCACATATTCTCATCAGCCTGGGTTGGTGCACATTTTATATCTTTTCATGCATTAACATTTAGAAGTTATTTCTGAGTTTATTTCAAACATCTGTCTGTTAATTAGTTGATGGAAAACCCATAATCTTAAAGTGATTTCTGTATTTCCTGAGGAAACACAGAAGTTTAGTTTTATTTTACTTTTTGTTTTGTTTGGCCATTTGATGTCTGTGTGCGTCCTGCCTGTTGCTTGTTTGACTGTTTGTGTTTCTTTCTAACAACATTGCAGAGAGTTACAATAGAAAAATGTTCTCTAAAAATTTTATCTTTTTATTTTGGATTTCCTCTCAAACCTGGAAAGATACAACTCTTGATACGATCTAAATAACTTTATCCCACTTTAAAAAAAACCCCAAAACAAACAACAACAAAAAAAAACAGTACACACTGGTTATGGTTGCTCTGGAGATCTAAACCCTAACCTGGTGGACCTCTCAAGTCTTTCACACCCTATCCTTCTTTCTAGGATGTTTCTGTTTGTATTATAACTATAACAAAGGTATTAAAATGTTGTCTAACTGTAAGTAGTCTGGGGAGGTGACAGACTTTCCTTTTATTTTAGGCATCATCTATCACTAGCCTGTACCAGAAAAACAATGCTTTATTATAATTGGAAGTGATACTAAAAGTAATAATCCTTCCAGGGAATAGAACTTCAGTCCTATAAACACGGTTCTTGAGAATTTCCCTTTCATGCTTAAAACCTTTATGAGTCCTCTTCCTTTTGGCAGCCAGACAACAAAAGCCCTGAATGGATGGATCTTTGATATCAGTTTCTGTGTTGTGATGGAAAGAGGGGTCAGACAGCTTTAAAAGTGGAAGAAAGGCCAGATGAGGAAGAAGCTCACAGACAGGTATGAGTCGCTGCTCGTATCCGTAAACATCCGGGAACAAACCAGAATGAAGTGTGACTTCGTATTTACCCAGCAGGGAGGTGCAGGTGATCGAACTAAACACCTCTCTTTGACATAATCTTCCGGCTATATTTGAATAAGTAAAGTAAGCCGAGTACATCTGATTTACATGCAGTGGGTCCGGGTCATGAATAGGGAGGAGGAAGGAACAGTCCGGATGGGTTGGTCTGTGTTTGCAGGAGGAGAAGCTGTAGAAACTCTGTGGTTCTGTTGGAGATGTAGGCCACAGCCAGATTTAATCCCACAGACGGTTATTAGAGCAAATATGGGTCATCATTACCTCAGTTTTCTCCACCTCTTCCGATGGCTCTAAATGGGTTAATTCTCTCAGGTATCTGATGCAAACACTGAACCTCATCTGTGCTAAATCTGACTCAGGATCTGATCTTCCTAACATGCAAAGTAATGATTTCTCTCAGTTCTCTGAAGGTCCAACCACAGCTTTTTCATTAGGTTGAGGTCTGAACTTTGACTGGACCATTACTTAATCTCGATTCCTTCTTTTCAAGCATGCCGTTATAGATCAGGCTCTGTGTTTGGGATCATTGTTCTGTTGATGACCTATTTTGGACCGAGCTTGAAAGATGAGAGACTCCTTGTTTTCTTTGGTATACAGAGAGGGTGAAATATTGCGGAACATGAGTGGAAGTAGGCAGATAGACAGCATAAAGCAGACATTTAGAGTTTCCTCTTGGTGAATTTCATTCACAGACATTCTCATTTCCTGCTCAGAGGCATTTTTCGTTAAACTCTCTTTCTCAGCTGGGGACAACATCTACATTACTGAATGGGAATTTATGATGTTATTTAAACCAGTGACATCATGAACCTCTAACTTCAGGAAGTGCAACATAATTTACCTGGAAAGAGGATCCGAACAAAGATGTTTAATTTATAAAAACATTAACAAATTGATCTTTAAATTTTTTTAATTGTTTTAAATTGAATTTAGAATTAGAATCAACTAATGTAATTAAGACATGTTTACTTTGAAACCTCAATAGCACATTACAATAAGGTTTTCTTGAAGTGGCTAATAAATAATATATATACCTGTTTTTAATTTATCTGAAATCACTTCATGACTTATACATAAATCTTTAGAGTTAATTATTTAAGAGTGAAAGAAAGACCAGACCGACTGGTTTCCAAATTGTAATTGTATGTATATGTTGGGATCCTGAGGCTTGCCCACCAGAGGGCGCCGAGGATCCCTTCCTGATTGTTTTGTTTTTCTCTGTTTGGTTCTGGAGTGCTGTCTACCTTCCTCCACTAGAGGGTGTTCTGGATCTCCTGAACCTGGAGTTGTCTTCACCAGGTGATCTTCGTGTTCACGAGCCTACGGAAACTGCGGCAGACCAAACCAGATGAAAGTGCGCATTCAGCGTCTGCTCTTGATAATGCAAGCGTAGAAGAAGAAATGTGCTGTTTACCTGTGCAAAGAAAGAAACCACGACAGAAAAATGTCTGAGGACTTCAGTGTTGAGGAAGAGCATGAGTTCTTTACCGAGCTGAATGCGCACTTTCATCTGGCTTGGTCTGCCGCGGTTTCCGTAGGCTCGTGAACTCGCTTTTAGGAAATCCTATACACCACTGTTTATGCTCTAAAAACATTCTAAATGACTTCGTTTCAAGTAAATTATGGAAGCTACCCACTCAGGACACTTGGAATACATTGGACGAGCAGTATGGAGGAATATTGACACGTTTTTTGTGGACTTTTATGGACCTTTCTGCCTCGGGCACCATAGACCTCCATTATTTGAATGTCAGCAGACAGTAAGAAGCCTCCCAGATCTCCAGATGCATTTGAGATATCAAAAAAGTACTCCAGAGTGTTGTTCAATTCAATTCAATTCAGTTTATTTATATAGCGCCAAATTCACAACACATGTCATCTCAACGCACTTTACAGTTCAACCAGATCATACAGTCAAATTGATACAAAGTTTTATATCTAAGGAAAACCAGTTGATTGCATCGACTCATTGACTCAAATACAATCCCTCACACTAAGCATGCTTGTAGCGACAGTGGAGAGGAAAAACTCCCTTTTAACAGGAAGAAACCTCCAGCAGAACCAGGCTCAGTGTGAGCGGCCATCTGCTGAGGCCGACTGGGGTTCAAGGAGACGGAAGCAGAGACACAAAAAGCAACTGTAAAAGGCGGCCCCGTCCAGGAAACACACAGCCAGGCAGACGAGCTCCAAGGCAGCTCCCATGCCAGAGGACGAAGAGAGCACATCCACCCAGTCACAGGACCACACTGGAAAACAGGCCGATCTCCAACATCTATAAACAAGGGTGTTGATGGAAGCAGCACAGCTGATGTTTCTTTCCAGGATGGAGTCACAGCCAAACAGGAACAGACGAGGCAAAGCTACTCTGAGGAAAAGCAGATAGAGCAGAACGTTAGAGATTGAACTAACAGATTCTGCAGAATAGGAGAACAGAGAGAGAATGAAGCAGAATGATGAAATGGGGGTCCCTATGTCCTCCAGAAGTCTAAGCCTATAGCAGCATAACTATACAGACAGCTCAGGATAACCTGAGCCACTCTAACTATAAGCTTTATCAAAAAGGAAAGTTTTAAGCCTAGTCTTAAAAGTAGACAGGGTGTCTGCCTCACGGACTAAAACTGGTAGTTGGTTCCACAGGAGAGGAGCCTGATAACTAAAAGATCTGCCTCCCATTCTACTTTTAGAAATTCTAGGAACCACTAGTAAACCTGCAGATTGAGAGCGAAGTGCTCTGTTAGGAACATAAGGAACAATCAGATCTCTGATATAAGATGGAGCTTGGCCATTTAAGGCTTTATATGTGAGAAGGAGGATTTTAAATTCTATTCTTGATTTAACAGGAAGCCAATGAAGAGAAGCCAGGATAGGAGAGATGTGATCTCTCTTTTTAATTTTCATCAGAACTCTGGCTGCAGCATTTTGGATCAGCTGAAGGCTTTTAACTACAGTTTGTGGACTTCCTGATAGTAAAGAATTACAATAGTCCAGCCTTGAAGTAACAAATGCATGGACTAGTTTCTCAGCATCACCCCTGGACAGGAGATTTCTAATTTTTGCAATGTTCCTCAGATGAAAGAAGGAAATTCTAGAAACCTCTTTGATCTGGGATTTAAATGACAGGTCCTGATCAAAAATAACACCAAGATTTTTTACTTTATTATCTGAAATCAGTTTAATCCCATCCAAATGAAGTGACTGGCTAATCAGCTTCTTTTTCAGAGACTCTGGACCAAAGACTATAACTTCTGTTTTGTCTGCATTCAGAAGCAGAAAGTTAAGAGTCATCCAGGTTTTTATGTCTTCAAGACATGCCTGTAATTTATGTAATGGGTTAGCTTCATCTGGATTTAGCATGGGGGTGAGTAGAAAATGAAGGCTAATCATGTTTTGGGTGTGCTATTCCTTTAAGGGCTAGTTTATGACATCCCTGGTTTAGAATTAATCTTATGACTGAAACCTTTAATATGAAGAGAATTATCTGACTGAAAGTTGGCCGTAAATTCGTATTAGTATTTGTTTTCAACTGTTACCCTGCAGCAAAAAAGCAGGGTAACGAATGGACAGACGGACATATGGATGGATGGACGGACGGACGGATGGATGGTTGAATGGATGGTGGATTTATGAACGAGTTTACTTTGCCATAAACCAGCCTAGAAGTTACTTCCTTAAACAGCTGCAGGTCATTACAGCTAATTTGCATCAAATTTCTAAAACAAAGATGTTGAAACATTGATTTAAACCAACAGGAACACCCAATGCCTCCTTCCTGCTTCCTTCTCATTGATGGTCACATATTTGAGGTGAGTAAGTTGTCAACATGATGATCTCAGCCCAAATGGGGACAAGTCTCAGGTTTGAATGTTCAGATGAAACCAGTGAGTCATTCCAATAAGGCTGCTGTTAGGAGCAGGTTATAGAACCTCACCAGTGTGATGCGATTAGGTTTAATGCCGCTGAAACACCTGAGGCTGAGCAAATACATGCAATAGCAAATTCATGCTTCATAACCAGCAGCAGTGAAGTGGAGGAACTGGTTTCCAGTTGTTGAAAAAGTACTTTGGGTTTTTAGCAGAATACATACCGGAGCTAAAATCATTTGACATTTTGTCACAAAGAAACAAAGATTACCTAGAGTTTCAGATGATTAGAGGAAACTATTTCAAAGATATCCGGAGGTTGAAATTAAAAAAATATGTGAAGAAGTTCCCACTTAAACCCTTGTTTATATATTATAATGATTAAGGCTTTTAGCTGAGCTAACATCTTATAATTTAACAGGTTTAGGATTTGATTGACAAAAGAAAAATTGAAGGGTGGTGCTGTAGCTCCAGACTAAATCATCATTTCCAGGTCTTCCATAGAGTAAATTCACACATAAACTACAGTTTGTTAACATTTGGACCAGATGTACCTGAGTATTAAAGCAACGCTATATAACTTTGGTCCAAGTTTTTGCCTAATTTGTGATATATCAAATGATTTTTAACATTAATTTTGAGAACCTGGTGTATGTTGATGCTGTGTTCAGGCCGTCCTTCTTAAAAACTCAGCTATGTAACCTGAGAGTGTCGGATCTGTCATGAATGAGTCATGTCACCCAGAGAGCCGCTTTAGGGTAGTCTGAGCTCCCCTTTAACATGAGAACTAACGAAGACAAAAGTTTTTGTTATGCAACAAAGAGGATACGACCCTTACTTGATCAGACATATTGGTGGTTCTTTAATCTAGAGTCAAAGAGGCCTTGTCTTTACCAGTTACTCCATGAATTCCCAACCTGCTGGACCAAAGTGCTTTGCTAAACGGCCATGTTTCCAGTGGGCTTCAGGGGATCTAAACCTGGAAGTTACACATCTAGCATCCCTAGTGGTTAAAAGATACACACAGTTCTTTGACCACTCTCTCCGTCCTTCAGTCTGCACTCTCCTTCTGAGTATTCGCCCATTTATAAGGGGAATCAAGGCATTTCCAGACTTCTTGATCAGATCTCTAGTCCTTTATCATTTTTGGTCTCATTCCGGGTGGACATCCCCAGAAATCTTCGTAAAATAGACGTAGTGATTGGGTATACCCTGTTCAAATTTCTAAACCCTATCAATCCGCTGCATGTTTGCGATGGTCTGAAAGAAGAGATCGAATGGTGTTTATGGGGACAAGAGCTCACCATGCGCTGCAGTTTTTACCTCCTTTATTGTACCCTCCTCACCACTGTTGTTTTGTGGCTGATGAACTTGGCTCCTCGAAAGTCTTGTTTCTCACAGCTCTTTCCTTTGTTGCTAGTCTGTCGCAGGTCTAGGCCAGTTGCTGTCTCCATTTCTTGATTTACTAAGAGCAAAAACACTTCTGTCCCCTTGGAGAACCATGTTTCATGTCTTTCCCAATTATTATCTAGGAACAATGTGATCAGTAATAGTATTTTTCAGTAGATGATTTATCACATCAATTAAGTATGGTTAATTTTAAGGCTTCTCAGGCTTTACCCGTTTTAGTATGTGTGGAGGAGATTTCTGAGTTTAACATGACTTTCATGAATTTCTTCTTAAGTCCTTTAATTTAATAAGAAAAAATAAGTCAATTTAACTCAGTAATGGTTACAGATTTCTGATTAATTTAGGCCATTAACTATTACCCATCCATGGAATGTATGGTGCCATCAAATTTGTAGCCTCATGCTGCCACAATTAGGCTAATGTCTGCCATTGCAATGGTTTTACTTAGCAGGTTATATAGCAGGTTAGTCCCTCCTAGGGTTAAAGAACAACAGCTGATTTTAGTCATGTTTTTTCAGCCATTTGCAAATGTTTTTTGTGAGTTTGGTGTTGCGAGTTAATAGTTTTGAAGAGAAAGAGAAAGCCTCTCAATCAAAAGGAGTTTTTCAGCTTTACCGCATATTTCTCTCTTGAAGCCTGAAAGACCATACTGACATTATCCAGTTATTTTAAGCAGTGTTACGCAGGCCAGCATCAGCTGGAATAATAAACTCGATGATGGACGTGTTGATGAACTCCATGCCTCTTTGTTGCGGTTGAGAGCTTTTGGTAACGCCCGCTGTTAGAAACACATCAATGAACCGGTTCTACCTGCTGCCAGAGAAAAAGCTGACGCATCACTTTACAGTTGTTATCAGCTTCAGTTTATTTATACTTCTCAGATACCATAAAATGCTATAGGCTTAGGCTGCCGGAGGACATCACAAACACTTTTTCTTGTCTGCTAGATTTTTCTCCTGTTCTCAAATTTTGTTATATCAATTAGTTCTTCTCTGCTTTTTTCATCATAGTAGCTTCTTCTGGCCTGGAACTGTAGGGAGGCATCGGTTGAGCTGCTTATCAACCATTTCCTTCATTTTTTATTGTCATTAAGTGTCCAACCAGCTCTGAGCTTGTGTGATTAACTGTTTTTTCCCCTAGACATAACCCTCTATAGTGCTATTTTAAGGTTGCCTTTTCTTACATAAAAAGCCCTACGGACCAGTGATTCTAAGTAAATTTTGTATGTCTTCTTCTACCCCCAGTGAGCTTCAGCAGAAGGCTACTCACTCTAAGCTTGATTCTGTGGGAGGCTTTTTCCTGTTACAAAGGAATTTATCGGGGCGACAGTGGCATTGGATGTAGGAGTTTGCCCTGAAATTGAAGAATTGACGGTTCAAGCCCAGACTCCGACTTTCGTTGTGTCCTTGGGCAAGACACTTCACCTGCATATACATATATTTATATTTTATTGTCACAAAAGAAGAAGAAGAAATTACAAGCTCTAAACTCAACTACCATTATCTAAATATAGAGACTTAGATCCGATAGCTTTGGATTCAACTTAGGAATGTTTTAGAAGATTCAGACATATCAATATCAAATAGAGATTACCTGAATGAATAGAAATATATACATTGTCATGATGTGAAATCAAATGATTGGCCTAAATAATGTGTGAGGCCTGTTGTCCAGGCCTGTTTCATGAGCTTATTTTTTAAATCATTCCGTTTAAACATGGTTAGAAAGCAATATTTAACTTTCACTTTTTGGTTTTCCAAGAATTCTGTCAGACAAGTTATTTTTGTGACCATTGTGGGTTTTTTTTTTATTTAACGAGGGGTACAATTTTACCCATGTGTGTATAATCCAAATATTATGTCATGAGTTTTTGATGGAAGTTCTCAGAGCAGCTCTTTATTCTCCTGTCACTTCGCCCATAAATCAAACTCCTGATGACTGCAGGCAAAACAAGCTGGAACAGGAAATATCTATGTAGAAAGTTTACATCAGTAATAACGTGAAAAAAAAACAGACATGAAAAACTTCAATGAAGCTTCAGAGAGCAGAGAAAGCTTTAATTAGGACCCTTTTCTAGATTTCAACTCAATATTTTTTCACTATCAAATGACTGGAAATAGTTTGGACTTAAAATGCTTTCTGCACAGTGATGCTGTTGTTTGTTATTAAACTCTGCAGTTTTGCACATGCTCAGTCGTTGCTCTCTGTGAGCAGCCATGTCAGGTTAAACCTTCACCTCTGACCTACACCTTAATGAAGTCAAAGTCTTCACCTCAGCAGTTAATGATCCACCTGAACTGGAGCTATTCTTCCTCCTGAAGAAGAGTAACTGTTGGAATGAGAGGCTGTTTTTTCTGCCAGAATTTGGCCTGCAGGCTGACTGTGATCCGATCTGCTGCTCAGAAAAGAGGAAGGACATTTTCACAGGGGCTGTTCTTGTTATGGAGGAGTGTGTTTAAGTTTATGTGTGAGGGAGAGAGAGAGAGAGACTTGAGCACACCTTCAGCAAACAACAGGAGCTGCCATCATGAAGTCAGTGTTACGTCATAAAGGAAGCCATCAGATGTGGAGAAGAGAAGCTAGAAGCATAAGGACGATATTTTACTACTAGTAAAACCAGAAAACCTCTAGGCTTAGGGTACCTGCTGCTGCTGAGGCAGGTTCTGAAGGCTTCTAGGTCACAATCAGGACCTTAATGTTTGGTATTTGTTAACTAAAAAAACCCCTCTTAAATAAGAACATTTTGAAACTGAAACAAATGTCTTTTTGCCTCCAACCCATAAAACTGCATCACTATAACTGACTCAGAGGCTAAATAAAAGGTGTAAAGGACACATAAATCAGAAATTTTCTTCTTTTAAGTTCATAGGAAAAGATGTCAGGAATTTGTGTTCTCCTGCCATCAGGTTTTCCCCGGAGCATTTAACGCAGACCGGTTTCTGTCTCTGTTTTCAGAAGACGTCTATTAAGCAGCACACAGACTTTCACAAGGTTTGTCCACCCACAGTTTCAACACTCGGACAGAACGGCATTGATGGTGTGAAGCTGGCTGGCAGTTAAAGGTCCCAGCTCATAACACACACTCAGAGAAACCAGACCATTGTTATCCTTCACACAAGAGCAGGACTCAACCAGAAGGCTGAAATTAAAATAATCCCCACAAAACATCCAGTGTCAGAACCTGGACCTTTAAGGCCTGAATGAAAGCCTTGTTGATGCTCTGAAACACAACAGATTGACACAGTTTGCATGAGAGCATCATAAATGTCAGCAAGTGGAGTTCTGGTTCTGCTACTCAGTCAAAGACTAACAGCAGCAAAACTGACAAAAATGTTCAAAACTGAAGCAGAATAAGGAACACAACTTCACTTTGGGCAAATGAAGGAACAAAACTATGACATGTCAACAGAACCGACTGAAATGTGTTAGAATCCACTGGTGACGGAGAATGTGACGCTAACAAGACTGTCACATTTATTTACCCTTTATGTCCATAGAAAACACTTCACTGAACCAAAAGGTCCGGTCCACAACCAGAACAATTCAATCAGATTCAGACGTAATAACATATATTTTTTCCTAATGATTGGTAAATGGTCTGTACTTATATAGTACACCTTCACGCACACACTGATGATGGCAAGCTACATTGTAGCCACAGCTGCCCTGGGGCTCACTGACAGAAGCGAGACTGCCGTACACTGGCCTCTGTCCATCATCAGTAGATAATGTGGGTAAACTGTCTTGCCCAAGGACACAACGACATTGAAAGCCAGAGCTTTAACTGAAAACCCTTCAGTTGCAGGGCAAACTACTTCATTCAAGGCAACTGTCACCCCAGAATGAAGTGATCTACTTCGCAACAACCCCACCCCCTGAGCAAGCATGTGGAAACAGTGGGTAGGAATGACTTGTTTAAGGAGAAACTCCTTGTCATGTTCTTTTTAAGGGATCTGACCCACATGAGGAAACCACTCAGAAAACCAGAGTAAAAGTTTAACAGGTTTATTGAAAATACACAATACGTGGGATCCAGGGTAACTCAGAGAGCTGGTGAACCGGAACTGGAAGTGAGAAGGGAAGTTCAGAGTTAAGTTCAGGTTCCATGGGAAACTTGAACGACAACTTGCAAAAACATAGATTGAAACGGGACTCACGTTTCCCAAAAGGTGTTCTTCCCAGAATCCAGTTGGTGTGGGTAATTCCAGGACTTGGTTGACTCGTTGGAGGGCGGACAAGTTTTACTTTGGTTAGGTTGGTTCCTTGAGGAGCAATAGATTTCCAGGAGAACTTGAACGGTACGTGTGGAGATTTATCCCCTGCTCAGTGTGAAGCTCAAACAATCCTTTCAGGGGGAGAAGGCCCAAACATCCAGTTTGCATCCCCTGCTCAATGTGAAGCTCAAACTATCCTTCCAGGGGGAGAAGGCCAAAACATCCAGTTTGCAGGATGACTTCCTGCCGAGAGGCAAAGACAAAAACCAAGGTTAGAACTCAGAGATACAAAGACTCAGTTAGACTCAGCTAAACTCAGCTTGGCTAGAGTACACAAAACTGGCAAACACTCTGGCGTCGAGGTAGTGGCAGTCCACCACTTAAGAGTCCTCAGATAATGAGCCAACCAGCAGCAGGTGTGTGGAAGGGCCAACGAGAACAGGGCGCCACCTGGTGGTGGAGGGGGAAAACACAAACAAAAAACCCAACCCACACAGAACTGGATACCTAACACTCCTCCAGAAACCTACTGCTGTGGAGGAGAGACTGCAAATAAATGTGGAGCTGGAGATGGATTCTGAATATCCAAAAACCTTGCCCAGTAGGAGCACAAGCTATGAGAACAAGCAGAAAAAGTGCTGCAGTTCTATGTTATTGTCATGATCTTGGCGCTGATGACTGGCCTGATTACTCATTTCATTTTCCTGCCTAGCTCCGTCAGTTTCTCATTACCCCTCATCATATCCACCTGTTTCAGCTTTTATTTTAACTGCTTGCTGCCAGTCATCAGTGCCACATTATTCTTGAACCTTTGGTGTGGGAGTTTTCTAGCGTAACTGATTGTGTTCTGATGGCCTGATCTTGACCTATTTTGCTTTTGGACCTCTGAGCATGTCTGTCCCTGTTCTGATCTGTTTTCTTGACTTGTCTTTGTACTCCTGCTGGATTCTTCTAGTGGACTCACCTGGATCTGCCTCCTGACTTCGATCTGTATTATCCTGCCTTCCTTAGTCTGCTTGGACCTGACCTCCTGCCAGTTCTGCAGCCTCTCTGGCAGCGTCCATTGAATCTTGTCAGCCAACCGGCTGGAATCATCCTCGCTCTCTGGGCTTGGACTTAACTGTAAAACCAGGTTAGTGACTCACGCGTTTCTAATCATCCTCCGTCAGATTATCGTGGTCACTGACCTGTGCTTCTCTCCTGTAGAGGTTCCTGCCTTGGACAGCCTTGCCACTGCTACTGCAGATCCGGTTTCAAATAAAGGCTTTTTGAAAAATCCCATGACAGCCATGACAGTTATGGCTAAAACTGCTTGCATTTTGAGGCAGAAGATGAAGAAAAATTCCATATAGATCCGGTGTATGAGTAAAATCGACTGTAGCTTACTGTTAGAGCAGAAAAACATATAATGTTTGGAGGAAATTAGCAACACAAAATTTTTAGAAAACCTTGGGTTCTCTACTTACCTCTGGCCTGGATCTACCTACCCAAATGATCCTGCTTGTCACCTTGTATGTAACCTGTGATGACATCACCGCAGCGTCCTTCAGAATCAACCACTCAAGGAGAACTCAGACTTTCCTTTCTGTATTGTAATAGATGATATCTGCTAATAAGCAGATTAAAACTGTTGCCAGAGGGAGAGGAACGTCATCATGTGTGTAAATGATTTACAGTAATATGTATGTTGGATGTGCATTTCCAATATGTACTTCCATGTTGTTTAAAGTTGTGCACAGCTCTATCTAAAAGGAGCTTATTTTTTTTTGTTAACAATGATGTATATTGCTCTTTCGCAATATGCTGTACACCAACAAGAACAGTGAACAGCAGAAAAAAAAATATAACAGACATAATCTCTCACTAAATAAAGTGATTTACTGCTCTTTACTGCAGGTTTCAATTAACTGTGCCAATAATATGTTGCTGTCTTGAATTTTTTCAGGTAGTGTTATGTCATCTGATTTTATTTCTTTGATTAAAAAACATATACAGAGTAAACTGTCATAATGAAAACATAACAAAGTCTTTTGTTCATCTTCAGTTGTTCGATTGTTGTTATAAAAACAATGATGTCAGGACTTTTCATCTTGGGAACAATGAAATGAAAAATGGCTGTCAATGAATACGCTTTTCACTCTGAGCAAGAGACACACTTCTTTATCGACCTGGTTTTGCAGTTTGTACTAGTTGTTTTGAAAACTGCATCATAGAGTTGTGCAAATGTAAATAGTGATGTGAGAAGCGCACTGAGATAAACTGTAAACAAATGTTTTGAAAGGACCAGCTCCAGACTGCAGCCCACTGCCTCCTTTTCAAAAACGTTTGGATGATCTGGATGCAGCTTGTGGAATAAACATTTGAATCAAGTTCAGTTTGTTTACTAAAATAATTTGCATATTTTCATTCAACGTGCTTGTTCAAACAAATCTCTTCCTCATCTTCTCATGATCCAGATCAACGGTTTTCATGTTTCCCCTCAAGCGTCTTTGAGTTTAATGAAGTGAGACCTGAAGGAGAAAGATTCAGCATGATGGGATCAGGCTGGATGTTCAGACTTGTTCAGCAAAAAACCATCTATCTATCTATCTATCTATCTATCTATCTATCTATCTATCTATCTATCTATCTATCTATCTATCTATCTATCTATCTATCTATCTATCTATCTATCTATCTATCTATCTATCTATCTATCTATCTATCTATCTATCTATCTATCTATCTATCTATCTATCTATCTATCTATCTATCTATCTATCTATCTATCTATCTATCTATCTATCTATCTAAAAAAAAAAAGTCAGGCTTAACAAAAACAAGAACTCTGTTAAAGAACAATAAAAACATCCATGTGTACAATTCCTCATAGTCAGGGGAGGAAATAGTCACATTATAGGATTATAATATAGGATATATAAGATTTATCAAATAAAACATTCCTGCTTTGGTTAAATCCAGATGAAAATTTTGCTTTCTTCTTGGTTTATGTTTAGCATTAAATTGGACCTTTTGGCAAAGGTCTGTTATCAAAATAAAACATTTCAAGAAAAGGATCATTTTATTTTTATTTTTTCTGATCACAGTTACAGGAAGTGTGGATTGAATATTTATCACTCAGTAATTTTGAAATAAAGTGCCAAATTCATCCTAAAGGTTCTGACCTGATCTGCCTCCTGAGGACTCAACCTGTGTGTGACCCAGATGTCACTGAGTAAGAGTGTCACATGGGAGCCTGATAATTAGACCCAGTTAAGAACCCAGTTCAGGTCCCAAGACAGAGCCACAGTACATTTAGGTCTGAGGAAACCTTTCACCAAAATGAAAGGTGGATTATGTTTATCATAACGCAAAGGTATCATCATCTATTATGGTTCACAGAACTGGATTCTCCTTCAGATGAAAAAGGAGAAACGTTTCATCCAGCTGCAAAAAAAAAAAAAGTTCAGATTGCTGGGAGCAAAAAGAACTGGGTTTGGACCTGTGAGTCAATCAGGATAAGAAACACTCCTGAAACCATAGACACAGATGTGTTGCTGTAGACTGAAAGCAACCATTAATCTAAAAATTAATCAGAATGTTTGTCTTAAAATCTTAGTAGGATTCATAAGGTGGTCTGATGCAATCTGATGACAGAAAACAAAAACATTCATCATTAAACATGAGCAGAGGAAAACCTTTGCTGCAACGGAAACTGTAATAAAAACAAGAAACTAAATACAAGCCACTAATATTATCATTTAAAACTAAATAAACTCAATAACACAAATATTACTCTGCAAAAAGGTTATTATGTTAAAATCCGGTAACCCCAGAGTATAATGTTATGATAAGTCAAGTGAAGAAAAATAATTTTAATAATGGGACATCATTTGTCTTCTACCGGGGATGCATAATTGACCCAATAATAGTTAAAATAGTTAAAAATAGTAAAAAATTTTAAACAAAACAATGATTTAACACATTATTTATCTGCCTTTAAATGTAACTTTCTGCTTTAATGTATGGAGAAATATGAATATGTGACCAAAATGTGTTAACCGTTCAATTAAGTAACAACTTTTCCTTAAATTATATCAGAAAAATTTATTGTGTTGGTATCATACAAAATCAAATATTGCTAAGTTATTATGTAACTGGCTTTATCACATGGTAAAGATATGGACTTTATTATATTTATGGCTGCAAACACCATGTTTTGATAAGATGATGAACAGCTGTGAACTGTGTCTGTCACCCATCTTCCTACAGTTAATAAAGCAAGGTTAGGCTAGAAGCTCATCCTGTGGTGAACTTCAAGGATCACTGTCAGAAAACTGAGCAGTCTGAAGAGGATTGTGGTTTTATTCTTTAGTGAAAACGTATAAAACTAATTTCACATTTGATTGTCTTCTCATGTTTTCATTATATAGAAACTGCTTTAAAATGTGCATTTATAACACCTTTTTCCTTTAATTGTGCAATAAAAAAACATCCTTTCAAAGGGGTGTGGCTCCCTCTACTGGGCCAACTTTGCTTTTCTAGGAAAGGGAGCACATGTTTTGCAGAATATCATATTCGGTGGTCAGGAGTCTAAATATCTAAAAAAAAGTAATTATTCCTGCTGTTGTCAAACCAGATAAGCAATAAAAAAAAAACTCATTTTTGCTGAGTTGAAAAGAGTCTTTGGAAGCCCTCAGCAAAGAGGGAAGCATACTGAATATATAGATAATGATTTATAGATCCAACCTTAACAGTGTCTACTAATAGATCAAAGGGACTGTTTTCTCTGTAACATCTCAGATGAGAACTTATTGAGTGGATGTGGGGATTGGTGGCAACACAGAAAAAGGACAGAGTGAGCGCTCTTACTTTGCTACAGTACTCTCTGCAGGGCCAAAACTTATAATACAATGTATTTTTTAAGTGTCTGAAACTATTTAGTTTTGTATTATTTAAACCGAGAAAAAAAGGTCAGAAATACAGTTAAGAAGCTGCACAACACAAATCTGTACAAATTTATGACAATTATTTTAACATGTTTATGAATAGAATTCATCTTTATTGTCATTACATTGTCAGAACTAGAAAATAACAAAATTCACTCTGCATTGAACAAATCCCCTTGGGGAGCAGTGGGCTGCCATTGTGTGTCGCCGGGGAGGCAGTGTGGGGTTAAGGGTCTTGCTCAGGGAACCATAGTGGCTGTGGGGATCAAACCAGGTACTTGCAACCTTCTCAGAGCACAAGCACACTGCTATAACCCTCTAGGCCAACACTTCCCACAATTCCTCTATTAGAACATTTTAGAAACATTTACTTAACACACATCAATGGTAGCCAAAGGGATAGACCTGTGGCCAAGTAGCTAGGGCAGGGGTCTGCAACCTGCGGCTCCAGAGCCACATATGGCTCTTTGGACCCTCTCCAGTGGCTCTTAATAGTGGCTAAAATGTATATAAAGAGCTAAATAATTTACTATAATATATACCGGTATCAATAGCTTTAGCATTTTTTATAAGATGGAAAAGAATGAGATTAAAAGAACCAGAAATATGTTTTAAGAGACATTTTTCTATGAATTAGCTTGAAAATTAAACGTTTTAACATTAGAAATATATGAATTGATTGTTTAAGATGGCAACAACTAATTTCCTATACAAGATAAAAAAAAAAAAAAAAGGTTTTCTAGAAAAAGTCATGGTATATTTTGGGGCTCTAAACAACTTTTATTTGGTTGTACTTTGGGCAAAACGGCTCTTTGGATATGAAAGGTTGCAGAACCCTGAGCTAGGGTGCATAATCAGTCAGAGGCATACTGACAGGACCACACTAGTCCTCATGCTCCACGAACTCTATCACATCCATTTACCCTTCAGCCACAGGGATGTCCCTTTGGTTGATTGATGAGCGTCCCTTACTTTTGGAATCAAATACCACTCTGTTGCATACCTTCCACATTCAGTTCTCAAATCCAAAATCCATGCCAAACTGTGATATTAATGCTTGATTTTATTGGTAATATTTTTGAACTATTTTAATTTCTTCTTTGTGTACATATCAACCTTCTTCAGTTGAGATTCACCAGTTAAGTCTAGAGTTTTTAGCTGAAATATATTTGACTTGGACTTCAATGATTTATTTGCACACTACTCAAAAAATAAAGGGAACACAAACAATGCAGTATAAATGCAACTAAATGAAACTCCATTAAAATCAAATAGTCCACTTACAAAGCAACTCTGATCAATCAATTCCACATGCTGATGTGCAAATAGAACAGACAAGAGGCGGACATTATTGGCAATTAGCAAGAAACACTCAATGAAGGAGTGGTTCTGCAGGCGTGGACGGCAGATCACAATTCAGTACCTTTGTTTTCTTTCTTACCTTTGCATTCAACTCTACAGAACAAAGGGTTCAATGAAAATATTTCATTCATTTAGATCTAGGTCTGAGTTTTTTTAAAGATGCAGTACTAAAAATAAATTGGGCCCTTGTTTATGTTTCAGAAGAACATGTGTAACATGTAGTAATATAATGTAAACAGAAGAAAAATACGATGTATAAGATGTAATAAGATGAAGTTTTAAAACATATTTTATGTACTCTATTAAAAACTTTAAAAATGTCAACAGGAAAAACAGATAAGGATGTAAAAAAAAGGTTACACTGCAAAAACGATCTAGAAATAAGTAAAAATTTCTTAAATTAAGTGTATTTACCCTTAATTTGAGTAGGTAAATACGATGATTTGCCAATGAAATTAGAATCCTTACTCTTAAAATAAGATAATTAGATAATATGAACTTAAAATAAGACATTGCAATTGTTTTTACTTGTTTTAAATGTAAATTGTCTTGTTCCATTGGCAAAGTGTCTCACTTTCGACCTCAATTCGATTTTTTTTAAGAATTGTCTGTTCCTATGTTAAACTATGAAGGTTAAGCTTGAGTATCTAGATAGGTGCCCACAAATTCAATGTGTTATTATTATTATTAAAGCTTTTATAGCAGCTGAAAGGTTGTCTAACAGGTTTAAGCTCCGCCCACCACCTGCCACAACTGAACTAACCTAGGAAGGAGTTTGTGATCGTTCCTGCAGATTCACCTTCAGACCAAACTAGCAGCTTCCTCTGAGTGAGTCCAGCTGCAGGAGAGAAAAGTGGAAACCTCCAACACTGCTGCTTCAAGCTGCTCACACTGCAGAAACACACCGAGCAAAGATTCAGAGCCATCTGTGAAGCTGCTCAGCAACATAAGAAGAAACTTCAGAAAACTCTGGAACCTTTGAAGAAGAAGCTGAAGCTCAGGAAGAAAGTTAAAGAGGAGTTTGATCAGACAGCAGAACACATGAAGGTCCAGGCCCGACACTCAGAGAGGCTGATTAAGGAGCAGTTTAAGAAGCTTCATCAGTTTCTAGCAGAGGAAGAGGAGGCCAGGCTGGATGCACTGAGGGAGGAAGAGGAGCAGAAGAGAGGGATGATGAAGGAGACGGGACTAGAGATTTTAATGCTGGCATATGGTGAGTTGGAGCATGTTCTTAAAAGGAAAAGCTACAGCTGCAAAGGAGAGGGAGATGGTATGGAAGAAGATTGCTGCTCAAGTTAATGCCAATGTTCTTCTAACCTAGATTTAAATAGTTTTTTTTTTTTTTTTTCAATTAGAAATTAATGAAAATTTATTTTTGTTTTTTCTATTTTAGAATTTTTTTGCTAGTTTAGTTTTTATTTATTGAAAATGCTTTTTATTAGTATCAATTATAGTTAGATTCTTTTTTGTAATATGACTTATGTAATGTCTTGTCAGGGCTACGACTATAGTTGGAACACAACCTCCGGCCCCCCTACTCATGCAGGGACACCCCCACCCCTGTCTGCCAGTCCAGCGGCACTGTCCCCAACCTGCATGTGATGTAGAGGAGAAGTTTCAGCCAAGATAGCCCTGCTTTATCCAGAGAGCTAGGGTATTTTTAGGCGGATCTCATCCACCGCTGAAGCCTTGCTACTGTGGAGTTTTTTAACCACCTTGGTTAGCCAAGTCTGGGTGACTTTGACCCAGAGCAGCCTTCTACCAAGGAAGGCATGTCAGACAGAGGAGATCTACAAGGTTTTCCTTCCATCGTCCAGCGATATCCTCTTTCAGGGTCAGCAGCTCCCCACTTCCATGAAAAACTGCATCAGCAGCACTGCTTCCCCATCCGGAGAAGCCGTACGGATTCACAGGAAGTTGTCACTGTTATTTTTTTTTATTTATTCCTTTATTTAAGTCCCATTGAGATTAACAATCTCTTTTTCAAGGGAGTCCTGGCCAAGACAGCGGCAAAAGATTATGGCTTCTCATATTTTTTCACTGTGTCCACGGCAAGATGGATGAAACCATCACATATCTCAACTCGTTGGGCTTTGCTCGCATGTATAAATGTGACTTGAGCCATAACGTGGTAGTGCAAGGTGTTCAGCAAACACAGCAGGATGAGGGCAGAGGGAGGTAGGTCTAAGTCACAGGCCGTGGTCTCATGTCTGGTAGGACGTCTGGTAGGGGGGGCAACACATCCAGGTCCAATTTCCACAGGGACAGAGCACTTGGACCATTGAATATACATGAAGAGTCAGAAAATCAGTGGTAGGTTTAGAGGAGAGGGTCCGATTTAAAAAAAAAAAGAAACTTCAGGGCAACTTCAGGGAAAGGCATGTTGTTCTGCTGCCCTATTTCATTCTCCTGCCACTTTGTTTTAAGTCATGTTGGTGAGAGAATGAGAAATAATTTCTATAGCGCCAATTTACAACACATGTCATCTCAAGACACTACAGAGACAATTCACCCAGATCATACAGTCTGATTGGTTCAAAAGTTTTCTATCTCAGGGAAACCAGCTGATTGCATCGACTCATTGACTCTACAAGAATCCCACACAACAAGCGAGCTTGTAGTGACAGTGGAGAGGAAAACTCCCTTTTAACAGGAAGAAACCTCCAGCAGAACCAGGCTCAGTGTGAGCGGCCATCTGCCGAGGCCGACTGGGTTTAGAGGAGACAGAAGCAGACATAGAAAAAAAGAAGCATAGATACAAAAGGCAAGTGTCAACCAGCTCAAAAGGCAGCCCCGTTCAGGAAACACACAGGCAGACGAGCTAAAAGTCAGCTCCCATGTCAGAGGATAAGCGAGAGCACATATAGTTAGTCACAAGATAAAGTGTCATAATCATAAGGGCCATATTCCTCTATAGAGTAACAGCTTTTTCAAAGTTTCTAGTGGTTTTTATGTGAAAACAGCCCCCAAAATAAGTTTATTTTTATCAGAGTCCTAGTTCTACATTTAACAGCCAATTGTTACATGTACTTTGATGAACTTTATTTGTTTCCTTGTTTTAATCTCATGTGAAATCTGTTGTCTGCTAGTTTTCCTCCATGAAGGTAAAACACAGTTATCTTTTGAAGGTAGTATCGTTTCTTTGTAGAATATTCTGGATAATTGTCATGTTTCATTGGCAATAAAAGCAGAAGAGTTTATCTTCTAATCTGTGCAGACAAAAATAAAACCTGTTATCATAGTAGCTGAAAGTAACAATGGAAAGATCTTCATGTTTATTGGACTTTGTCAGAATGAAAGAGCTGCATTACTGAGGACGGTTTATTACTCAGTCTTCAGAGGAGATGGTACTTTTTGATAAATATTTCTGACAGAATAACTTTGGAATGAAATATGTCACTTATGTGTTAAAGAGCAGGTATAACCGGTTTTTATCTCTGCCCATTTCCCCTGAACTAAAGCAGGAAACAGTTCCTGATTTTGGTCCCTAAACAGAAACTCTTAGGAAAGGTGGAATCATTTACTAAAGACATTTACTGACTGAGCCTCTCAGAGATCAGACCTTCACCTTCAGACCAAACTAGCAGCTTCCTCTGAGTGAGTCCAGCTGCAGGAGAGAAAAGTGGAAACCTCCAACACTGCTGCTTCAAGCTGCTCACACTCCACACACTGAAGGTGAGTTGGACCAAGAACACCACTCAGAGTCACTTTGAGGGAAGTTAGTAGAGGAGGGAGGGGAGCCATGACTGACTGGACCTTCTGTGTTTTCAGCTTCATTCAGAGACTAAATGGCTTCCAGGTTAGAGGAGGATCTCTGCTGTCCGGTCTGTCAGGACGTCTTTAAGGATCCAGTTGTTCTGTCATGTAGCCACAGCTTCTGTAAGGAGTGTCTGAAGAACTGCTGGAGAGTAAAACCTGGACAAACATGTCCTGTTTGTAGGAAGCCATCTTCAACAGACGATCCTCCAGTTAGTCTGAATCTAAAGAACCTGTGTGAGACCTTCTTACAGCAGAGAGAGCAGAGAGCTTCAGAGGATCTCTGCAGTCTGCACTCTGAGAAACTCAGACTCTTCTGTCTTGACCATCAGCAGCCAGTGTGTCTCGTCTGCAGAGATTCAGAAAAACACACCGAGCACAGATTCAGACCCATCGATGAAGCTGCTCAGCAACACAAGAAGAAACTTCAGGAAACTCTGGAACCTTTGAAGAAGAAGCTGGAGGTCAGGAAGAAAGTTCAAGAGGAGTTTGATCAGACAGCAGAACACATGAAGGTCCAGGCCCGACACACAGAGAGGCTGATTAAGGAGCAGTTTAAGAAGCTTCATCAGTTTCTAGCAGAGGAAGAGGAGGCCAGGCTGGCTGCACTGAGGGAGGAAGAGGAGCAGAAGAGAGGGATGATGAAGGAGAAGATGGAGGCTCTGAGCAGAGAGATAGCAGCTCTTTCAGACACAGTCAGAGCCACAGAGGAGGAGCTGAGAGCTGAAGACGTCTCATTCCTGCACAACTACAAGGCTGCAGTGGAAAGAGTCCAGCGCTGCCCCCTGCTGGAGGATCCACAGCTGCCCTCAGGAGCTCTGATAGACCAGGCCAAACATCTGGGCAACCTGGCCTTCAACATCTGGAGCAACATGAAGAACATGGTGTCCTACACTCCTCTCATCCTGGACCCAAACACTGCTCACCCAGAACTCATCCTGTCTGAAGATCTGACCGGTATGACTAGAGGAGAGGAACAGAAGCTTCCTGATAATCCAGAGAGGTTTGCCTGGTTTTCTGTCCTGAGTTCTGAGGGCTTTAACTCAGGGAACCACAGCTGGGATGTTGATGTTGGAGACAGTGCAGGCTGGAATGTTGGTGTGTTAGCAGAGTCTGTCCCGAGGAAGGGATACATTGAGTCTGGGCTGTTGGCTATGAAGTATCTTTTAGGTACATACTCAGCAGAGTCTCCAGCAGCTCTTTCCAAAGTTATCGTTATACTGAAGAAGCTCCAGAGGATCAGAGTGAATCTGGACTGGGACAGAGGAAAGCTGTCCTTCTCTGATCTGGACACTAACACACACATACACACCTTCACACACACCTTCACTGACAAGATGTTTCCATTCATCTACACCAGCTTTAAAGTTAAAATTTTACCCACGAAGATCTCACTGAGTAAACAGTAGCTCGGATATTCTCAGCGTGAAGAAGACAAAGTGCAGTCTTTTGTGGTAAAATGGCTCTTTTATTAATTTAATGGTGACTGAGAACTCTTGACAGCATTAGACAATTTGGAGACGATGTAAGTTATGTGATAATACAGCAGAGAGGTGTAAATCCGTCCAAAGAAAAACTACTGTGAACACCAATAAATAAACTGCTATATGTGTTTTTGTTTACATCAAATAACCTTTTGACTTAATAAATTATAATTTACAGATGAAACCCTGGAAGGCTGTAGCATCAGGGAGATTGTGTTCCAATAGGTTAACATCTTGACAGCATCATTTAATGTTTTGTTGATTACAATGAGAGAAGTTTGTCTTTGATACAGTCAGACTCAAACACTCAGATATTCTAATCAGCAGCCACATCAATCCGTCCATAAATCCCTTCTCCATTCTTCCCTCACTCATGACCAGGACCTGAAAATACTTCAATTCTTCCACTTGAAGCAGGAACTCTCCTCCAACCTGAATGGTACACAAGAACCATGGCTTTGGTCTTGGAAGAGCTGATTCTAATCCCAAATAGCTTTGTTCAAAATGTGCAGACCCACACATTCTCATCTTCAAATGTTGGACCTTGTGCTAACATATGGTATTGATTGTGAATTAATGTCTGTTTCTACAAAACCCTTTCCTATTTTGTCACTTCTTGGCAGCCTAGTCTAGCAAAGTTCTTCTCCCCCAAAAGAAGGTTTCACATTAGCAAATAATGCAGTAATGATTTAAAGAATCTGTTCCACTTTTTCATCTCTTTGGTATCACAGCACAATACTGTAGTAATGTAATTTATTTACCTTCACAAACTGATGGTTTTGTTAATAGTTATGTCCGCTATGTGCGTTGTATTAGACAATTTATTAAATATATTCACCACAATGTTGTTCTTTTTATAAATCAATAAAATATGATTTTCCTGGTCAAGATTAAATTACTGCTAAATAGAACTGTAATTATAGATTTTTGA